>VXAU01004936.1:57930-81856 GCA_013399695.1 Formicarius rufipectus
TTTTCTTTTCTTTTCTTTTCTTTTCTTTTCTTTTCTTTTCTTTTCTTTTCTTTTCTTTTCTTTTCTTTTCTTTTCTCTTCCTCTCCTCTCCTCTTTTTTCTTTTATATACTTTTCATTTATTTTTTCTTCCCCTAATACTTGGAGGAATAAAGGTCAATTGCAGTAATACAGCATCTCACATGAGTAAAGTCTCAGATGATACCATGCAACATTGTCTACATAGTCATGTTTAGTTCATAGCCAAGCTTTTCCTGATGCTTAAGTCGTTTGGGCTAAATTCTAATTTTGATCCCATTTCATAAACATGTTTAAATTAAAAGAACAAAACTCAAATTCAAAGATTTACACTGTGTCATAAGACAGTTTCACATCTGTACATAATTTCAAATCCATATGAAAAATACAATAACTCATATTAATGAATTTCCACTGGATAATCAATTAAACTGTATTTTTCAGGCATTGAAATACTGTTTTATAACACCAATAACAAATGTAATAAAATTCCATTTCCTTATTAGGTCTTTTTTGAAAAAGGAAATAGCAATTGAGAATCATTTTCTTCAAAGTTGCTCTCTTTTAAATAATGGCTTAATTGTTCTTATATTGCATAATAAAAGAACAGACGGTATTGGCAAAATTAATTCTAGAAAAAATGGTTACTGTTTGTTTTTATCTTCCAATAAAGCACAATGTTTGACTGGAATTTGAAAAATGGCCTAATAAAAAGAAAGCGCTTACTTACGAAAATGTGAAAAGTGGTAAAAGAGTTGTTTTACTTTTTGTCATTAAGTAACTGATTTAAAGAATTGTAAATTACTGCAAATATTTTTTATTTGGAGTAACCTTATTTGTAATTATTCTAATGAAATACAGATTTTTTTTTTTTATATGTACACTTGAAACATATTACTTTTCAGCAGACATTTCTCGTCTTTCCTCTCCACTTGCTGCACAAAGGCTTTTATCTTCAAAACTTTTTTCTTCCCTGCTGATACACAGGCTGGGAGAGAAGGGAAACTCACTTACTCGGGAAGGGGGTAAATTAGCCTGTAGAACTTCTTTTATAAGGTCTGACAGATTTTCACTGACCTTTGACTGACTGAGAAAGTTGATGTTTGTGTGGATCAGAGACATCAATAATTCTGTGATTCTTTTGTCCTAGGTCTTTGAAATCACACTCAGTCTGGTCCCAGAACTTGTCTGGGTCAGTACCTCACCTAACAAGGAGACTGTGGAAGCAGATCAACATCACAGGCTGCCTGGCTGCACTGTCATGTGTGCAGTTTGGAGAAATGCCTGAGGGGCAGTACCTCTTACTTTTGAACACACTAATTTTCTAATCTCAAAACAGGTACACAAACCATAGGGAGTCATTAATATTCCTTATGTGTTTCTAGAATGTCTTGCTTAGCTTTATTTTAAACTTTTTTTTTCCTGTGAAGAATAGAGTGTGAGCTGTTCACGTAACCTCATGCTCTTGCAGGTGTCACTGTTGGTCTCTCTGAGACTGCACATTTTCTGCTGCTCAAGTACCTGCCCTTAAAATCAGAACTAGTAGATGCTCATGAATGCATTTGAGAATACAGCATGAAAATCAAACAGATGGTACAGTTTATTGCTTCCCTTTGCCATGTATTATATTTCTAATACCATAGTAATAAATTATAAGAATTAGGAAATTATATAAGAAAATCAGAGAAAGTTGAGATGTTATCCCCAAAAAGTCTGATATCAAAAAAGACCTCATTTTAATTAGGCATTTGATTGTCTCTGTAGTGCAGGCATTAAAGAGAAGCAATTTATGATTCCTTGATTTTCCATAGTTTGAAAGTGGACATGGTAACTCCTTCAGAACAGGGAAATTGACTTCAGGTTCTTGCCCTGTTCTTTACAGCATTTTTCATTGGAAAGTATGACCTTCTCAAAACATAAAAAGAATTTACACATGAAAACGTACTCAGTTACCAGTTTTCAGTGTCCATAGATGTAGTTCACAGAATTCTAGGATTTCCACACTGAAGCCTGAAACCTCATTTTTAGGGTTAATACCGTAGTACTTAGATGGTGTCCTTGGCAAGCATGTAGTAAAAGGCATTTTAACAACATTGTCATTCTCAAAAAACCAAACCAAACCAACCCAAAACACAAAACCAAAAAAAGCCAAAGAATTCATGTGTTCCTGGTATGCTCAGACTGAGCCATATCAGAAGCATTTATGAAAAGTAGTTCTTCAGGGGTCAAAACGTGGATAAGTTTCAGAAGTCAGACATAGGTATTTATATTTCTTTCATGTATTTTCACTGATATTCCAATGTACATTAGCAGTATATGACAGAGGAAAATTCAGTTCAAATAACTGAAATTCCCATTCCAGATTTACATATGTATTTAAAATAAAAATCAAGAAACTTAAATGAAGAACTTTATTTTTATACTTTTTTTTTTTTTTTTTTTTAATCCTTGAAACATAAGTATGTCTTAACTTCATAACAGTGATTTATTTTGTTCCCACTGTTTTTAGCCTATATATTCTGCTCTAAATGTAGCCTGGACAAGGCTGAAGTGTGTCTGAAGGGGAACATTTGTGGAGAATAAACATACTCCTTCTCCTTTTCCACCCAAGAAGCACGCAGCCTCTGAAGTTTATTACTTTATTTCATTTATGTTTTGTTTAATTTGGTTTGGATTTGTTTTATTTTGCTTTGGTTTGGTTAAAGTATGACAAAATAAAGGGACAGGAAGAAAATCAGTTTGGCTCCACCTCTGGAGGAAATAGGATGGGATCCAATCTTCATGTGAGTTGGCCACTCCAGGACACACCTTAGCATTAATATTTAAAACACATGGCTGAGAAATTAACATCTAGAGCACAAATAGGAATGTCTGTCTTACATAGGTATTATCAGGAGGCTGATATTAGAGGAACATAAAAAACCTCTCTCAGAACAGTTGTGCGATGTTTCATAAAGTGCTAAAACAGTTTTCTGCAGGACAGGTAACACTTGGAGTTTTAAATAACAATACTATATTTATAAAATTTAATTCTCTTTTCCAGCTGCTGATAGATGTTGACAAGCAACTAGGATAGAATTTTTAGAATAATAAATTCTCGTCTTTTTCCCACTATGAGAAATAAAAATAACAATGTTGCCCATCATTTAAACTGTCTTTACTTTTTTCACATTTGAACAGAGCTTATTGCTTGTCTTCCTTTCTATTCCTTNATTTCCTTCTCTAGAATCTATATATTTTGTTTTACAACATCATCCTCTCAGCTCTTACTCAAGTTCCTCACTAAAAATTTTACTTTATTGTCTACTTCTGACGTACTTTTTCGACTTGGTATAACTTAATAGCCTGGAAATACTTTTTTACTCACAGTCAACTCCACAGTCAAATATCAAAATATGTATTCCTAATGATTTGTTGTTTATTGGTGTTCAAATTCTCACTATATTCAGAGGAGACTCTGAGTAGCATTCTGTATTGTTGTTCCCACAGGTGTCTAGTGTCCTTTGACTCACTGTTGAGTGTGATCTCCCCTTCAGCCACTGTTTTCAAAAGGATGTGGATTATGATTTGACCTGCTGATCTAGTTAAGGTGATTTAACTGGCCTCTAAATACAGGGTACACTGAATAGCTGGCCAAATGCACATTCCACTTCAGGATTTGAATTACCTCACTCTAATGAATGATTTGGCAACAGCTCATTTCAATGCAATGGGAGTGTGGACACAGGTAAAGATCACTATAGTACATGCTACTTGCTATGTAGTTAGCGATTCTAACCTTCAATAACAGAACAAATTATGTCACCATATTGCCTCCAGACTTATGTGGAATGATCTTGTCTTGGTGAAACACAATAATTAAGAGCAGATCTTTCTTTTTTTTTTTAATTATTTATTCTTGTTATTACTTCTAATCTGAAGAAAAGATAATCTGGTTCCAATTACATTTATATTTGTGTATTGGGTTTGCATAGCAAGATTTTGGTAGTGGGAGAGGCTACAGAGCGATTTTCTGTGAGAAGATGCTGGAAGCTCTTTCCCCACGGCCAACAAAACCAATTCCAGCCATCTCCAGGATGCACCCACTGCTGGCCAAGGCTGAGCCTATCAGAGATGGTAGTAACACCTCTGTGATAATATATTTAGAAGGTAAAAATTAAATTATTGCACTGGTATAATTGTGTTCAGAGAAGAGAGGAGTGAGTCCATATGAGAACAGTCCTGCAGACTGGTCAGTGCAGAAGGTGGGGAAGGAGGTGCTCCAGGTACTGGAGCAGAGAGTCCCCTGCAGCCTATGGAGGTCCATAAAGGAACAGAGATCCACTTGCAGCCCCTGGAAGAACCGGAGCAGGTGGATGTCACCGTGGGAAGACTGTCTGGAGCAGGGTCCTGACAGGCACCTGGGGACCCATGGAGAGAGGAACTCACTGTGGAGCAGGTTTTCCTGTGAGGATTTGTAGCCCTAGGGGAGACGCCTACTGGAGCAGCCTGTACCTGAAGGACTGCATCTCGTGGAAGAGTTACCCACTTTGGAGCAGTTCATGGAGAACTATTGTCCACGGAATAGACTCACAGTGGAGAAGTTCTTAGAGGACCATTTCCTGTGGGAGGGACCCCACACTGGAGCAGGATAAGGGCTCTGACTCCTCTCCCTGAGAAGTGACAAGGAAGAACCCATGATGAACTGATTGTGACCCCCATTCCCTTTCTCCCTGTGCAGCTCAGCCAGAGGTCGCAAAGCCTGGGAATGAGGGGTGAAGGGAAGTGTTTCTAAGCATTCCTTTTTTTTTTTTTTTTTTTTTTTTTTTCCCCACTTCTAATTATCTGCTGTGATTTTGATTGGTAGTAAATGCAATTAATATCCCCAAGTCGAGTCTGTTTTGCCTGTGATGTAATTAATGAGTGATCCCTCCCTGTCCTTATCTCAACTCATGAACTCTTAGCTATACTTTGGATGGAAGAGATAGAGAGGTTTTGGTGGGCACCCCCCCACAGTTTGGATACTTACGTTTTAGCTGGGTAATGTAAACTGAGATTAATTCAGCTTTACAAGGATACCACAATGACACTAAATGGTTCATGATGGCACAAATCAGATATTATTTCAAAGGAATATTTTAGGTGCTAAAAGACTTATTTGAAAAGTTTTTCAATAAATACAGAGATAAGAAGAAACTAGTAACTTCTTTGTTTGTAAACAAACCACATAAATAAAAAGACCTAATGATGAGAAACAACATAAAAATGATGTGTAAATATAATTTTGCTGCAATTTTAACCATATAGTATAGCTCATACAATAAAATATTTTATCATTCATGTATTTATCGTGCTCCATATTTGAGATACATCTTGTCTCTATAGACATATATTTTTCTCTTAAAAATGTACATTTGTTCAGAGATATGGTCTTGGAACTTGCAGCGCACAATTGATCATTCTAGTAATTCTAACTCTATTTCTGGGCTACCACAGAAAGAATGACATTACTATGCATAACAGAAGAAAGCACTTTCTGGGAACAACCTTCAGGGCTCCTACATGTGTTAAACCATCCTGATCTTACACTCAGAGAAGAAAAAAAATCAATGTATTTGCTAGACTAGTTGTTATGCAATCTGGTATCTGGACATCACACACCGATCATGCTGAGAACTCATCACTCAGCTGACGAGCTCTCTGGACTGTCAGTCCCATTCATCCAGCTGATGAGCTCGTATCAACCACACATTTTCCTGACAAATGCTGTTTCCCAATCAAGCCTACTGAAGTTCTCAGCAAAATAGGATATTTTTTTTATCAGAACAGATGAATGAAATACGTTCCTTCCCTTTTGTTTCTATGTTGTCTTTTCTTTTAAAAACAAGCAAACAACAACTCTGTAAGAAGCAAGAATATTCATGAAAAATATAATTCTTGTTTTTTTTGGTTTTTTTGTTTTTTTTTTTTAAAGGGAAAAATTATATCATATTTGAAAGAAATATGTAAGAAGTGGATCATGAAAACTTTATGCACGTGAAATCTCTATGTGAAATACCGCACATTTCCTAAATTCAGAGTTAAAATCAGTTATTATTTATTTATACTCAGATTCTTCCTACAGTGTGATCAATTCTATTAGTGATGTATCAGTAGTAACTGGGGTGTTCTTCTAAAGGACCTCATTTAGTCACTAACAAAAATCTGTGAATGATTCTATAGAACAATAATAGAACTTTCTCAAAAGAAAGAGAGAAAAAAAAAAAGTAGAAGGAAAAAGAAAAATGTTTCCACAGTTTGAGTAATGTCCCATCCAGCACAGACCGCACAGTAATAATTACTTACTTGTAGTTTTTAAAAGTAAATTCTACATTTCCCACCTTGAGTTCCTTTAGATCTACAGATTAAAAAGGTCAGAGGTTTGGAGTGCTCATTTGTTTTTATTTGGTTTGGTTTGGTTTGGTTTGGTTTGGTATGGTTTGATTTGTTTTTGTTTTTCTTTTTTTTTTTTTTTTTCCCCTTGTATTATGTACTATTTAAGTAACTTGATATTATTAAACAGGGAAGACAAGATGTGGTAGCAGTCAAAAGTGTCATTCATCACTGAACTTAATCACTTACATAAATATATCTACATAATGACTCATACTGATATAACTATACTGATAAAAAATCATATAGGATTTAACCAAATTGTTTGTCGAAGGTCCCACAACTCCCCAAAGGAAAGCCCTGAAAGAACCTTTGGATTAATTTTGTTAAAATAATGATTCTTGAGATTTCTTTTATTTTTAATAAAAAAGAAGATAAGAGCTATTCAACCCATTTCCACATATTCTAGACTTTGATCAGCTGTGTAACACCAGGAAGGAATGACTTTACTGTTAATGTTTTTTCCTTGCTAAGTAGTGTTTGAAAAACTATATATATCTGACCTTGCTTCTAAATTCTAGCTGGGGAAAAATGATATTTTGGCTTCTTTATTGTTTGACTCAAACACTTAAAGATCTGTATTTTAAAATTAAATATGTGCAAAGCTTCATTATTACTTCCAGTTTCCCTAAGAAATTAGAAATTAACTTTTAAAATAAATTTTCTTCTTTTACGTGCAGTAATTCCTCATGTATTAAGATCAGCTCTTCCCTACAGCTATAACCTAATCGGCATGCAGAGTTCTGATTATGAAATACAACCAATTTGAGGGAAATCTTAATGTAATTTACATTAGCAATTCTAGTAACTTGCTAAAGACTCTAAGGTGGTCCTTCAAAAAAAAAAAAAGCAATTTTCTCTGCTGTGCAGTTGAGTTGTACGCTTTTTCTGCTTGTGAAGAATGCAACACTGCAAATTTCAGAAGGTATTAAAACGTAAAAGAAGAGGCTAAAAGAGAAAACTCTGAATGGGTGCAAAAACGTGTAAAAACTTACTGCTTCAACCAGAATAAGTATCAGGTAAACACATATTTGGGATATAATTGGGGCAGTTTAACTGTACAAGTCATAAAAACCTTGGTAAATTGCAAGGTTCAAAAGATTATATAAGGCAGGATGATGATTCCATGATCTCTGCTAATATTTCAGACTCTTGGCTTAGTTATGGTACCTGCTCAGTGTACAACAAAAGATTAAAAAAAGGAAACAACCATACAACTTTATATCCCTTGATGAGTTCCCTCTTCCAAGTTTCACTTTTTATGAATTTTTTTTGCTGCAGTGGCATCTCTGCCTCAAATGCAACTGATTAAAATGAAATTACTTAGTCTCCTGACCGATGGCAAGTTTCATGAGCTGCAATTTGTCTAGTAGTTCAGCTGTGAGCACAATCTGATTGGCTGCAATTTAGCTTTATAGTGTCTGCCTTCCTCCCTCTCCACCCGACAAAAAAAATAGTAAGAAGAAGGAAGGCAGGAAGGAAGGAAGGAAGGCAGGAAGGAAGGAAGGAAGGCAGGAAGGCAGGAAGGAAGGAAGGAAGGAAGGAAGGAAGGAAGGAAGGAAGGAAGGAAGGAAGGAATAGAAAGGAAGGAAGGAATAGAAAGGAAGGAAGGAATAGAAAGGAAGACAAGCAATAAGCTCTGTTCAAATGTGAAAAAAGTAAAGACAGTTTAAATGATGGACAACATTGTTGTTTTTATTTCTCATAGTGGGAAAAAGATGAGAATTTATTATTCTAAAAATTCTATCCTAGTTGCTTGTCAACATCTATCAACAGCTGGAAAAGAGAATTAAATTTTATAATATTGGGGAGTGCGTGTGTTGTGATGTATGTTAATACAAAACAAATGGCAGAGATTGCTCTAGATTTTCATCCAAAGATGGAAATCAAAAATATTTGACCCAATACAAATAAGTGAAAGAAATAAAACCATAATAAAAACAAAGAAATAAACAATTCTGTGATTGATAGTGTCATCGAAGTTCTAGATGGCTGACAAGAACGTGTTTATTTTTCTTCCTTCACAGATAATTATTTTATTCCCTGTAAGAAAACATTATTAATTCTTAGATGTGAGGGTTAAAAAAAAGATGAACGAATATTTAGAAATTAAGTTGCTACAGGACTAGATAAGCAAATAGTGGAATTAAGCAAATCTTTTTTGCACTTAGCAGCAACATTATTGTTTCACAGGTGCAATGGATAACATTAACACAAATTATGAGCTTTGAGGAGGGTTAAATTCAAGGGAGATGTCTGGGATGCTTGTTTTGTCAAAGCTGATTTCTGTGCTGATGGTAAAAACATAATAATTGGAATGTGACTATTTAATCACAAGTCTATCCTACCTAGTTGTCAGTACTATCCATAACTGCTATATCTATGATGGAACAGAGCTGATAGGGACAAGTTTCCCACAGGATACAATCCTGGAATTACCTGTTCTCAAGTTTTTCTATGCAGAAGTTAAAAATAAGCTGGAAGGCAACACACTCTCAACATGACTCACTGCTGTCAAAG
This sequence comes from Formicarius rufipectus, assembly GCA_013399695.1. NCBI lineage: Eukaryota > Metazoa > Chordata > Aves > Passeriformes > Formicariidae > Formicarius > Formicarius rufipectus. The sequence continues at coordinate 66,878 of VXAU01004936.1, forward strand.
TCCATACATTGTTTTGAAGAGTTTCTTGACTATAATTCTTCCTGAAATACAGTTTCTTACCAGCACTTTCTAACCTGTTCCAAGGTGGCTTTTCTTCACAAAAATCTTGATCCATGACACTTTCCATCCCTCTGTCTCTAGTTTCCAAATCACACTGTGCTCAACTAGCTCTCTTCTTTTGCTGGGTAAGTTTGACAGTAACTTTCGGAAAAGTTATTGACATGTTTTCTTTCACTCCCAAAAATGTAAAAGAAAAGAGTATGTTATTCCATATATTTAGTATCCATGAAAAGCAAATTAACAATAAGGTAAAAAATTTAGAAAAGGTTAAATAATTTTTAAAAATATTAAACAACATATGACAAATATTTTTCCATCATGACACTAATGAAACACATTTTAAAGAAGGCATCAAAATGACTAAAGAATTTGGATTTTACGTGGGAATCAGAGATTTTTCTGATTCTCTGTTTAAGTTTTGTTCTTCTTAATCAGTTATAGCCTGATCCCAGTTTTGTCATCTGTAGAACAAAAATGCAATCGGTGCAAAGCACCATATTGTCCTGTTCAAGCACCTTCAAAGTTGTTAAAAATCACAGTTTTTGGCTTAGTAACATAGATGATACGTCAATCAGGATCATGATGTTCTAGAAGGGAGTGAATGCACAGTGTATATACAACTGTATGCATACATGCATATATTGCTACTAGAAGACATTTTGTGACTTAAAAGAAAAGCATTGTATGGAAAACAAGATGTCACACTTTCTTTGCTAGAATATATATAGAAATAGATGTTGTTTTTTTTAAAATTTTTCCCCAAAATTAATCTGAAAAACAGTAAAAGTACAATATATAAAGAGAAAAAAAATGTTTAGGGAAAGTGTTTTAAGAATGTTCAAAAACTTGTGCCTTATTAAAACATAAACCTATGTTCCACTAATGTTGAAAAGTAAGAATTGGTTCTAAAACAATTTCATGAAAATAGATGTGATGGTTTAATTCCATCCAGAAAAAAATCTCCACCAGTCACATGCTCACTCTCCCACCTGCAGGATCTGAGAGAGGATCAGAAGAGTAAAAGTGAGAAAACTCGTGGGTTGAGATAAAGGCAGTTTAATAGGGAAAGCAAAAGCCATGCACACAAACAAAGCACAACAAGGAATAAATTCACTGCGTCCTGTGGGCAGGCAGGTGTTCAGCCATCCCCCGGAGACCAGAGCCCCATCAAGATGTGAGGGTTACTCAGGAAGACAAACACCATCACTCCAAACGTCTCCCCTTCCTTCTTCTTCCTCACACTTTATATACTGAGCATGACATATTGTCTGGAATATCCTTTTGGTGAGTTTTGGTCTCCTCCCAACCTCTCATGCACCTCCAGCCCCCTCACCAGCGTGACAGTGCAGAAAGCAGAAATCTTTACTCTGTGTAAGCCCTGCTCAGCAACAGTAAAACCGTCTCTGTGTTCAGCCCAAATCCAAAACACGATCCCATGTCACTGTGAAGAAAATTAACTCTATCCAAGCCAAAATCAGCAAAATAGCTAAAATTTCAAATAAAACCCAAAGTTCTCTATAAAGTTTTTTTTTGAAACAACACTACTCTGGTGGAGGATTTTTAGTGGGATTTTTTATGTTATAATTTTTATGATTAGATATAGAAGTTATAGATTTTAACCCCTCCATTTCTGCCATCTTTCCTGATGCTGTGACAATATGTGCTATTTTCACAGACAGTGCGGGCTGGTTGAGGGCAGAAGAAATCTTCAGAGAATATGTACCATTTTCCCCTTGAAAGTCCTCTGAATCCCATCAGGTTCATATCACTCATGTCATTTGCCATGATGTTCTGTGACACACACTGAAAACACACAGGGAAAAAGCCACTTTAACAGTTTCTGTTGGATTTGTTGTTTTGTTTTCCTTCCTTTTTGTCTTTGTTTTTGTTTTTGGTTTGGTTTGGTTTGGTTTTGGGGTTCTTGTTTGTTTGCTCAGTTTGGTTTGGTTATTTTCCTTGTTTTGTTTTATTTTTATTTCTTTTCTTTAAATCCCAGACATCTGCCAGAATGTATTGTCCTCAAGAGCACTGGCAGAACAGGTTTCTTTAAAAACATGATTAAAAGAGTCACAAAATGTCAAGGAGTAAAAGAAAGGAGGGAAGCAAAAGGCACAGGCTGTTAATTACAGCTTTACATCCAAGGTATTAGATTTAATAGTTAATTAGCTTTTCTTCAGATAGTCTGATCCACTGAAAGACTGTAATCTAAATGTGTCCTCAGTTTATATTTCCAAGATAATGGTTACTGACTATATGCATACATGTTTTATTAAAAAAAAATAATTCTATTGTGACACAATTATTTATATTGCATAAAGTGACATTTTTATTTAACTAAGGAGAGAGACAACTATAGTTATTATTGTAAAAAAAAATTTTTTTTCAGCAGCTTCTACCAAAAAACAGACAAACATATAAAAGTGGGAAAAAAGTCTTTATTGCCTCCCAAGATTTTTGTAGTTGAAATAACTGCATCAAATCACATTGGAACAAGATACAGATGTTTCTCACGTTGCATTGACCAAGTGAGGTCAATGTTAAACTCCCTTCCTAGGGTTGACTTTGAAGACCTACATCAAGGTTAGGACAACAACGACTAAACTTGTTTAGTCGACAGTGTGACATCCATGCTGAGATAGTTACTTACTGTAAAAAGATAATCTTTTTTTATTGAAGACCTACTTTTGAGAAATTCCATGTAAAAATGATTTCTGCCAAGGAAACCATCTGTATTATGCCTACAGACAGTGGACAGAAATTGGTTTCTTCCTTGGGTTATTTTATCTGAGTCTAACATAAGATGCCCCACATCTTTATATATTTTAGATTAAGGGATATGAATTTTACCTTTAGCTATTAACTTTGGAGTAAATGGCTACGTCATCAATAAACTAATTTCCCCCCATGTTCTTTACCTAAACAACCTCATATCCTCATATAATGAAAAATAAAATTACTAAAGCTATAGGTGAAAGTTTAGGGATTTAATGATTTGGCAGTGAAATCTGAGATACTTTCAAAGACTAATTGGTGAATTTTTCTGGAAAAAAAACCTCACCAAAGCCCAAACAAGGAACAAAGATCAGTGGATAAAACAGTACTATTTTAAAACAAGAAATGAGAATTGACTTCTCCCCCCTTTTGTCATTTAATGATTAAATCATAGAGGTGGGTCTTAATTGTGTATTAGAAACACAATATTTTTAGAATCAGATGGAACAATAGTGAAAGACATACAAGTATCAAAGATGAAGTCTCTATGTCTTTTCATAATCATAGAATCATACAATGTCTTGAGTTGGAAGGGACTCAGAGGGAACACTGAATCACACAGAATCACAGAATTTTTGGTGTTCAAAGGGACATTTGAAGATCATCCAGTGCAGCCCTAGTGACAAGGCAGGGTGACCTAAGCAGGAATGCATCCTGGTGGGTTTTGAATATCTCCAAAGAGTCCATGACCTCTACTGATAGCCTTTTCTGTTTCTCTGTCACCCTCAGTTGTAAAGAAGTTCTTCCTCATGCTGAAGTGGAACTAATTTTGTTTTAGTTTTATCCATTTTTCCTGGTCCTGTCACTGAGGAGCACTGAAAAGAGTTTGGCATCATCACATTGGCATCCATCTTTGAGCTAATTATAAGCATTAATGAGATTCCCCTCTCTGTCTTCTCTTCTCCAGACTAAACAGGCCCAACTCCCATGGTCTCTCCTCATCAGAGAGATGTTCCAGACCCCTCATACTCTTTTAGGCCTCTGCTGGACCCACTCTAGTAGCTCCTTTTCTTTCTTAAACTGTGGAGACCAAAGCTGAATGCAAGACTCCAGACTTGATCTTACTAGGAATGAGAAGAGAGGGAGGATCATCTCCCTTTGCCTTCTGGCTACACTCTTCCCCACGCACTCCAGGATACCATTGGCCTTCCTGGCTGCAAATGCTCACTGTCATCTCATGGTCATCTTCTCGTGCACTGAAGACTCCAAGGTCCTACTCCACAGAGTTTCTGTTTAGTAGGTCAGCCCCCAACCTATACTGGTATTTGGAATTATTCCTCCCCAAGTGCAGGACCCGACACCTGCCCTTGTTGAACCTCATTAGGTTTCTCTCCAGCTAGTTCTCCATCCTATCAAGGTTGCACTGAATGGCAGCACAGCCTTCATGTGTATCAGTCCCTCCCCCACTCTCATCATCAGCAAACTTGCTGAGGGCACATTCTATCCCCTTTTCCAGGTCATTGATAAACAATGTCAATATGGCTGGACCAAGTATTGATCCCTGGGGAATGCCATTAACTAAAGGCCACCAACTGTATTATACTCAACTGATCATAACCCTCTGAACTCTGCCATTCAACCAGTTCTTGATCCACCTCATTGTCCATTCATCTAACTCACATTTCCTGAGCTTACCTATGAGGAGACTCTGGGACACAGTGTCAAAAGCCTGTGGAAGTCAAGATAACATCTCCTGCTCTCCCCTCATCAAGCTATCACTGAAGTCCAGCTACTGGCCCCGCACAGGACAACCCTGAGAATGGCACCATATGCCTGAGAGCATTGTCCTGATGCCTCTTGAACTCTCACAGACTTGATGCCATGCTCACTTCACTAGGGAGCCTATTCCAGTGCTCAGCTATCCTGTGGGTGATAAACAGTTTCCTAATATCTGACTTAAATGTCCCCTTCATGCCTTTCCCTAAGGTTCTATCATTGGTCAGCAGAGAGAAGAGATTGGTGCCTGTCTCTCAGACTTGAGATGCAAAAGAGCATGTAAAGCCACACTAAATAGTAAATTTTATTTTATTTTTATAAAAAATAGGAGTAGAAAAAAAATCTAGTATATTATAGTATTCATGTCCACAGCTATACACTGCATCCAGAGCAAACAGACCCATGTGGGGCCCACTGCATGGAGGTTCACTGAAGATTGTTCAACAGATGCATTTGAAGGATACAGCAGCACTCATAAAACAACAGCTGAATGGGCAGACAATAAAAGCCTAAATGCAAGAGGCAGTTAAATGATAAAGAGACGTTGCAGCACTGAACTTGCTTAGGTAAGAACTTTCTGCCTGGTGCCACTCCATTATGATTAATGTGTGCACATGAGAACTTTATGAAAAAGATAATGAATTGATTGTGTTCTTAAACGATGCCATTTTAGACCTGTTTGGATTCCTGCCTTCCCCAGGGAGCAGATGACCACAGTCTGTTAGCTTAAACAAATGAATGTTTAATGGTCGTCTTTCTGCCAGCCAAGTGGAAAAAGGGAAACATTTATCAAGAGAAGGTAGGGAAAAACTGATCAAGCTGGCTATTTGTCTGGGATATAGGTGCTGCAAAGAGGCTATTGAGAAGGAAAAACTGCAGCAGTTACCACAAAAACTCACTTCAGGCATTGTTCAGAATGTGGAGGTCACAGAACCCACAGATGGGAAGAATTTCACATACTGGGTTTCTCAGAATGCAAAAGACATGAAAGGTAAGTTTAATGACTGAACAACACACATATACACACCAAAAAAAAAAAAAAAAAAAAAAAAAACAAAAAAAAAAAAAAAAAAAAAAAAAAAAAAAGGCAAATGTAGGAATATTTTCCAGCTGATATGGTTATTCTGAAATGTTTTCATTTTCATTTCGTATGTGCACTGTTCTGTTCAATGAGATTAAGAAAACTTATGGAAGGTTTTGTGTTTGCAAAGGGTTACAAAGGGTTTTGTTTTCCTTTGATCTGGTTTGTTTAGTTTTGGTTTTTTGTTGATTTTTTTTTACATTTGTTTTCCTTAAAATATTTATTTTTAAATCACAGTTACATTTATCTCCTCTATTCAATTATTTTAATTCTAATTGGATACATTCTTTAAACAAAATCAGATAATCTAAAAATTCAGTGTCTTCTCACATATTGGCTTTATTTCAGTTGTTTTCAGATGCCTATTTTCAATGAGAAAATCTGGCTTAGTGATTAGTTTAAACATCTGACTTAATATGACTAAAGCGATACAAGTTCTTTGTCCAGAGACATGTCTTCTTCTTTCCTGCTGGTAAATTTTCATCATGTCCACTGGAACAATACAGCAATAAGTATGTAGTAGTACAATCTAGGTACTAACTCAGTAGGAAACATCCTTACCAGAAAAAAAGCATTGGTATCCCTGGTAGATGAGTTGCACAGGTCAGCAGTGTGTCCATGCAAAGGAAGCTCACTGCATGTGGGGCTCTGTTTGCAGCAGTATGGCCAGAAGATCAAGTTACAACAGAGAAAATTCCATCTAGGTATTAGAAATTTTACCTTTTCTCCCACTCTCCCAACCCCTTAAAAATGATCAAATAAAAAACTTGAAGCCAGAGAGTTTGTGCACTATCCATCCTTTGAAACACTAAAAAGTATGACAGAACCAAGCCCTAAGCTATTCGATCTAACCTTGAATAGTACTCTGAGGTGGATATTGGTGTAGGTGACTTGCAGAGGTCCCCTCCAGACTAGACTGTTCCATGACTGATTGAATCTGTGATTCTAAAGTAATAACATACAAACACTCTTCCATACTAAAAGATAATATTAAGCTGGAGAAAGATTGAAGAAGAAAGATGCATGAGGGAAACATAGGATGCACACTAACACCTACATTTTTACTGTCTTACTGACTACCTATGAGAAATAGCTAAAATTTTTATATGAGGATTTTTTGTTTGTTTTTGTTTGTTTGTTTTAATGAATAGCTATGTAGTAAAACCAAAAAAGTCTAAACTTCCCAAACTATTAAGTTTAAAAAGCAGTCCATCTCTGTCCAAGAATAATGGTTTATTTTTAATGAAATCTTTGCCTTCTTGATACACCTTCAGAATTAGTCTTCTGTCTAGGCTCACTCACCTACATGCAGTTGTTCTGCTCCAGTTTATAGCTCATCCATTTTGAAAACGTGCTTATTCTAGAGGTAGCTTTCCAGTACATCAATGTTGCCTAACATTATATATTTTCATGTAAATATCAATATTCATTGTATTTGTCATAAGCATGGTTTAGAAATGTGAGGCATTCGTACCCTAATTTTGAATGACTTGGGCAATTTCTCTGCTCTTTATTGAACACAGGCAATCAGGTGTTTAGGCAGATGTCCATTCAAAAAATACTACCTCCCATATCAGAGCACTGTCCTAATAAATTGTTGAGATGTCGCATGAAAAATGCTTCAAAGAGGATTGAATATTAAATATGTTACCAACTTCTGTCAACATATAGTCTTGATTTTCCTGAAAGTCCTGGACTAGTATTTTTTAAATAAAGAGTTTCGCTTTGTTGGCTATCCAGCTGAAGTTATTTCTGCCTTCATTTGCATAAAATTTTACTCATCAAGACGTGCTTCATAATTTTAAGATCTCCAGAGCTAAGTGTAAGTGATCACTGCAATTTTAATTGAATGTCTCTGAATTTGACTTACAGTTCCCCCAAAAAATGAGTTGGACTCTAAATGTGAGCAGTCATGAACCTCAAGCTCAGCTGTATGCTTTAATATCTTCATTGTCAGAGATGTTCTGTCAATAAATGTTCTCAAGAAGATGATCTTTATTTACCTCTGTGTTTTTTTCCCCTCCTGTCAGTTTTCTCTTTTCAGACTACCTGAAGAAACACACCTTCAGTTAGCGATGTAAACCAGATGCTAAGCTTGTTCATTTTTCTAACTACATTTTCACTGTAAATTATAGACATGCTAACCTGTTTAAAACATAACTCAGGTGGTTGGTGAACCACAGCGTCTGCCAGCTCCTCAAATAAAGAGGATCCACTTACTCATCGGCTCTGTCTCCATCTGCCTGCTAAATTTGGATTGACTGCTCACAGTCCAAACTGATAGTGTAAGGATCTGTTTGAAGAGAAGAATTCCTCTGAATACATCTTCTCTTTTGTCTTTTTCCTCTACATTACACTGTCTATTTGTAAAACAGGTTTGTTGCTCTGCACAAATGTGACATGATGTAAGATGAACTGTCACCACACATCAGAAATTAGAAAGAAAAATTTTTTTTTTTTTTTTTTTTTTTTCACGGAAGAATTCCTTATGTGATTTTGGTATCTTTTAGCTCTTAGCAGATTGAGTATTGAATTGTTCAACTACAGTCTGTGGATAATTTAATACCCTGAACATTCCTCTTGGTGTGAATTACAGACACATTAGACATGTTCAACAATGCCCTGAACATATTGTTTCAGGCCTTATCTATTTCATAGGAATCTTGTAAAAATTGATTGATGAAATCCCACAGAAATCTCTTTTAACAAACTTGCTTTTCTTCAAAAAATATACTAAAAGAAGATTCTAGTCATTATCCTTTCTATCCAATTCCATGTACAGGCACCAGATGAATGTCAGGTGATATTTGTGTACAGAATGGAAACTCCAGGCAACACTTAACAAGGCAACCCTCCTGCTGAGTCATGAGGTGCAGAAAAGACTCCCTTGCTTTGTAAAATCCTTCTTAGAAAGGGCTCTAGGTGTGTGGATCCAATCATATCCACAGACATAGTCAACAATTTATGTTTAAGGAATTATTTAGGTGTAATTGAATGTCTGTATGACTTTTTCATGCAGCATTAAAGGTGACAAGCCAAATAATATTAATAAAATAACATTACTTTTATTAACAATTATAATGATTAGATTAAACACTTTAATCAGGATTATTTACTGCACAGTATGCATAGTTAGAACTTTTAATACAGTGTGTTATTTTTTGAAGCAATATTGAAACAACAATACTAAAGTTGTTATTGTTGTTGGCTAGACTTCGTGAGCAAAGATTTTGGGATAAGCCTGCACAATGGATTTTTTAGGTGAGACACAGTGTAGGAACTGGCCCCACCCCCTTTACTCCTAAGGTTCATTTGCCACAGCCGACCAGCTCGGACAGTGACAGCGAGTTGCTCCAGGATTCGAACTGGAGTCCTCAGAGGAGAAGCCAGCTCCACAGGCGGTGACTTACACCATTCGGCCAATGACTGCCACCCATTTCAGATTAACGTTAAAGAAAAAAAGAAAAAAACAGCAAACAGAAAAACAATAATATCAGGTTCTTGAGCAATCCTGGGAGCCCAGGTGAGTCAGAGCACCAGGGGAAGACCTCGCCTTATCCTCTCTGCCACTGAATGACACAAACGTGGCACCACAGCCACTCCTGCAACAGGAGCTGGGGCAGTACTAGTTGTAAAGCAATTAGTAAGTAGTGATTGGTGTTACTTACCCATAAGAATGGCCATGGGCAAATCTCTTTGCTCAATGAGTAACTTTGAGGGGCACCCTCGCTCAAGGGAAGAATCTTCATGCACGCTCCTGGAGCTGTGTTAGAAATACCTGATGTTAAAAAATGGAACTGGGCTTCTGTACTCTAAAGAGATTGATTGTCAATCATATATTTCCAGGCAAGCTTTGTCAGCTCAGCAGCCTTTAGTTCAGCAGCTTTAGATAAGTTATCAGTCCTATCACTTGTTGGTTCTTTTATCAGAAACTTTGTCTGACACATCCTCACCAGTGCCTGTCTCTGTCAGGAAACACTGTTCTTCACATCCTCAGAATGTTTAAATTTGGGATTGGTGAGTTAAGCTGGCTCAACTTTCTTCAACACCAAGGCGATATGACCCTTCCTTCTCCATCCATCACTGATAAGTAGGGTAAGGTCTGGGCTGCTTTACATCCACTTAGGCAGAAAACCCTGCTACAGTGATGTAAATCAACATAGATCCGTTGCTTTCAAAAGAGCAGCATTCATTTTCACTCCCAGATGATCTTACCGTTCTTAAATATCTTTTCTCCTTGGACTATATTTCTCTCTTGTTTTATTAGTTTATAACTGTAGTAAATATCAGTCAAATCCATGAAATTACTTCAATGAAAATTATGAGAATCAGAGGATAATCAAGTTCATTAAATTTAAGAAGTTTCATTTAGGTGGATGAAAGGCTGCCAATTTCACTGTGGAAAACTGAAGTTAAGGAAAGTTATAACAAAGCTGAGAATCATATTAATTTTACTCAACTTTAACAATCTACAGGAAAGGGAAATTCATCTAAATAATCACCTCAGATATATGTCTACATGTAGACAAATCGCACTTCAAAGGTGCTTTACCATTCCTTAGGCTACCAAGGCAGTCTATACTGCAAACATAGATTGGATATATAGTGTTAATATGGTTAATGTTAGAGGAGATTAATCCAACTTCAGAATGACTATCAAGAGAAAAAAGAAAACCAAAAAAAATAAATTCCATTGTTACCATGCAAAAGTACAATTAGGTAATATTTTGCCTTTTCTCTTGCATGAGACTTTTTAAAGAAAAACATTTAAATGATTCATTGCTATAGCTACAGAGTTTAGAACTTGGAGACATTTTTTGAAGAAAATGGTTAGAGAGATAATAAGCAAGTAACAGTTATTCAGTATAGTAGAATATAAAGTATTTCCAAATCAAGAAAGAAATTTTTGATGATGTGGTCTTTTGTTTGTTCATTTTATAAAGTATACATGTTTTAAACTGAGCAATAGTCAAATGAAAAATTCTCATATCAATGTCAGTGGGTGTAACAATCTTCTTGAAATGTCATTTTGACTTCCTGAAGTGTCAGGGAAAAAGAGGTTCATGGGAGGACCTTCTTACTGCCTAAAAGGAACTGAATGGAGATTGCTTCCAAGTGGAGATGAGACCCTTCTCTGACATAACAAGCAACACAACATGAGAAAACAGCCTCAAATTGTGCCAGGGGAGGTTTTGATTGGATATTAAGGAAAATTTCTTCACTGAAAGAGTAGTCAAGCCCCGGAACAGGCTGTCTGGGAAAGTGGTGTCATCACATCATTGCACAGTTTGTACAGCTGCTCAAGGGGGATGATTGTCCTGCTCTTCTCTTCACTGGGGCAGCCTCACATTGAATAATGTGCCAGTTTTGGTCACCACAATATATGAAAGATATTAAAATATTATAGAGTGTCTGTGCCAGTTTAAAAGTAAACTGACAGGAGAAATGAACCCAACTCAAGGGAGATTACAAGTCAGAATTACATCTGTGGTTGTTTGTCTGCAGGTGTTCCCTAGAAACTGGAGGCAAAACTAAGAAAGTATTCCATATCATTCCCTTATGTAATCAGGTATATAAAGACAGAGAGCGAGGTTCATCTCATTCCTCTTCTCTTCCTTGTTGGCTGAGCATGGAGCCAGTAGCTCTCAGTGTTTGGGCCTCGGCTTATCTATATGAGTTAGGGCCTGGCTGAGAACTGTTGTCTGTGTTGGCAGAGGAGGGATGGCACTCACTTCTCCTAAGGGAAGTTGATGAGATCTTACTGTGTTAACTGTTCTACTGAATTAATTCCTGGGATTTGATTGTGTGGGATTGTTTTGTTTTTACCCTTTTTGGTCCTTTTCTCCTTCCCCTTTTCCCCTTTTTCCCTTTTTAGGGGGTGTTTGGGATTGTTTGGAATCCTTGTATTATATGTACATAGTATTTAGTTGTAATATATGAAATATCTATAAATATATATATATCCCTTTACTACTACTTTTTTTTTTTCCTCTTCAGGAGTGGGGGTGGAAGAGCTGACTAGCTCTTAGCTGTGGGTTTTTTTTGGTTTGTTTTTTTTTTTTTGCAGGGAACCAAGCCATACTGACACAACATCTTACTTAAAAAGATTACAATAAATACAGTGATACAGAGAAAAATTGATTTGAATCCACAAAAAAAAACAGATCTATAACCTGGCACCCTGGGGCACAAACAGAATGGACTCATTAGTCCCTGTACTGAGTGCCACGTGGTCCCACTGAGTGTAAAGGAAAAAGGAAAAATAAACCTGTTGGTGAGGATGATGGTTGAAGTCTTCTCAAGAGTGGCAGTCACAGTCCTCTTGAGGTTCTGGCCCTTCTCTGAATCCTATGAGTAGTACCAGAAGTCCCCAAACAAAAAGATTATATATGGTTATGTTCTGATGGGAATGCCCAGTACCTCCTCCAGGGAAAGGAGTTTCACAATGGGAGATTTAAGCCCATAAGTCATGGAATATTTCTGGAATCTTTGATGGTCTAGGCCACTGAAACTGCCTACTGTGCCAGCCCCTAATGGTCCATCACCAGACATGACCCCTCAGGCTGGATGTGAAGGTGCTGATGCCACCCCAGAGGGGAATTATCACAGATGAGTCACTGGTGTGAAGACAGTAACATTCCCATGCCTCACAGGGTTCTTTAACTAACAGTCTGAGGTGCCTGGTGTGCCCTGGGCATCTGCTGCAAAGAATCCATTATTAACAGTTCATCAGGAAGGACAGAGGATGTAGAATACACAGTTTTGATTGCACTCACACAGTGAGAAATTGGTCCTAGCCACTGTAACTATAACAGCGTCCGAAGGAGGCCATGAGGATAGTCAAGAGTCTGTAGAGACAGTCGTATGAGGTGTGGCTGAAGTTACTTGGTTGTTTCATCCTGGAGAAGAGGAGACTGAGGAGAGGGCTCATTCTGGTCTTGTAAAACCTCAGACTCCTCAGCAAAAATTTTAAAAGGGAGCCTAGTTAATTCAATACCCTGAGGCAGTGCAAGGGAGAACACAACAAAGTTCTCAGGAGGTTAAAGACACTTTGACTTGCAAACTTTAGAGACTTAGAGTAGAATAAAATACTTGATTTATTTTAAAATAACATTCAATCAAAATAAAGCACTTTCACAAATCATTGACTTAGCAAACTAACCAGTCTAACTTTAAGTTATCCAGATTTCAAGAAGAAGAAGTTAGGAGCAGAAAGTGTGAGAGAGAGAGAAAGAGAGAGACAGAGAGAAAAGAAAGGTCCAGAGAAAGATCAATAATCACTGCTTGGACACAGTGCAATCTCAGCAGCTGTAAAATTCAAAACAGTGGGTCATGAGCACATGTGTACCTGTGCAATTGCTTTTATCTGCTCTGATATTTCAGTGTCCAACCATTCTGAGGCTGGATTAGAGGCTTCAGGAATGGAATGCAGTTCTTTGCACCATCCCACCCACACAGAATTTACCCTGCCCACCACCTCCCACTTTAGTTTTTTTGAGCCAGTAATTATTTTCTTCAGGCTCTTATAGGTCTTCAACATTCTCACAAAGGGAAGTTGTGGGGCAACTACCTATCTCTTCACTCCCATGGCCAGTGACAGAACTTGAGGTAATGGCATGAAGTTGAGACAGTGGAAGTTTAGGATGGATATCAGGAAAAGCAGATTCACCCAGAGGGTGGTTGGTCTCTGGAACAGGCTTTCCTGGGAAGTGGTTGTAGCCTTACAGTTCAACAAGTGTTTGGACTCGAGCACATGGTGTGACTCTTGGAGTGTCCTTCTAAGGCCCAAAAGCTGGACTCAATGATCCTAATGCATCCCTTCCAACTCAGTACATTATTAGTCTATGATTCTGAGTGTTCAAAAGGTGTGACAATGTGGCACTTAGGAGCATGGAATAAGTTTGTTTAAATATGATGTTTCTAAATCTACACTTTATTCTATCTTAAAATGGGTCTAAAAATATGAGAATTGTATCTTTGAAATGTTATTTTTATTTGTTGACTCTAAGTGGAGTTTAAGTAGTCTAAGTCAAAAGCATTTCCTCAATACAGAGACTTTGACTTTGAATTCTGACAATCAAAGTTATAAAAAGTCAGAGGATAAACATTAGGAGAGGGAAATGAAGAAATGAACAGCAGGAAAGTTCCCCAAGCAAACAAATATTTACCTTTGAGATTGTGGATTCTGTAGGATAACTTTGAAGGTCATTTGTTTATATTGTTTATCTGTATATCTGCTTATCTATTGTAGTGAAAAAACATTTAATTTGAAAATGGATTCTAAAAGGTCTTTCTTCATATACTTTGTTTTTTCAGTTCTGAATTTATTAATCCAAAAAGCATAAAAACATTTAAGAACACAATCTCTTTTATTACACTTAGGGTAAATTAAAAAGTGGAAGACTGAAAAAATGCCAAGAAAATGTAAATCTAATGATTTATGTGTTCATTTATATGTGTGTTTGATATAAATTACTTTTTCCTTATTTTTCCCTTTTAATAACCTTTTTTTTTTTTTTGACATTTTAAGGCTAATCTAGCTAAATAAGAAAGCAATTGGTTCTGAAAAAAAAAATGAAGTAAAGGGAACATGTAGTTTATGTTGCAATTATAAAGTTTCAACTTTGATTAATTTATCATCGTGAGCAAGCAAAGAAAATAGGAGGATGAAAACCTTCAGTGAAAATAAACCAGAAATTGTGTTTTTCAACCATGGCTCAAGCCAGGGACAGATTTGTATTTCCTGAAAAAGAAACCACAGCAGGAACAGGAAGAGCTTCTACTGTCAATTTAAAAGGGCAAAAATCAGAGTAATACTTGGGTTTATAATTTCTATTCATAGAAGTTTTGTGTATGGAAGATTAGCAGAAGACCATGTGGAAGAACAAAAATATTAGGAGTAAGTGAAAAATCTAAATAAGTTTCTAGACCCAAATTCTAGATAAGACAGTTAGGAAAAATGTGGAGGGTTTAATTATTTGCTTGTTTGTTTTCTCTTATAAGGTGGGTATTAGTCAAACACCATAGAAATGTGAAAAACTTTGAAAAACTGTGAGGATAAAACAAAGAATCCACCCTCAGTCCTAGATATCATTCTAAAAATATGCAAAGCAAGATAAAAAAAGCTACCAGAAAACAATTTCTATCAGAAATCAAAGAATATAATTTCTGTCTGATAAAGAAATTTCAAAATAAATGATGGAACCTGTAGATGAAATCTGTAGAAAAAAAAATCTTCATCCATTTCAGAGATTGAGTTTCAGGGACACCCTGTAAAATAGCAGCAAAGAGAACCTGAATAGGTCCCTACAACACCGTCAGGAAAAAAAAAATATTAAAAAAAAAAAAAA
>VXAU01004936.1:85084-126401 GCA_013399695.1 Formicarius rufipectus
CTTCCTTCCTTCCTTCCTTCCTTCCTTCCTTCTTCCTTCCTTCCTTCCTAATAAATATTTCTTTTTTTTTTTTCCTGACTTATAATATTCTCATAAAGCACAAAAAGGATGAGCACAAGGATCATGTGCAAGAGTGGAAACTCTGAAATGTCCAGCTAGGAAATGTATGTATATTTATTAGGTAAACAGCTGAGTAGATAGAAGTTTAAGGTCTATATATAAAATAGAACATGGTTTAAACATACACAGGGAAATTCTACTCCCTCTGAAATGTGTGGTATCAGGTAGAAAATAGGAAATGAAGTTTTAGTCACAGTTTTCTGTTTCTCTCTCCCATTCCACACTTGCATTGGGTCCAGTTGAGATGGAGTTCATCTTCCCCACAGCAGCCCTCCCAATGCTGTACTTTTCATGGGTAGCTAGGAAGTTGTTGATTACACACCAGTGCGTTGGCTCCTGCTGAGCAGTGCTGACACAGCATCAGCTCTCTCTCTCCAACCTTTCCCCTCCAAGAAGAGAGTGGGGGTTGGCAAGATCCTAGGAGAGAATACAGTCAGGACAGCTGACCCTAACCAGAGGGATATTCCATTCTATATGACATCAATTCAGCTATCAAAGCTAAAGGAAGGTGAGGGCTGATAGTTGTTATTTAAAGTGTTTGCCTTCTGGAGCAACTGCTCCACGTGCTGATGTCCTGTTTCCCAGGAAGTGCCACTACAGCTCTTCACCAAGATTTACTAATTAATAAAGGATGTATTTTCCACAGAGGGTCAAGAACACCCTAGCTCCCCATTAGCAGTAGCTTGTGTAACTTCACATTCCCTGATACATTACAAGGGGATGTTGTACGCCTGTTCTGTCCTTCCATCAGATCTCACTGGTGTCTAGTCCTGACTGCTATTTCTGCTGTAATTGCAAACAGTTTGATTTCTCAAACAATCTCATCTCTATATATGCTTCCCTGGTCTGCTTACAGAAAAACTCCATAAACATCAGATCCCATTTTGAAGTGTCTGTCCCCTCCACCATCCAGCATTCACCATTTATGGACCCTGAGGTGATCGTGAGGTGTGTACAGGATGTTTTAATAGTCAAGGTGTGTCTAGGGCTCAGAAACAAAGTCCCTGAGAGACTGAAACATATTTTTAGTCTTTCCCATGCTCAAGTTGAACAAAAGAGTAATCTTATCATCCTTTATAATACTGTGTAATGTTTGCTTAGTACTGTGTCATCTGTCATCTGTCCATGTGACCTTTGGACAGACTGCTATTCTCCCCATTGTGTATTTGTTTTATTTATGCATTTAAATATATACCTAAATCATGAGACTAATGTGTCCATTCTGGAACAGGCAGAGGTCACCAGTATCGAGGCCATGCTGCTGAGAACGGAGCTGCGCTGGGCAGGGCACGTCTCCAGGATGGAGGATCACCCTTCCTTAAGATTGTGCTCTACGGTGAACTCGCCACCAGCTACCGTGAGAGAGGAGCCCCCAAGAAGAGATACAAGGACTGCCTGAAACAACACCTCAGCCTTGGCCATATTGACCACCATCAGTGGTCCAACCTGGCCTCCAATCGGGAGACGTGGAGACACACAAGCTATAACACTCCTGTCTCATTTGAAACTGCACACAGAATCAGCCTGGAGGAGAAAAGGCAACGCAGAAAGAACCATGCCCTGATAGTACCATCTACGGAAACTTTCTGCTGTGCCTTTTGCAACCAGACTTGCCTATCTTGCATTGGCCTTATCAGCCATCAGTGCTCTTGCAACAAGCGTGGGTAAAACCCTCTCAATTCTTTGTTCGCAAAGTCTAGCCATGATGATGATGATGATGATGATGAATTCATGAGAAAGCTTCCTTGATTTCTAGATTTTGTTCCCATTGTAGATTGATATGTAACACAGCTCAAATATAAAAGCCTATGCATTTTTATATAGTATCAAAGAGGTGTCTTGAAATTTAGGAATTTTTAGATAAGCTTAGCCACTTAATTTTTATATCGTTGGTCATGTTTATGTCATCTCTGTTTAATTAAAATTAGGAAAAAGGATAAAAAAAATAAATGTCCTTTGCTTAAAAGAAATGCTGGTTTTAGGATGAGTTTTCCTGTCAGCGTTTTGCAAGAATTGTTCNAAGACCTAACAGGGTAAAAACAAAACAATCCCACTCAATCAAGTCCCAGGAATTAATTAAATAGAACAATAACACAGGAAAGATCTCACCAACTTCCTTTAGGAGAAGTGAGTGCCTTCCCTCCTCTGTCGACAGAGATAACACCTCTCAGCCAGGCCTTAGCTCAGAGAGATAAGCCGAGGCCTAAACACCAAGAACTGCTGGCTCCGAGTCCACCTGACAAGCGAGAGAGAAGGAGAGAGAGAAGGCCTGAGACAGGAAACTCCCTCCTGTCTTTATACACCTGATTACGTAAGGGAATGATATGGAATACTTCCTTGGTTTTGTATCCTGGTTTCTAGGGAAGGCCTACAGAAAAACTACATTAAGAAAGAGCATTGCATAGATTCTGCACCAGATAAATTATGCACCCATTTTAATCTAGATGAGAAATAAGGAATTCTTATTTTACTGTACATCTGAATTTTGTATGGAATTTTGCACATAACTGTGATGCTGGCCCCAATATTTTATGCATCAGCATATCTCATGTTTTCTTTATAAACTGCAGAGAATCTGCACACTGAGTTATATGCTTTATAAAAGGAAAGAAAGAATTCAAAATTAAAATAATATAATCAAAGAAGAATGGGTGTTGCTTGGGATTTTCCCCTGATTTCTGGCTTCTTCCTGTGCCTTTTCCCATTCTCTTTTGGGTTATTTTGAATCTTTTCATTTGCATGCAATTTCACAAAATAATTTCTCAATAAAAGGCTGAAGAAGCAAAAAATCCAGTGTACCTATTTTAATATTCCAAATGCTGTTCTGCTCTCAAACTTTTGCTCATTTGAAGTAAATTCAAGCAAACTTTTTTTTTTTTTGTTTTTTTTTGATGAGTTGAATAATGTGGTTACCTTATTAATTTTCACCCTGTTTTTAGTGCTGCCAAGATTGCCTCTAGCAAGGGGTATTGATAGGGAAAGATGAGAAACAAAAAAGGTTAACACAGAAGGGCAGATAAACAAATAGAGTTTGATCCAAAGTCTGCTTGAGTCAATGAGAGATTTTTCCATTGACTTCAGGAGACTTTGGATCTGACCCATCAGGCATTTATGTATCAATACCGTGAAATGCTGAGCATCTCTTATGAAACGTCTGTTGTCTTCAGCTCCCACCTGTGTCAGAAGGAGTTAAGGGGGTTCACTGCCCTGGAGATTTGGAGTGTTTAAAAGTTAATAAGAAGGTACGTGGCTGAAAGAGGAACAAGGAGACAGAGACCACAGACTTTACTTACAGCTTCTGAGAAAGCCTGTTAAAGTCAATCAGATCAAGCAGGCACAACTGCTTTGGTGCATTAAGCAGAGTGAGGAAAGAGGAAAAAGGAGACAGCAGCTGAAGTGGAGGAGGTAAAAGAGCAAAAAACAAACTGAGTTTAATAGGAGAGTACAAAATGGAGGAAAAGCCACAAGAGAGTTGAGATCAGAATTGAAGCAGGAGGATGAATACTTGGTTATGTCTGATTTTGCTTCCTAAACACAATATAAGGGGAGTTAAAACATTTTTATTTTATTGTTTCATTCTCTTTTTAGCATTATTTAGTTTTCACTTCTGATTTTGAGTAAGCCCTAAAATTGCATAAGGTCTCTGGGACATTTACAACCTTCTATTTCACATAACACTCCTGGGATCTTCCCTAGGGGCTATATTTGAGAGACAAATTAATTTTGTTCACAGCTGCTGGCATGACACAAAGAATGTTTTTCCCTTTGCAAATTTAACCCCTTACAATATATATTTTCTATTCTCTTCACTGCGGTGCCAGAAAGTTTTTCCATTTCTGAAATGTGGGTTTCATTGACACAGCTTCACAAACTGATGTATTATTAACAACCCACTAGGAGAATGGGAAATACTGAGGAAAGGCAGAAGGCCTGATTTGTGTTATGATGCATCTTGTAGGCCACTAAATCCTAAGGAGAGTCAAGAATGGGATTCATAGATTTTCATAAATTGTTCTAGAAGGTGTCTCCAGAGGTCATACAGTCCCTCTGCCTGACAAAAACAGGGTCAAGAATTTCAAAACTATGTTATAATCCTGCTCATATAGGAAAAAACAAGAGACACATTCTGAATTGTATAAATATCTGTGGCTAATTAATTAAGCTCCTCAAGCTGTCATCTTTTTTCTAATAATAAATTAAAAACACAAAACAAAACAAAACAAAAACTTTGAACATGGCTGCATAAGTATTTAAGGAAATGGCAAAAAGAAAATCATCAGGAATACTGAAATTTGACTGAATAAATTATTTTACTATGGTGTTAGCTTTCTGAGCAATTTCCTGGCATATGCTGTATATGATATTTCAACCTTTTATTTTTATGCATAAGCTTTGGTGATATGGAAAATAGTACTGGTTTTGTATTCTTCAAAATTAAGAGTAATTTTTTTTCCTGGGACATAAAAAGGTCTGTGTGCCTGTTATGCTCCATGAAAGTCATGAGAATAATATTGAAACTTTGAAATTTGCCTTAAATTGTTCATTATTGTTGTTTTATTGTATACAGTCAATGTCTAGTATAAAAGGGAGAATGTTGAACTGTTTTTCAGGGGGGTCCAATAAAGAAAAATAATTCTAATACTTTAAAATGAATGACATCTCAAGCCTTAAAGGCAAAAAAAATAAGACAATAATTTCACAATACTTCTCTGCATTTTTCAAGTCTTCTCAAAAAGAGATTTAGAAAAATAATAATAAAAAATGACAATAATAATAAAAGAACTTTCTCATTGTGATTTAAAAATATTTTGGTAAAAAAGAAAATATAATTCACTAGACTTCAGGGTTTCTATTCTTTATTGAAAGTGTTTGAGGATCAAAGTGATTTCAAGGAAGTTGTATTTAAAAAAAAAACCTATTTCAGTAAAAGTGGTGCTTCTTCCAAAATTCAAACTAACTATTCTGATATTTTAGGAACAGGATAAAATTTTCACAACCAGTCAAAGTTGAGACCATTTGATGAATGACAAATTTATTAGTAAGATTGGGATTTATTTCTGTTTATTTCATAATCTGGCTTTTTAAAAGTAGTTATGCATGCTTCCCTTACAACTATTGACAAGGGAAATACCTGGCAATTCGGTGACTGATACATGAAATAAAATAACCATGTTCTAGAATTACCTTCTTTATTCTTTCTGCCCCTCTCTTTCCCTCTCTCTTCCTTTTCCTCTTCCATTCTCAAGGTCTTTCTCCTTCTTATCCTCTTCATCTGACTCTAGTCTACTTTTTCCCCCTTTTCACAACAAAGAAAATTGTCGTGACTACTTAGATGACTTCATTAACAAGCAAACTAATAAAGGTCTGATAAAAACCCCTTGGGTTCATCTTTAGGTTCACCATAAGGGTGAGAAAATACCAGTCTTTTGGCTCTGTCATGATGTAAATTTGCAATACTCTTATTCATCAACATTTGAAGCCGATGTCATATAAACACATAAATTTGTCTCAAGACTCAACTCTGGAGATCTTAAGACATTAGGATCTTTATTTATATCTAGTAGTATTTATTTGTCTTTGAAAAAAACCAGTCTGAAAACTATTTATTCCAACTATTTGAAAAAATTTTATAATAAGACAACAGTCACAATTAATTCAAGGGGTAAAATGTTCAGGAATAACATGCCACAAATAAGCCCAGGAAAGTACTTAAGCAGCTGATTTAAATGGGATTTGGGGTTATATCTGGCAGATTTAGTGTTTTGGTAGCCATGGGCATGTCACTCACTGGTAACATGTCAATATATTATCAAAGGGTGTGCTTGTTCACTGAGGAGGCTGTCACTATTTCTGAAAAGCTAATCAAGCTCTGATTTTTCTTTAAAAAAACCCTTCATGTTTGTTCTTTATTATGCAATAAGTTGTTTTTCTTTTTCTCCTTTTTTATTTTATTTTTTTTCTAAAATGCAAGCAAAGTCCATCTAGAACTCTCTTTTGCAAACATGTTCTCACATTCATGCCTCTGTGCTTTGGGCTGCTCAGAAGCAGAACTCCAGCAAGTGCAGGTCTGTTACTGCAGGAGTTGCTGCTTCCCCTGCATCCACTTTATGGGCTATCTGTGCTGTCTAAGGAGTCTTGATACGGAGGTCATTATGACATCTCGGCTTGAGAGGCATTAAGAAATCCATTTTAAGTCAGTAAAGAACCTTTGTTATCGTTGCTCTGCAGTATGATTAATAATTTTGAGGTTTCTTCTCCCCCACCTATGTCTTCCCATACGTTATGTTAGTACAAAACTTTGACCTTGCAGTGAAAGATAATAACAGAACATATCTGTGGTATCCATGTGATTAATACTGCAGTCCGTGAGTCACAAGGAGACTTATGGAATACAACTAAGATGCTTGAATACATCAGTGATCTCTTCTCGTTGTTCACCTTCTCACTAAATAATTTATCAGCTTAATGATAATGACATTCAAATATCATAATTACAGCCAACTCTTTAAAAAACATCAATTCAAAAGCTGAAAATGTAGCCATTCTTTCATTCTCCCTCACTTCACACTTTCTACCATTAGCTATTAATGCCAAAATATGGTCTTTATTCATTCTACTGACATAATATAAAACCAACGTAGATTTCCCATTTTTCATAAAATTTCCATTCGCACTATTAGTTTCACTGATAGCAGGCTGGGAAACGTTGTTAGGCTACAAGATGGACGACACTGCAAAACCTCAGCATGTTAAGAAGCCATAAAATTTTATTCAGTTCATTTACTGCTACAGTCCAGTAACCCTATAGTAACAGTGTGCTATTTTTATTGTGTATTTATTTAAAGCTTGAATATTCCCTCTACTGGGCCATCTAACCAAATTACTCTGGTTTCCTAATGAACTCTATTGTAGAAAGTCAAGGGTGTGCATTTGACCCATGGGTCCTCTTTCTTTTGGATATTCTTGGGAGAGTAGTCTGTTGTTTCATAAAAGATGAGTTATAAGGAAAAGTGAAAAAAAGTACAAAGCAACAAGCCAAGAATGAAAAAAGCTTTGCCATGAAACATGTAAAAATAGGATTACAGAATCTGTAAAAGAAAAATTAATACTTTACCTGAAAAACATAGAGACAATATTCTCATAATCTCCACACATTTATAGTGATATCTTGAAGACCTTTTAACAATTGTAAAGAGTCTATCTTCTCAGTAGATGTAGGCTTCTCTTCTGAAAGCTAGGTATTAATAACAAAATTTGTTTCTGTATGGTAGCTCAGGCAAATGGTCTAAATAGACAGAAAAAAAACCCCAAACAAACAAAACAAAAACAAATCCAAACCAACCTGTGTACAAATCATTCATTTTTGTTTCTTTTTATTTATTTGTTTTCTTATTTATTTATTTGTTTTTTATTTGTTAGCTTCACTGTTAAACCTTTAGATAATATCAAGCAACCTTTCAACATGACTAGAGAGCAAATCCATAAAGAAAACTAAAACCAAAACTAAAACCGAAACTAAACCCGAAACTAAACTCGAAACAAAACAAAACAAAAACATACTAAAAAGAAAGAGAAAAACAAAAGAAAGCAATCCCAAAGCAAACAAACTAAAAACACACACACAAAAAAGATATTTCTGTTCTTTAAGTCTTGAAAAACAACTATCAAGTTTGAGGCTGGGGACAAGAGGCAAATGTGACAAACAGCTCTAAGAGCATAAGACAAGTGTGCAGCAAATGGAAAAAGCATGGTCAGAGGTGATCATGAGATAAAAGCTACCCAGCATCACTGACCTTCCTATGACAATCACAATAGAAGAGTTTTCTCTAGTCCCCTAATTTGAAAAACATTGCTCAGTTTTGCACAAAAGGTTACTGATGCAACAAACCCATGTCAAAGAGACATGTACCACTGCACATATGTGATACCAGTTGACTTTGGGTGGGAGTGTTGATCTGCTGGAGGATGGGAAGGATCAGCAGAGGGATCTGGATTGAGGACAGTGGTATGAATTTCAACGAGGCTAAGTGTTGGGTTCTGCACTTTGACCACAATAACCCCTTTCGGTACTTCAAATGAGGGGCAGAGTGTCTGAAAATGGCCCAGAGGGAAAGGACCTGCAGGTGCTGGTTGACAACAGTTGAACATGAGGCAGAGTGTGCCCAGCTAGGCAAGAAAGGTACCTGGCTTTTGTCAGAAATAATGTGGCCATTAGAAGTCCAAGGCAGTGATTGTTCTTCTGTACTGTTCACTGGTGAGACTTCATCTTGAGTGTTGTTTCCAGTTCTGGGCCCCTCACTACAAGAAAGATATTAAGGGGCTGGCGCATGTCGGGAGGAGGGCAACAGAACTGGGGAAGGGACTAAAGAGTAAGTCATATTAGAAGAGACTGAGAGAGCAGGGGTTGTTCAGTCTGGAGTAAAGGAGCAAAGTAAAGTCTCACTCCCTACAACTGCCTTGAAAAGAGGTTGTAGACAGATGGGAGGAGGCTTATTCTCCCAGGAAACCAGTGACAGGATGAGAGGACACAGCCTCAAGATTCAGGGGAGGTTCATGTTAGACATCAGGAAGAATTTTTTCACAGAAAGATTTGTTGAGCAATGAAACAGGCTGCCCAGAGAGGTGGTGGAGTCACCATCTCTGGAGGTATAAAAGAAATTACCATACATGGCCGTTATTTCCATGGTCTAATTGGCAAGGTGGTGTTCAGTCAGAGGTTGGACTCGTTGAACTTGGTCGTCTTTTCCAACCTAAATGATTCTGTGTTCTGTGATTCTGTGACTAATCGGGCCATGACACAAGACAAAAAAAATCCCATTTTGCAGTCACTCATGCTATTAAATAATCAGGTGAGATTGAGCCTAGTTCATCTACTGCTGTGTCAGATTTCATTCTGACACAGTCTGGAGTTAATACAGTTTTGGGCTAGTGGGTAGTCTGGAGGCAGCTGATTTATTTTAAGAGATAAATTAACATCTGTGAGTTGAAGCTGGGCTGGACTAGAATGTTTCACTTCTGATTTCATTTACTAGCAAAGCTGTAGACTTTATTTGATGATATGTTAAAAGGAAGGCAGGGTGCCCATCGACATGGGTCACTAGCATCACATTAGTGAAGTGAGGAGAGTATTGCACAACAGAAACTGCCCTTGTTAAAGTAGTTGAGATCTGTCCTTCTTAGAGATAGCCATGTGAAAACAGGGTGTCTAAGTTATTTTCTTTATCTGGGCTCCCTGTTCAACTGAAAAAAGTTGTATCTAGAGAGAAATTTGTTTCAACAATCAGTCATTTATTTTTCAAGAGGCTAAAATGTCCTTGGAAACTGCTTCATGTCTCTTTCTGCTGATTGCAAGAATCTAGATGGCTATTTGAAACTGGATGCTTAGCTTACAGATGGCCATATTTTCATAAGATGATCTCAATGCATGATTAGAACTTGCCAACTACACCTTACTAATGAGGAAGAATCTCTTTAACATAGAATAAAGTAGATGTTTATAAATTAATTATGAGAGCCCTGTAAGGACCAGGCACAACTGGGCCTACCAAGACAAATTAGCTGAAAAAGGTTGAAAGCTACCTCTTAAAAATTCCTGCCTATATGAACAAGTAGGATCTGACTAAGGTGTTGTTAACAGCATAGTGTACACAGTCTGTAATTTAGGAAGTCCAAGTACCACTGATGACTGGAAGTCAAACTTTCAACATATTTCAAAATCTTTTCATAGGTACCTGCAACTTAAATCAGAAACTAGAAGGATCAGATTGTTTATATGGACATTCTTATGCACATATCCAAATGTACTAAAAAGCCCCAAGCCCAACACAAAGCACCCACATAACACTCAAGAGAATTTTTTCATAGTTCTCCAGCTTGTGAATTTTCTCTTTGATGGCACAAAAGCCATAAATTCCTCACAGAAGCTACAATGAAGTATATTTTTAATAAAAATTTTGTTCTAACAATTTCCAGCAGTATTGTGTCCACTACTTTTTCTTGTGAACTTCTGTGATGCTTAGAAAACAATGCCTATTTTACAGGAAGTTGTGGCATTTTAACATGGATTTAGATTTCAAATCAATACACAGAGACAAAAAGAAAGTTTTCCTTTGAACATTAATTCATTTTAAGAAATAAAGAATTAAAATGTTGAGGTTTCACCCTTATTAATGAACTTTATTTAGGAGCATAATCAAAAATAGATACAAAATTGTAGACTAAGCATATATAATACTTATTTTTTAATATTATAAATATTAAATAATAATTTAATGATGAACACAAAAAGATGATGTGAAATTGAATATTTTTGCTTTTGCAAAATAAGACAGTTTAAAATTATGAAAACAATCTACTTTTAAAATATAGATATTTTCTCCCTGGCAAAAAAATCTCTGAAATGACACATTCCTGCACAAGATTTTGGTTGGACTCTTTCAGAATTTTCTCTTATAGAATTTTCATGTCTTTTTTGTCTGTACTACTGATTTTCTCAAGATTTTGAATAATCTTGCAAACATTTTTAATGACAAACTGCACACTGAAAACACTTTCAATACTTTATTCTAAGCATGAGAATTTTGTGGTGCATATAAGTTTCTCTTTGGGTGAAGGGAACAAGACTTTACAAAGAAATAGAAACACAAAACAATAGCAACAGTAAAGAAATAAGGCATAAATCCATCAGAAACAGTTTAATTATCTTGAACCCTGAATTGCATCATTAATGAGAACTAGAGGCTCACTTTTGCTACAGCTGGGAAGACGATGATTACAGCTTTATGAAGATACTGCTTTCTACAACAGAGTGAATTGGAGAGATAAAAGCATACAGCACTTGTGTCCCCCTACCCTTAGGCCACAATAGAAAGGGAGCAAGATGTGTCCATTTACATTAAGGTAAAAGGTTTTGAATGTATTTATTCCAAAGATCTGTGTTAAAGACTAAGAGGTCATGAGGAATATGCCAGAGACATTTCCCAAGGGACAGGGAACATACATTAAAATGAAAAGAGAAACATGTACAAATTAATCAAACAGTGACTATGGGTGCTTTCAGCATCTTTATCACTGGTTGGGGAGCATTTAAGAATCGATATGTGTAGTAAACAACAGCCTCCTGTAGCAAAATGTCACACATGCTTCCCAGAATGGCTAATACCAAGTTCCAAACTGTTCTACTGACCAAAGCAAAATGAAGCAAATTCAAATAACTAAACCAAACTATGTGATTAACTGAGATTGAATGCAGAATTTTTGAAAGGGATGATTTCCCTTATCAAGAATGAGGTCCTGCTTCCAGCAGAAAGAAATGTCAGTCACCTTTTAGTGCAGCAGTCTCAGACACAAAGAGTTTCATGGGATTGTGAGGAATGAATATGCTGCTTGTGAAGTCTGAGATGTTATACTACAGTGAAAAGACAGTACGAGTGTGAAATGAGAAAACCCCAAATTTCCCTTTTGACTGGTAATTTAAGAGATAAATAAGGAAAACAAGGATTATAACACAGACCTCCTTTCTCTCAGTGGAGTATCAGAGGCATTAGGCTTCCAAATTATGTTTTCTTTTTCATGCTCTCTCCCTATGAATATTGATGAGCCAGTGTGTAGCCAGGAATGCCTTAATGGGAGTCACGAATATATATTTAGAGAATAGGGCCTGTCCTTGAATAACAGAAGATGTAAAATTAAACCCATTCAGGCTCAGGAAGGATGCCTCTTAAGTAAGTGCTTTAAGTACTCAGTTATATAGAAGGAAACACGAAAACTAAGAATAAATCAAAAACATTGCAGAAATGTTTACCTCTTGTCTCTTAACAAAATTCCCAGACCTACATAGTATTCATCTTTCTAAGTGCTGGTTTAAACAATGAAATGTGGCATGTAATGTCCCAGTAAAAATCCTTTATGTATGAAAACTGAACGCACCATGATATTCAATACTTGTTCTCACTAAATATCTAGGAAGACAGGTGGCAAATGTTTACTCTGATCTTACATCAGTTTAAGAAAAGTAAAACATGGAATGGAAATATATATCTATCAAAGCCATAATAGAAAAAAACATGATGGGGATGTTGAAATAAAGAAGTATAAGCATTCAGTAAACTTTTAAGACAGTAAGGGAAAAAAGAAAAAAATCAGAAAACTATAAAGAAAAGAGGCCGAGTTCATGCCTCAGAAGTGCCTTTTACAAATCAACATATCCAAAATACATTTCAGGGAAAAATAAAATACAACAAAACCATAAGACTATTATTCAAAAAGCAGAGTCTTTGCCCCAAGGCTGTAGCTGAAGCTGGGGCTCATCAACCCCTGCTCCCTGCTGACTTAAAGAAAAGAATTTCAAATAAGTGAGTTCGAAGAACAAAAGATGTGAATCTCAAAGCAACTAATGAAAGGAAGAGCAAGCTCCACCTCCCACCCTGAGCTAACTCAAGAAATTGAAAAAAAATATAGGAACACAGAAGAGCTTTTTATTTTCCTTTTATTTTGCAAACTCTTGAGAGAGAAAACACAAAACAAAGCAAAACAAAGTAGAGACAGAACATTCCTGAATGGAAACTTCAACCATGTAAAGTCAAAAATAAAGCTTCAATAGTTAGAGAAAGTGTCCTTGAATATATCCTTCTATGTTTGTATGTGTGCAAGCTCTCCTCTTTTTCAGCTCTAAATATATTTCAGAACATATTTTCTGAAAGAAAAAATTAGAGAAACTTATTCATGCTTCTGCTTCTTCCCTTCTTTTTTCTACCAAATTTTCCTTATATGAAAGCCCTCATTAATTAATTTTTTGAAACAGTGTCCCAATGAACTCTGAAGTCTTTTTAGGTACATGAAATTCATATAGCTCCTCTTCAATATCAGATTGTTTGGATAATTTTTTTTCCCAGTTGCTCTTTCTTTAAGAAATATTGTTTTCTTCTATAGACTTTTATCTTAGCCAGGAATATCGTGTCCAATATTCACTGTGATGATGAATTACAGTGTAAAGTTATGAGGAAAATCAAATGTTTTCAGACACTATCAAAGCTTATTTTTTGATCCAAGTGAATGTTAACAACAGTGTTTCATGAGAAAAATCTATCATTCAGAAAGTTACTGAGGAAAAACAACAAATATTTTACTTAAGCAAACAGAAAAATCTTAAGTCCTGATAAACCAGAAATGTCATTTTGGGGTCTTCATTTTTTGTTTGCTTGTTATATTTTTTAGTTTGATTGTGTTTGAATTTTTGGGCTTTTTGTTCTGTTTGTTTGTGGGTTTTTTTGTTCTTTTGGGTTTTTTTTTGAGGGTAGGGATTTTTTTGTTTGTTTGTTTGTTTTATTTAGTTTTTTGTATTTTCATCTGTATTTCACAAGTTTCTGTTTTAAATGCACTTTTTATTATTTCAGTTTGAGAACCGCATTTTTAACAGCATAAAAAAATTAACTAATACTGAAATGAGAATACAACTTTGGAAAGCTAAGACATCAACAAATGAGGCTGTTGTAGAGAACCAGTCTTCACACCATGCCCAATGTTATGGTGGATCTGTGACAGCTCAGAGAGCAGTAATGAACAAATAGAACAATTCCTAACTCTAGTCTGACTCTAAATCAGCTGAGGAGCTGGCAGGAAGATGTTGACTTGAGTACTTTGACATTCTTAGATATGCCTGTGCTGCACAACTTAATGACAACTCAAGATGTCAGACTTTTTATCCTTATGTTTTCAGCAACATCCTGATGGTGTACTGGGATGCAGGATGCTCACCTGCCATGCCTCACCTCTTTTCCACTAATGCCCACATCCCCTTGGATGTAAAGTTGTCTGTTTGACAGTAAAGTATAAACCATTTGTTTTCTTCTTAATACTCAGAGGACAAATATTTAAGTAAACATTTCCCTACAGTACAGTGCCAGGTAATGTGATGTAAAGTTAGCTAAAACATTGATGTCTCCAGTAAACAGTTACTGCTGTTTCTTCTCCTCCTGGCAGGCTCCTCTTTTCCAAAGGAACTCAAGCCCATCTTTCCATACCAATCCTTCACCTCATTAAGAAAATCAAGTGAAAGGCAGGCCTCACACAATAACAGTATCTCACTGGAGATATTCCAGAGCCATCTGGATGCAATCCTGTGCCAAGTGCTCTGGGATGACCTTGCTTGACCAGGAAGGTTGGACTGGATGACCTACTGTGGTCCCTTCCACTCTGAGCCATTCCGTGATTCTTCATTTACCTATGCATAATCCTTGAAACAGGTTTAAGTGTTCAGATTCTTTGGCAATGGTATGACAAATCCTTGCATGCAGTTGTCAAGAGAATTATTGCCTTAGAGAGTGCTAATAAAACAAACTTGATTTACTATGTTTCCCCAGTCAACCCATAGAGGCAACTAGACAGAAAACATTAAAAAGAATAAGGGTCAATCAACCCTTGTCAGTATTGTGCCTACTATTGTCATACAACAGCATTTGACAACATAATAACCCCACCACTTTGATTTCAGAAGGAGAACACAGGAAGTGAAAAAAGCTTTTCTGAATTCCCTGTAGCCATACTTGATCGAAGAGCTCCAGATAAAAGACTGAAAAATTGTTTAAAATACATAATAAAAACCTATTTCAACTACCATAAAAGTTACTAAGAACATAACAATCATCTTCAAGATAATATAAGTTTTCTGAAACTACAAAGGGTTTCTTATCAGATTCTTTCCTCTTTAAGAGAAAGTTAGGTATGTTTTTGTTTTGTTTTAAATTTTACTGTCAGCAAAAGTATCACAGGAAATCTGTGAATGCATGACAAAACCTGAGATGTATTCAGTGATTCAATCAATGAATTATTTAAACCTAGGAAAGAAACTACTTTTTTCCCCAGTTCCACTCTTGCTGAGGATAGTTGTAGGCAGAATACTATTATGTATACCTTTACTATGCAATATGCAGAAACTTGAGTATGCAACATTTTCACATCACTTTTGTCGATGATCAAAAAAGATCCTTTCTTTCTTATGACTCTTGGCATGGCTGCTGGGAAATGAACGTTGAAAATGCTTGAATAAATAGAATATAGAAGATTTATTCAACAATTGAATTATTTAAATCTACATAAGGAATGAGACCTGTAAGGCAAAACTTCTGTTTGCAATTCTCCAGGCTTTTTGGAGCTTATTTGATATATAATTTCCTTAACTGCTTACTGTGGTATTTGAATCTTATTATTTATTTTTCTTGAAATTACTACAGTAAGATGAGTGCTGTAGAAAAATCTACACTGAGGCAGGTTTTGCTGATCAATTAAAGTTCCATTTTCTCTCAGCTTCATAAGTGTAAATCAGAAATAACTATTGACTACAGCATTTGCAGTGAAGTTACTCTAGATTTACTGACATAAGTGAAAGCAGAATGGAGTCCCTGAGGTGTTTTTTTTTTTTTTTTTTTCCTCAGGTAGTAATATTAGATCTATTGAAGTGCCAAATGGATATTTGCCAAAGTTTGAATTCTGTTGTTTCATTTTGTCCTTCAGAGTAATCTTAAAATTTGTGAGTATTGTTCTCCTCAGGGGGAGAAAAAAACATGATAAAAGAAGTTTAAATAAAAATGCATTGTCTGGTTCTATGCCTCAGTTATTACTTCTTAATTTGTTGCATGATCTGTAGACCAAAGTTACAGGAAGAAAGGAGAAAACATGAGTCAGAATTACTGAAGTTAAAAGGCTTATAACTGTAGGATAGTTCTGAATGTGACTCACCATATTTTACCTAATTTCACCTTGTTTACCTTTGCCTTGGTTTCTCCATCTATAAAACTGGTACCACAGTAATGCTGAAAAGAGCAAATCATTTATAGAATTTATGTTAATGATTCTTTATTATTGCATTGTGAAGACACTGGATTTTCAAAATTCTCAAAATACACAACCTTTTAAGAGTTGCAGCTTTCTCTACTTTTTTCAGGGGACCATATGAGTGAATTGGGTTGTTGTTCTTTTAAGAAGAAATGAATGAACAATGAATGAATATTTTTTAATTACTCAGATAATAGGTCAGTCTGCAAATAATTATGATTCAGAAAAACATATCTTGATCTGGGATTTATTTCATAGTAATTCCTTGAAAACAAAACAAAACCAAACAAAAACAACCCTGGTTCAGTGTGTGATAAATTTGAATGCCCAGGTAAATTTTAGCATGTATTTATTTCTAGTGTAATGTGCAGATAAAATGCCTCCTCGTTGCATTTGCGATTGCCATTTAAATACAGACAGAGCATAAAGTCAGCTAAAAGTAATAATAAAAGTGGAAAAGAGTAGAAAGACTTAAAACAAGACACCTGATGGCAGACCAAAGTATTATTTTTTCACAGAATGGTCTTGTTCAGTTTTGTTTGTTTGTTTGTTTTTGTTTCGTTGGTTGGTTTGGTTTGATTTTTCTTTGTATAATGCCTCAAGGAATGTTGATGAGGACAACAGATCTCATTAAGGAAAGATAAAAATTCGTTATTTTTTGATTGTTTGGTTGGTTTTTGTTGTTGTTGTTGGTTTGGTTTGGTTTTTGTGGGGGATTTTTTGTGTGTTTTTTGTTTTGGTTTGGTTTGTTTTGTTTTATGTTTGGTTGGTTGGTTGGTTTTTGTTTGGTTGGTTTTTGTTCTTGGTTTGGTTTGGTTGGTTTGTTCATTTGTTTTGTTGTTGTTTGTTGTGGGTTTTTTGTTTGGTTGGTTTGTTTGTTGGGGGTTTTTTTGGGTGGTGGTAGTGGGGTTTTTTAAGAAGAACTGATGCAGTATTCTGTAGCTTGAATAGCATTATGATTGTGCTGTCCAGTCTGGAAAACTGATCCCACTTGGCACTTATAATGAAACCAAATCAAACCTATTCACAAGTATTTGAATTATATCTAGTACATGTGATCATTAGAAGGTTTTGGTTTTCTTTTTTTTAGAGTGGGCACGAACCAACACAATGAATTCCTTCTGTGCTTCTTCTGTCTTGTTTGGAAAGTAAGAATTGTCAACCAGATTTTAAGAGAAATATGAAGATACTCCTAGTTGTCTTCATAGTTTTATGTAATCATGAAATGGTTTGGGTTGTAAGTGACTTTAAAAACTAACCAGTTACACCTCTGTCGTGGTCAGGGACACCTTCCTCTAGACCAGGTTGCTCCAAGCCCTGTCCAACCTGGCCTTGAACACTCCCAGAGATGAGACAGTCACAGCTTCTCTGGGCAACTGTGACAGTGATGCACCATCCTTGTAGTGAAGAATTTCTTCTTAATATCTGATCTAAAATGATTCTCTTGTCTTGTGCATGAAAACACCAGAGTTTTTCATGCACAAATTAGCTTTTAGTGATTTATCTTCATCAAAGAAACTGCATAGACAGACCCTAAATTCAATGTAGGAATAAATGCATCCTGCTAAATTTCATCCAGTTAAGATGTACATCCTTGACTATTACAGAGTTCTGCAGATTGAGCTAAATAGCTAGACAGAAATTTAGGAAATATCCATGCATATTTATCAAAACTGGGCTTTTTCTCTGTGAAAATAATTATTTTGACAAAAGTGATGAAGTTTTCCTGAGTTGAGTATTAAATTGAGGTCTCAGATAATCATGCTGACCTAAATAATAGCTGAGATGTCAAGATATGCGCAAGGGAGATAGAAAAAGAGTTATAGATCATTGATCTCAATGTTGTTGGATTTTTTTCTGACTAGATTCTAAGAAATTAAACAGATCGAATTTTGATTCTGCATCAGAACAAAAACTAATTTTTAAGCAATCTTTTTTTTTTTTTTCCCATAAAATGGAAATAGTATTTTCAAGACAACCCTAATGAGCTGTCATAATAATAACAAATCATATGCTCATGAGATTTTCTGCATAATATTGTAACATAAAAAGGTGAATATAAAATTCAAAAAGCATCTTAAGTTTGGAGATAAATCCATTTACTTCAGTTAAATTTCTGAAAATATTCATGACATAAATGAAGTAAGACAGCTTTTCCTATGCTTATTTATCCAAAGCAAACTTAGAATAAATGATCTGTTCCATGTTTGTAGTAGAATTAGTCAGGACAATTGGTTGTGTCTAACAAGGATGGGTCTAATGCTTTTAACACTAGATAACAATATAAAAAATGAGCTTATGTATCTATAACTGTTTCCTAAAAGAGCACCAAACTTAGATTTGTGTTAGTTGAAATGGCAAAAGTGTATTCTATTTTTAGTATTATATTCTGCTGAACTACCCTTCACACTCCACTCAACAGGTTTGGCTTTAGTTTACTTTTGGTTTTTACAAGATGTTTAGTGGTGCTTTTATTCATTACATTGATGACATAATGTGAGAACCCTCAGGCAGTCTTTCTAACCACATAGCAACTATCATTGAAAACAGGGAATCTTCTGAATCCCAAGAGAAGAGGAACTTAGAATGAAGGAACTAACTGGCACAAGAAGTAATAAATTGTATGTCTGTAGAATAACATCAAAACAAAACAAAGCAAACAAGCAAACAAAAAGAATAGAAAAAGAATGCAGGATAAATTAAATAAACAGCAATAATTATTAAAGACAAAAATATCCTCAAACTATGCCTGAATAGGGGATAAAAATTTATGACAGTCTCAAACCTCCAAAAATATTGGGGTTTTTTTACATTTTTTTCTTCAGTTTTAAGAAACTCAGATAAAAATAATTTTGAACTTATTCTACCAAGGTAGCATCAGGGCAC
The DNA here is from genome assembly GCA_013399695.1 of Formicarius rufipectus. Lineage (NCBI taxonomy): Eukaryota > Metazoa > Chordata > Aves > Passeriformes > Formicariidae > Formicarius > Formicarius rufipectus. Next base: position 103,922 of record VXAU01004936.1, read on the forward strand.
TTCAGTTTATTTATTGGCTCTGTCGGATTTTCTGCGCAATTAGAGAAAATCCCTTAGACATTGGCATTTAAAGGCCCTGATGTCAAAACAAAGACATTAATATTTCTCTCTCTGCCCCTTATTTCCAATCCTGTTCCCTCAGATTATGTGCATTGGGTACATAAAACAAGTAGGAAAAGATGATTCAGTACTTCCAAGGTCTAACATAGAAACAGGAGCTAGTCAAATTCTTGTGTTGTTTATACAGAAGGAGAAAAAATGTACTGGAGAAAATTAAGACTTTCTTAAGCATATGTGAAGACTTATGTATTTATCTTAAAAAATTTCAAGACCTACAATCTTCTAGCCCAGTTGTGTTCCTTAGAATAGCCCAGTACACACAATTTCTGCTGTGACAATTAGAAGGTAAAAGCCTTTGTGCTGGTCTGGTCATGCAGGGTCTTAGAACTATTTCAGGTCTGTATTGACTTGACATGATCTCAGCATGATTTGACTGTTTATAGATGTCTTCTGGTAAGCAGCTATAGCCTAAATTGTTTTTGCTTAGCTCTTATAATAGTTTATAAGGTGAAGTTCTGACAACCTCTGAAATCACTAGGTAAAAAATATTAATCCTTTATGTTAACTGGGCTGAGGAACACTTAATGAATAATTGCAATTAATAAACAACAGTCAATTTAAGGTGATTTAAATTTGGTAGAAACAGTAAAGAAAAAGCAAGACGGAAACTACAGGAAAACTTATTAAAATATCCATGGGAAAACCCAAAATTAAAAGGGTTGAAATCAAATCCATCATCCTCTGGTTTACTGTTTTGTTAAGAACTTCACAAATTGGCAACTCATAAACTTTTCGGTGTCCAGAAAATTAATCTGGGTGATTTTACTAGAATATCTGATGGTAAACTAAGGAATAAGTTAGAAACTGTGAAGTTTGTTTGAGTCAATCTTAACTGCATTATTATGAAATTATTATAGAAATGCAGATTATAGAAATCTTTCAGTTAATCCCATTGGAATAAAATCAACTACTATATTTTGATAAGACTGGTGTTCACTTAAATTAATTATAAATTTTTAGCAGCATATATTAGATGTACTTAATTTTGACCATAACAAGATTTTTGTGTAACACTAGGGAGATTGAGAAGTAACTTTCCATGAGTCTTGTCCAGGTCTAGAAATTATAAGAATGTGAACTGACCAGCCAGGATTTACAATGACAAAGTTGTGTCTAATGGTCTAAAACACCTGCATGATGAGATGACTGGATTGGTAGGTAATGGAGAGCAGTAAAAATAGTTTAACTTATCTTTAGCAAGTGTTTTGGGATGTTTTCCTGCTGTGTCCTTGCAGTAAAATTTTTGGGAAAAAATAATGAAATTATATTCAAAACCTACCAAGCTCTGTCTTTGATGTTGACTCCCCTCAACACCTCTGAGTAAATGTCATAATAGAGGACCTCCAGGGGTAGCTTTCAGCCTAAATTATTGCACAATTTTATGAATGCAGCATCCTCAATACATTCAGCAGAATGGTTGCTTAAGAATTCCTTGAGGAAATCTAAGTCTCAAATGGCTTTGAGTCTAGCAAAAATTTTGAGACCATTCCAATGAACAAATTGATTTGCATGGCAAGAAATTAATTTCCAATTCAGCATTGCAGCACAATCATAGATCCACATCCCTAAGTAATTATACAAAGCTTATTTCCCTTCTCCCTTCAGGAAATGAATGCAGGACTCCTAACAGTCTAACAATGAAAGCATTTTCTATGTGAACACAGATTCTTGCTTCCTTGGGAACTCAAGAGTCACCTTTGCTAGAGCCTAGCTGTTTCAAATTCAAGAACGGAGAGTTGTTGTCTTTTTTTCCCAGCCACAGTAAAATACAAATTTGGCAGAAATAATAATATAGAAATGCTCGTAAGTAAATGGCATCTTAAACAAAGAAAGTTGGGCAGTAATTGTTTCTGCGTTTTCAGTTGTTTCCCTTCCAAACTTTGTCATTGAATTTATCAGTACATGTTTCTGTGTTGGCTAAGATTTTGGTTAGACATGCCAAGAAAAATAATTTCGAATTTTGCACTCTAAGCAGTTAACAGCAGTCTGTTAACTGCATTATTTTCCAGATATTTTCTTATGTCCCTCTTCATGGAATAGTGAACCCGAATTCTGCACTCATACTGAATGTTTCCTCCCTGAATACTGTGACTATAGTTTTTTTAATATTGATATTGACTAAGAAGTGAGAAAAAATTCTAAAAGCATCTGGGAAAAAAAAAAAGCTGGAACTTGTGAGGCAAAATTTATTTCTGGCACTGGGGTTTGACCAAAATAGCCCTTATCTAAAGCTTTGTAAGAGCTGCAAATTCTGTAATAATGCAACAAATTGAAAAGTTCTGATGAGTTTTGCAGACTGGGTCACCAATGTACAAAAGTTTGAAGAGAAGGATGCTACAATATAGTCACACACAAATCTTTATCTTCAGCTGAACATAATTTTTGGGAATGATGAGGGCTTATATTGTATGGTGACAAGATATGGAACTCATCTCTACTTTTAGCTGTCTAGAAGTTGCATCTAATTATGCCCCTAGACTATCCATAGTTAATGGAACTAAGATGAATCACATTCTCTAGATCTCCCTCTTAAATAACCATCATAAAAATGAGCTTAATTGCCCTCCAAAGGCTTCAGGTCCCCTACAGCTGTATATAGAAGGAGCCCAGTTATCTAGTTCAGACTAAGCACCTGATGTGTCCTGAGATGCTAATGTACAATTCTGTGAGACAAGTAGCTATCAGGTCACAAGAAACCACGGTTTTCAGCTGAGAAAAAGTACCCTAGGTCTTAAAAACAAATCTGAGGACAGTTCCGTAATTTAGGCCTGACTATATTGTTGATTGCTTTCTCTTGGCTTCTTCTTTCCTTTCAATGATAAAAGTATTTCAAGGAAACAAAAATGTTGCATGAGTATCCACTGAGAGTGATTCCATTTGAGCTCCAAAGCCAGGGTTTTGAGCACTTTGAAATTGCCCTTTCCTTTTCCTGTATTGTTGCGTTACTTAACCTCTGATGTCTTCATGCTCTTCTGCACAAATCAAAGAAACATCTTCAACAATCAGCCAGAAAACCTGTTTTCCTATCAATCTGTCTGGTTCCTTGCCTTGCCAAGAGGAGAATGCAAGTTATTCTGTTCATAGAGATGCAAAATAATGTTTTCAGAGCTCTTCCGAAGGCTGTATTTCTCTTCAACATAATAAACAGCTATAACTCCTTTCTTAATCCAGTATCATTAAAACAAAACAAAGCAAAACAAAAATAAACCCTCAAACCTCAAACCTCTTCATTAAAATCTTCCTTTAAAATCAATAATCTTTCAAAGTAATCACACGAAGTAAGATGTTGCTTGAACTTATTCCTGGTGCCAGATTTAGCATTCTAGGCTTTCTCCTCTGAGGTAAAATTGAAAGAGACTCAAATTGACTCAGAGAAACACTATTGCCTGATCACGCAATTTCAAAGTTATACAAATTTGTTTCTGGAAAAGATATTTAACACCTGCCCCCCCAGTCCCAACAAAAACAAAACCAATCATCAAAAAAACCCCTAATACTTCTTTATCATTCTCTTTCTGAATTTTACAATCCAAAGAGAAAGATACAGTAAATGTTGATTCTAACTGTGACATTTTGTGGAGCTTCAAATGGTGATATGTGTTAAAATGGAGGGACTTATGAACATTTTAAAGGATTAAATTGATCTCCATTTCTGGAAGGAGAGAAGCTACCCTTGCCCACAACTTTTAGATGTCTCAAAGGAGTCTAAGAAGTTGACTAAAAATAAACTTCTGCACTTGTATCCACTTTCCCAAACAGATTTCATAATTTAAACAGCAGACAGAAAACAGTGATAGACCTAAATCCCCTTGAAATCTAGCAGCAACATGTCCATCCTAAAGATCACAAGATCTTCACTTTTCCTAAGCTTTCTGAATGTTCTCATGGCTAATTGTGTGAAATACATATAAATTCTGATATCTCAGAGAAATTCATATTCCATTTGTTTGTGATTAAGTGCTTATATTAAAGTACACAGATTTAGTGCTGAAGGGAAGGTATTGAGAGAAATACTGCATTCTACTTTTACTGCAGGAAAAGGCCACTAATGCTGTAAGGACTTTCTTTGTAGTGCAGTACCTCAGTCTTGTGCTGACCCGAGGTGGTCACAGCTTACTTAAACTTTGATACTCTCTGTGTTTTGGTCAAATAGCTACTACCCAGACTGTTTAAATATAGGTTTGAGAGTGCCAAATGTAATAAAAGTCTGAGAAATCTCTACAGTCACTGAGTAAAGAATGATGTCTCTTTGTGCTAACAAGCTGGGGAAGATTACTGTACAACATTCAATTATTAACAGGATACAAATGAAAAGAAAGTAGGTCATATGTGAGAAAATGTACACAAATATGTTTGTGCCAAGTGGATCCAAGAAAATCAAAGACTGGAGGCAAGGAAACACTGACTAGCAGCAGCATAATAGTCCCAATGGAAGACATGGAGTAGTCAATGCCAGCTTTCTCCTCCCTTCCAGTCCTTCTTCTCAGGGAAAACTGGTGTTGTTGACTGCAGAACTCAGGGGAACATAGAAAAGTCAAGCACAAGACCAGAAAAAAGAGCTGGACAAAAGAATAAAAGCAAACAAACAAAAACAAAAATCAAAAGTTAAAAACACAAACAAACATAAAACCAAAACAGAAACACAAAAACCATAAAAACAAAACCAAACTCCCCCCAAAACAAAACCCCAAACTAAAAAAACACCAGAAACCTCCTAAACAGTTTCAAGTACTTTTGAGGAAATTCACTTGAAAATATTATTTGGGAAATGCAGAGCAATGTATTTCACAGGCTTTATGCCTCCATGCATCCTCCTGAACTTGTTAAATCATTAATTCCATTTCTGCTATGTCACAGCTCAGCTGGATGTATTCCATATTGTCATCATGACGTCACAAAATGAAATGGGTTAAACATACACAGTAGTAAATATGTGTAGTCAAAAAGCTAAAAGGACACATATAGTCACAAGACATACAGATTGAGACACTACAGTGATAATTTCTATTTTGTTTTCTCTATTTATTTTTAATGTTATTATCTAATACCAAAAATTCCATTTTCTCTAGGGATTTTCACTATTCATCATACCCTATAGGTTTATTGTATTCATCAGCGTCTTATCACATCCAATTTTGTGAAAGAAACAAGATTTCTTCTATTTCCTCTTACAGAATCTTTCATAAACTGGGCAGGTCTCTCCACAATTAAATATATGCAGACTGATATCCAGTTTGCAAATTTCTCTGGTTAATTTAATCCCACTAATTATAAACCAGTCCCTTTGGAATGATCTAAATAAAGATTGTCCTTTTTTACTGTTTACTTTCTTGAACATATCACAAGCAAACTTTTTCTTCTGAAACCTGTCATTTGGTCAATATATATTTAGTTTTTGAGCTACACATAGGAAGGCCTTGTGGATACAGTGTTTTCATCTGAGGGTTATCCTCTATTTGTTCTTTTTAGTGAGTAGCAGTGCAGAAATGCATTCCAGATTTGATCAAAGGTGTCTAGTATCTTACTCTGTTCAAAGGCTGCTCATTCATATTTTACCATTTCAAGAACAGCATTGACCCAGCAATCAATATGAGATGCTAAGATTACTTTTTTTTTTCTTCTGTCCTTACCTATAGTTGCTTCAAGTGAACATTTGTGTTTATAAGCTGTCACCACAGACTAGTCTATTTTTTTTATAATTTGGTCAGAAATGATGATGATTCAATCCTAAAACAAATCTTGTTAAAAGTTTTTGTTACTGTAGACTCTGGAAGATGACTATAGACACAAATCAACCACATGAAATATAGCAAAGACAAAAGCACTTGCAAGACACAAACCCTGGCAAAATACATGCAGAGGTAAAAACCCAAGTACAAATCTCAGAAACATATTCAGTAGTATTCAAGCTTTCCTGTGGCATTTAGACTTCTGACTAGTTATTATTTCTCATCATATCCATTTGAACTTTGTCATACTGAAGTAATAGTCGACTTTACACTCTCAGGAAATTCCCCAACTCACAGAGTCACAAGCCTGCTATGAATTAGTACTAACATAGAGTAGTTAAAATTTAAACAAATAAAACAACCACCAAACAAACAAAAACAAAAACTCACCCATAGACTGCAATCTATCCATCTAATTGCTTTTCCATCTAATCTTTGCTTTTCCCTGAGAGACATGCAATTTTCAGTCTAGAGTTCTACTATCCTTTTTCTTGTACTGAGCGTAAGGAGCAGAAATCTTACAGCCATAAGTCTCAGAGTGCCTCAGGACATTTTTAGGGAATATAGAAGTTATACATTGAAGGTTCTAATTTTCAGTTTTATCATGTGGGGACCCTCCCTTTGCTTTTCACCTGCCTCTACTGAGCATGATGCACTCCCTGCATTCAACCTCTATGTATAAGTAATGAAATATTTACTGGACCAGAATGAATACACAACTGTATTTTCATAGCCCTGGGGCTAGAGTGCTCACAGGAGGGAAAACAGACACTTCTACCATGCTGAACCAGGTACAGGAATTTGAAACCAAGTTTCTTACACTTGAGACTGCAGTTTTCACTCCTAAGTGTCCTTGGGAACACACGTTTCATCTTGTCTCCCCCTCCTTCAAAAATAAAGACTCAGGTACACCATTTCAGGGACCCTGAAGGGACTATTTTAATATTTCAGTTACTTTAAAAATAGTCAGCTTTAATATGCACATTTGATTCAAATTAGTGCTCATTTGTGTGGTATGAAACAGCCACATTTTATAGAGGACAAATTATTCCTTGAGACATTCTTTGCTTCTTCCCCCTTCCAAAACCTGTGTTCTACTGATATCTTCCTGAAGAGAGTCATTGTGTTGATAAAAAACCTTTTGGGTAACACCATGGGACACCTTATGAGGAAAAATATATCTGCATTTATGGCTAGATAGTTAATGCTGATAAATGTTTACTGGCACATAAAAATAAAGTAACTTTAATCAGTAAGGGAGTTTTGGTTTTTTGTTTGTTCATTTTCCTTGGTTTTTGTTTAGTTTGTTTGGTTTTGTTTTGTTTTATTCTGTAATATTTTTTTGTTTGCTTGTTTAAACAAAGTTGTGCACCGTTGAGTCACATCACTATTGAAGCTGAGGATGAGGTTTTACATCTCACTGGTAGATGCTCAGATGTTACAATCATTTACAACAGTGATAGTATGTGGGGAAAGCAAAGCAAGCAAACAAACAATAATAAAAGCAGCTTTGTTTTACAAAATGTATTTGGAACCCAGCTTTTGTCATACATCAGTACTGGTGCCATCTACTGAAGAAAACAGGACATTCCAGTTCAAGAGCACCAGTAATCCAGCACACAAACTACCACTGCCAGATCATTTGGTTGGTTGAATTACAAATCTTATCCGAGGTGTGGCACATGTGAAGTTAAGAGAGTATGCACTAGTAGCCACTCACTCCTTACAAAGCCAGCCCAGCCAGCTCTTTGCTGGTGATGCTGTTTTACTGTCACCAAGCAAAACTCAACAGGTGATAGCCTCGTCATCTGCCTCTGGGAGAATCTGAAATTACAGAAGTTTATTGCATTTCATTTATCATGTCGTGCTTGTTAACATGCTGTTTTATAGGCACATTGCTCCACAGTGTAACCATTTTAGTGTGCAAATTCTATGTTTTTAGTTTAATTTGCAGCAGATATGATATAAAGATAAACGAGATAGTGTTTCTTACCCACCAATTGGAATTGTCCCCAGCAGTTTCCTAGACATCAATCACAACAGGGATGGAAGACCTTCTGCAACACACATTAAGAATGCCTTATTTGCAAAGACAAAAATGAAGTAAAGAGAAATCACTCTAGATAATCTCGCTCAGCTCTCTATATAAAAGATTACAGCTATGCAGAGATTTCATATCCCAGAATATTACTATGGAGGCAAAATCAGATTTGGTGAACAGCATATGTGTTTACATTGCCTCTTCTAAAAGTGCAAATTTGGTTTATAATCACTATTTATTGTTATCGTTTGACCAAGGCCCAGACTGGTTTTCGCTAAAATTTTGTACTTTCATGAGGTGCTTAAGCCCATTTCTCATGAGAAAAGGCTCTTCTCTAGCATTAATAAGAGAAAAATGATGGAGAACTTTAACTAGACAGGTACTTACAACAACTATCCTCTTTTTTTTTGGTGTTTAATTGAGGTATGTAGAATTACAAGAAATTAATATTTCTATAAGAACACCAGGTGCCATAGAAGATGATAAGTGGAAAACTTGATAGAAGCCAGGAAAACTGTGTCTGTAGATGTGCTGTTTCTCTTTGCCAGCATGTCACTTTTCACTGTTGTATGAAAGGCTGTTTTCTCAGCCTGCCAGTTATAGAAACATAGAGTCATAGACTAGTTTGGTTTGGAAGAGATCTTTAAAGGTCATCCATTCCAGCCCACCCTGCAAAGAGCAGGCCATCTTCAACTATACCAATGTGCTCAGAGTAGTCTTGAATATTTCCAGGAAGGGGTTTCCATTCCCTCTCTGGGAAAGCTGTTCCATCATCTCACTATGCTCACCATAAAAAAATTTCTTCTTATATATCACCTGAATTTACCCTCTTTTATCTAAAAATCATTATCCCCTTCCCTATTGGTACAGGTCACGCTAAAAAGTTTGTCTCCATCTTTCCTATAAACCTCATTTAAGTATTGAAGAACTGCTGTAAGGTCTCTTCAAAGCCTTCTCCTTTCCAGGATGAAGAACTCTAACTCCCTTGACCTTTCCTCACAGGAGCAGTGCTCCAGTTCTCTAATCTTTTCTGTGGCCTCCTCTGGACTTGCTTCAACAAGTCAATATCTTCCTGTGCTGAGGATGCCAGACCTGGATACAGCACCACAGGTGGCATCTTACCAGCCTCTCATGCACCAGCACCCCCAAGTACTTCTTGGAAGGGCTGCTTTTTGAACTGTTCATCCCCCAGACTGGATTGACACTGGGTGCTACTCCAGCTCATGTGCAGTTCCTCATACTTGGTCTTGTTAAACCTCATGAGATTCCCATGGTCCCACTTCTCAAGCTTGTCCAGCTCCCTCTGGAAGGCATTCCACACCTTCAGGTGTGTCAGCAGCATGGTGTCACCTGGAGATTTACTGAATATGCCCTCGACCCCTCTGTCTCTGTCATAATGAAGGTGCTAAACAGTGCTGATCCCCGTAGAGATCCCTAAGAAATACCCCTTTTCACTGACCTCCATTTGGACATTAAACCATTAATTACTTCCCTCTGGATGTGACTATCCAACCAACTACTCATCCATCCATCAAATGTGCATCTCTCCAGTATAGAGGGAGGTTATGAGGCACCATGACCTAAAGCTATTAACAAAATTCCATATGGATTACAGTTGTAGCCCTTCCCTTGTCTACTGATTTAGTCATCCCATCTTAAGTGAGCCCTGAATCAGTACTTGTTTCAAATGAGTTCTTCAGCGAAAGAACTGTCCTTTTGCAAGCAGGAAAGCATCATGCCTAAAGTAATATCAACCATACTTTGATCTCCTACCTTTTGCTCACATCATGTTTGAGTACAAGAATTACTTCAGTTCTAAATAGAACTTTTCCATGCATTGAAAAAAGATATTATTTTGACATGAACAGAAGCAGTAAAACTCATCATTTTTCAGTTAATGGACCATAATGTATATTCAACTTAATTTATTGATAAACTTTGGATAAGAATGAATATAATTTTTTTAATAGAAAGTGCTCTATAATTACTTTCTAAGTTAGATTTTATATGAAGATAAATCCTCATAGCATAACTGCATTTTCGTAGATAACACATTTTACTCGCAGGTTAAATGTTTAACCTCTTGAGCATTTTTAATAAATAACTGCGAATTAAAGTTTCTTAATACCTTTAATACTGTTATTGGTTTTGTTATTGTTATTCTAATTACCATTGCTATTACTATGAGTGGTTGAAATATTTTTCTTTTTCAACAAGTATTCCATACTCCGACTGTTCTGATGTAGGTCTCTCACCACAACCATACAGAGACCAGTAATAATTTATATGTACACTATAAGATGCACCAATTTTGCTTTCCTCATGCGTACTTTGGAAACAAGTAAAGGATAGAAAACAGACCTTAAAACACAACTGCAATAATCTGCATAAAATATAGTTAGTTCTTGATAAGTATCTACCTGTATGTTCTAAAAGTGAAAGTATGCAAACCAAAACCAGGGGAAAAAAAAAGAAAAAGGAAAAAAAAAAAAGGAAAAAAAAGAAAACAAAATCCAAAGTGAAACCACTAAAGCTGCCACAGTATGGGAAAGGTTCTCCACTTGCTTAATTTGACCATTTTAATGGAGCATGTTGTGTTTATGTTCTGGCTGTTTATGTGAGGAACTAATGAAGCTGTTTTTCCCTTTAAGGGGCCAGAGGGATTCGGGGAGTCATTGTGAGGTTAGTGCTCAGGCTACTGGTCTGTTCAGCCAGAGAAGCTGCCGGGCGATGCCCATGAGTCGTGCTGTGCAGCAAGGCTCTGCCCAACTGCATCTCCAAAGGGACGTGTGTGTTTTATCTATGCAACAGCTGTTCCATTACCTCCCTTAAAATGACTTCATAAAGCAGAGAACCTTTTCCCAATTTATTTTACTTCCTCTCACTGAACAGCTTATCTGGGGCTTGATCCAAAAGTCCATGGAATTCAATGGAGAGACTTTTCATTAACTTTTTAGAGCAGGCATCAGATTCATTAGTGAAAAAGGCTGTGGATTATTTCTTGTTTCCTTTGACAAAAGTCCCTATTGTCCTCAGCGCAGAGCATTCTATATCCTCTATTTTAGATAGAATTAAATATCAAAGGGAAAAATTTCAAAGGTTCAGAGCTTTTGCTCTGCTCATTTATATGTTGCAGTTCTTATCCAGAGTTTAGTTCAATACTTTTGTGTGCTGATTGAGGTTAAAAATCCTGAAGCAGTGCTTAACTTTATAGTTGTTTTTCCTAACTGTGTAAATGTTTACAGGTTACACCTGAGATAGGTTAAAGAGATGAGAGAAACAAACTTCAGGATTGGAGTGGGTCAGAAAAAAATCTTTAGGATGTAATTTCCATTACTTATTTTTTAAATCTAAATCAGAGGGTTTTGATAGACGTTATTTAAAATGAAATAAAATATTTTAATAAAATGAGAATACCTTATTCTAGTAGTTCTGCAATGAAATCTGTGACTTCTTCATTTCATGACAAATGTCCCTTAATAACATAGCTTTTAACTCCTTTTTCATTTTCTTTGATATTTGGGGAACAGAAGGAAATTGAGATAATTTTTTTTTAAATTATGAAATAATAGACCTAATTGTCTTCTCAGTTGTTAATTGCAGAGGGGTTTTTATTTTTTTCTATATTACTGGAGTAGGTGGCTGCTGAAAAGGTCAGGATTTGAAATCAAATTATAAGCCGCACTTATTTCTCATACAACTCGTGTCATGATGTCAGACTAGCTGACTGCCAGGATGCTTAAAAATCCTTTAAAACGTCAATTTCCAGTGGTTTGACAACCCGTTTTCTTGTTTATCTGTGAGGGAGAGGAAAGGTAAGCAGCTGCTACTTCCGATGTTCAAGAGCAAACACACAAAAGACAACATCCGAACAAAACCAGATAGCTCTTGCTATTGTAGGATATTCCTACCTTGTCTTTTTGAGGCCAATGCAGGAAAGTTCTGCTTGTGCTCCATAACTAATGGAGTCATGTCATCATTGAGTCAAACCTAAGTGACTATATGGCTAGAAATCTTTAATCAGATATACTATCTTGCACTTGAAAATAAAATCTAAAAAGAAAAGAAAAATCTAAAATAAAAGAAAAATCTAACAGAAAAGAAAAGCTACAAAGATCTGGGTTATATATTGAGGAGACTTGATAGCCTTTTTTGCTGGACTTGAGAATAAGTAGAAAAAGAGAGTAAGATCATGATCCTTCCTGAAAAACCTATATGAATGAAAGCTTTAGAGCTTCCTAACTCAGGCACTGTAGCTCTATATTTAATAGATTTTTAATGCATCATGTCAGCGTCTGGACCATGTACTAACAAAATTTGTGTTAATTTCAGTTTTTTGGCTTCCTGATTGAGGTGGTTCATATTTGGGCAACTGAGGGCATAGCTTTGTCTATGAAACTTCATTTCCAATGAGCTTTACATGAATTGTTCAAGTTCAGGGCTTTAAATAGAAGTTGAACTAATTATTTGCTGAACATAATGCTGATTCTGTGAGTGTTTGGCCCTTCTCTCTGTTGGAGCTTCATCCCCACTTACTTTCTACAGAGAAGAGCAAAGAAGATGCCTCTGAAGATTGAATTCTGAGAATCTAAGAGAACGGGTAGTGGGAGAATGGTGCAGCTTTGCTTGGAAATCACCAGGGTTTGAAAATCTGCCAGAGGCTTTTCTGTCAGGAAGAATTTGAGAACTAATCCAGGATTTACTGGAGGGACATTAAAAGGGAGGGAATGCAGGACAGCAGAAGGAAACATGGTGTACACTAGTGCATGATATCACTCAAAGGGTCATTTTCATGTACAATGATTTAACTATTCCATTGAGCACATTAATCCATTTGCTCACTGTATTGTTCTACCCTCTTCATTTCTCTTTACCGTCTAATCTTTCCCTCCCCTCCCTGCTGTCAGAATATTATTCTCTTTCAGGTTCATTAGGACATAGATATCAGAGAGCTTCTGGCCTCATTTTCTGATGGAATCTTGCAGCTCTTCCTTGGATAAAAGTGTCAATGCAGCCTGGAGAGATTTATGACTGAAAGCAGGCATCTGGAGTGGCTTCTGTCCATGCGATAACCTTGTTCCTACTGGGATCACAGCAGTGTCAAGGGCTACAGATGAGGACCCCACGTGTTCTACACGTGTCTATGAACACTTGCTTGCAGTTTGTTACCCACCTAAATACTGCTGATTTCCTTGGAAGCTGGGAATGTGAGACACAATAAATTGGATGAGTGCCATGAAAGATGGAAGTAGAGATGCTACTGATACCTTCACAGGGTAAATCATAGAAAGGAACCATAAAATATCCTCAGTTGGAAGGGGCCCTCAAGAGTCATCGAGTCCAACTCCATCATGTGTCACTTCTCGTTCCTCTCTAGTGATTAAAAGAATCTACTCTTGAACATGCCCACAAGAAAGAAAGTCTGATATAGTCGCATTTAAACATCTAAGTATTTGATTTCAAAGTCAGGACAGACACTCACTTTGTGAGTGTGGGAAACAACCACAAGCTCTAATTTCTACTGAATGCTCCACTACTGGGGAAAGGACATGAAGGTCTGAGCTCCTAGGAAAGTTGGTCATAACCACACATAATTTGTGTCTTCCAAGGGCTAGTAAGTTATGAAGACTTATGAAGAAATAAAACAATAAACTAAAATATTAAGGGGCTCTATGAGAAAGATGGGCATAACTGAATTGTCATGGGCATAAGCTGAATGCATGAAATTATTTCAATTTTGTATCTTAAAAATTGTCTTTTGAAAAATAAGGTAATATGTCACATAGATTAAATAGCTAATCGTTCATTTGCTTCATGAGCAGATCTTCTCTTGGAACAGGGTGAGGGAAGACGTGTAAAAAGAAGAGGAAATAAAGAGTGCTTCTGAACCAGTGGGACAGATTTATTCTAGGATGTCTCCATGCCTCTCCAACATGAATTCATGGAAGAGATCTTTGACCACTTCAGTCTGGGCAAGGAAAAATGTTTTTGCAAATTTAAAATTAATTTCTAATCAGGCAGTTTAATTTGTGAGAATGAAAGCTCTTTAAATTATTTGCAAGATTTACTATTCTTATTCTGAAGATTAACATTATTTCAGAGGAAATTTTGCAATACAGTGTTGTTAATGATATGAGATGAAACATAGATCTTTTAAATTCTGGTGTAAGTATATCCTTTGAGTCATATGTATTTCACATGTACTTTTGATATGACAGGTAGCATTAATAAAAAATCACATTAGCAAAGGTATAGCCTGATCTCTTAGTTTAAATATAAGGCTTTGCTAATATCTACAATTTATTCAACACTTCTCACTACTTTTATCTATTAGACATACAGTTTCAGGCAAGCAGAAGTAAATTGCTTTGTTTTGCTGTACTATATCATGTTTTATCAGAACAGGTAATCCAGCTGTGGGACTTACTGCTACAAATTATTGTGTAGGCCAAAACTACGAATGAGTGAAATTGTTTTTGAGTAAATTAATTTGCAGAATGAAGGAAATGTCAATTACAAAATATTTAGCAAAATAGAATAGATGCAAAATTTGTCTCTGGAAGATGTAAGGATTTTATCTTCCTCCTGCCAGGACCTGAGGAGGAATAGAAAAGGAGAATATTACTGGTCATCATGTTCTTCTCATCCATCCAGACCTGCTACTGCCATGTGAGAGATTAGACACTGAAACAACTGAACCTGTATGTGACCTGTTTACCTATTTTTATATTATGTCTTTACAATGGAAGTGGGGAAGTATCATTATTCCTGTTTTACGGGAGAGAGAGACCAAACATAGAAAATGATTCACCCAAGGCCATGCAATGCATCATCTGTGTCAGATGGATAAGTCAATTTGGTCCACATTATATTCCATGGAAAACTGTTTGTACGACCTGACTTTGCTCTCAGTATTCAGTCTGGAGCAAAATTTCACTTCTTTAGGGTGAAAATTCAGGTGCATAGAGGAAAAAAAAAAAATTCAGTCAGTGTCATGAATAGCATAGAAAGATCATTTGGCTTGGATGATGGAGTTGAGATTGGAGTAATCCTAAAAATCCAAATACACCAACACCCCATGCAGGAGTAAACTGAGACAGTGACTTCAGAAATTAAAACACATGAGTTGGGAATTGATACTGAGGAGGAATAGGATTAACACTGTAAGGCTTGTAGACTCCAGTTCTTGGATCTGGGTGACTAAAACTTTGACAAAGTTAAGATCAAGCTTATATTCCGAATTTCAAAAGCTTCAATTCCAGTGACTGATTTTTTCTTTTTGCTTTTTTTTTTTTTTAAGTGAAATACTGAATTTGAATAAGAAGTAAAGAAACTAATTTGTATAATTACCATATAATTGTAGCTCAGTATTAGCTCAAAATAAAATAATATAAATAGATTTTTCAAAGTCCTAGAAGTAGCTATTATGTGGTTTTTCAGTTTTATGAGGGGCTTTTTGTTTTTGTTTCTGTTTTTTGTTTGTTTGTTTGGGGTTTTTGTTTGTTTTTTTTTTGTTTGTTTGTTTAACTTAAAGTAATTTTCAACAATTTTTTGAAGATAGGTTGTTATTTGGAAGATGAAGTCACTGGAGAGGTTGTACCAGGAAACAATTGGTGTAAATGCATTGAAATATGTATGTGATGTCTATTGCCTCCCTAAAATTTCTTCTTCAAATGACTTAATGACTTTTGCATTACACCAAATGTTTTTGTCTTGTAAGTCATGAAGACATTTTAATATTATTTTTGCATCTGACTCATATGATTCTAACTTTTAATTTTGTTTCAAATGAAAATGAAATAATTTAGGATCAATTGGAAAAAACATTGTGTTTTTTTTTTCTTGAATATATTTCTTTACTGTTCCTGAGAAAATATTTTATGTATTTCTGAGAGATTTTGAAAGGAGCGAAGGTTATATTACTATACTTGTAAATGTCCTTCCCAATATGCCAGTCCCAACAAAGAATTAAACCATCAATGCACTGCACAATTTAAATTATTCATTCAGCTTCTAAAAGCAACAACAACAAACACAAACTATAACAAAAGCATAAAAACAGAAAACAAACACTGAAAATGAATATTGAAATTGTAAAAAAGTAAAACCAAAATGAATCAACAAAGACGGCATCCTATACAAGTGTAGCTCTATCAAACAAAAACCAAAACCAAAACCAACCAACCAACCAACCAAAGCCACACACACAATAAAAAAAACAAAAAACACAAAACAACAACAACAACAAAAAAGTAAAACAAACATGCCACCAACAAAACCAAACCAAAAACTGTGAGTCTGAAACAAGCAAAGAAAAAAAAAAAACAAACATCATCGAAGTGAGATTATGAGTATCTTGCCCTTCATTGGCTATGAACTTCTAGTCTTAAAAATTGTGATGCCTGCATGTTCTTGTTTCTTAAAATGAAATGTAGTTTTATCTGCATTACTTGTTAGGGTCTGAAAGTTGAGGTGTTAACCCTGTACTGTGTAGTGTTGATAGTACTGAAAGGTTTCTGCCAATGAAGAGTGTGTGAAAGTGTGGAGAGCCATGAATTACATATTCCATGTTGCATGTCTTTAAATTAATAGCTAACTGCTGTGTCTGTGTTTGTGAACACAGCCAAAGATCATTACTGAACAGTCCTGGAGCATAAAATTTCCACCTGTCCTGCCAGAAGGAAGTGTCTTTGCATTTTATGTTGTTCAATTGAACTGACCATTCAAGAGGAGAAATTTCCACAAACCAAGAGAAGCAGAATGTAACTGCTGTGAACTGGATGTCTCCTCAAAAATCAAAGCATTAGTTGCCATAATATTAACACTTGGGGGAACATTTAAATCCACAAAAGTTAGGATATTTGGCATAAAAACTACTAGTCACTCTGTAACTTAATTTGCTATGTCAAAAAGAAGAGGACATGATGTTATTTGCCATATGTGTGGCTATATCATAGCCTGGCAAGCTGAGGTTAGACTTGCAGTGGGAACCCCCTCAACTCTGTGGACTTAAATCATATTGGCATAACAGTCAGCAATGTCCTCGATGTACAATTTGGTTTGATATGAGAATCTTTATCTGTGAGTTGTTGCTATGGGAGACTACAACAACTTCTACTGAGAGAGTAAAAAGGATTCTGTTTGTGTATTTAAAACTATACACAGATGGAATATATACATACACAAGCACACACACATGCATTTGTGCATGTATATATAAACATCTGTGTCTATTTTTATATTTGCACTTCTATAAATTGTTTGTAAGAAGAAATAATGACTAACTGGGCCAGTGACACATCTTATAAACCAGAAAGAAACAAAAGTGATATTTTATTCTTTATTTTCAAAGACTGAATCCTAGTGAACAGCACATTTTCTGGAGAAGACTCATTAAAAGTGGACTGTAATTGAGACATTTTTACTATTTTTTTTCCCATTTTCAGCCACAAAAATTGTTTTACAAAGAACTCAGCATATTGGCTGCAGAGGGCTTTTGACAATCAAGGTCCATCTGTTCAGTATTGTGCAAGATGAAAAATACATATAGTCCAACCCTTGAAGAGTGTATAATATGATCTGATCTAGGTAGGTGCTTTACTGACTATCCATTTGACACATGCAGTGACCAGATCTGGGCATAGATATGCAGTATTTGCATGAATTTCCCAGCATATGCTGCGATAAGGATTCCGAACCTCTTGAGTGCACAACTACTGATTTTTTTCATTGACTGCTTGGCTAGACAAGCCTCTTCTAATGCTAGAGAAGCAGTTAGTACATAACAGATAAATAATTTTAATGACCATCGTACATATATGAGCAGCTAATTGCAATTGAAATTGGTAGAAATCTGCATTTTTGTACAGCTTTAGGCCTTAAGACTTGTTTTTTATTTAAATCTCATGTTGAAATAAATGCATATGAACATGTACTTCTAAAACCTTTCTGAATCCATCATCTTGGAAAGAAAACAAGGGGTTTTTTCTCTCTCTCCTTTATATGCATTTTGTCAGAAAAGGGTCAAACAATTTTACTTCACAATAACTTAATGTGGGTAGAAACATCCTGGACAACCTTCAACTAAAGGTTTACAGCTGCCACTTCAGGTAGGATGCTTTATTCTATGGATAGACTTTCTGTATTTTTAAAAGGACTCTATCTATCTGTGGGTAAGCACATGCAAAAATATGTATGCAACAGGTTCTCACAAAGCACAGTGATGAAAATATCACAATTTTGTTTTTAATACATTTTCTAACGAGGCTGAGAGATTCCATGTTTGCTTTGTGAATACTATGATAATGCAATGCCAGTTAACTCTGGTGTCATTAAATAACACATGAAGACTCACTGTATGAATTTAGTACCCATCATAAATCTGAGCATTATGAAATGGAAATCTAATACAATGAAATTTTTCAAACTGAAAATAAACTGTTAAAGACTGATTGTCTACCTCAGCCTACAAAGAGAAAGAAGACTGTCATGACACGTTTGTTGATAGCACACCATGAAAGACAACTTATTTTACTGTAAATAAATATGTAAAATATGTAAAAACAACTACATGTTCCTGGAAGGGACATTATACTTCCAAGTTTCAGCACAAGGAATAAATAGCAACTTGTAGGATTTCCAAAAAGGTGTCTTGAGTTGAGTTTTCAGAGATCACAGAAAAGTGGGGAATGGTGGATATCTTTGGAGGTCATCTGATCAAACCCTCCTGACACCTAGAGGCAGTGATTAGCCAGGACTGTGTCCATTGAAAAAACGTAACAATAATATAAAACATTTGTTGAATATCTCTGAGTTCTTGTCTAAATGTGGAAAACAAGGAAATTTCTAGTGATGTGTATAGAATCCTGACATTATTCATAACTGAGATAGCCAAGCTCCTAAGCAACCTTAAACTGCAGCCAGTATAGTCTCTCATTCTACTTTAATCTTAGCTAATCTATTAAAGCTTTTATCAGCACAGTATGCAAGGGATACTGGGGGGGCATGGAGGGGTGCTAAGCTCTAGATGATGTACCTTCTTAACTAATTTAAGGATGTATATGGGATTTAGATGAAATTAAAGCTTTGTGCTGATTCTTTGCACGATGCTGTGCTTGTGCAATTGGCAACATTTGCATGTACCACTGCCTGTTTCAAGCATTATAGTTTTGTTCACTATTTCTCTGCACTTTCTTTCTCCTTCCTATTCCCCTGAAGGAAATTAGTAACTATAATTTCAGAAATGCTTACAAATTAGCATGACAAACTTTCTGCTTTGTTAATTGAGACTAGAGATACTTTGAAAGTAAAAGAGTATTTTTCTCCTCTGTTTTCCATCACTCTTAACTTTATAGTAGTAACAGGTTGATAAAAANTAGATGTAAGCAGATAACTGCACAGCTAGACACACAGACAGACTTTTTTTCTTTTTCATTTTATAGATCAATGAAAACATAAATTGAATTGGAGATCTTGAACTTCAGATAGTGATAATTGTAGTAGATTAATTACAGTTAATGGGACTGTGTAAGTTCATGATGGCTGAGAATTTTTTCCATTTCCATTTTTCATTAGTGAAAGATGAAGAAACATGTTGATAATGATAACTTAAAACAAAAATCATAATGTGAGCAGACCAGCAAAAGCAGCTTTTGCTATGAGATAATTTCTTCCAGAGTATTTTTGACCTCCCTGATTATCTGTTTGATTTTTAATTTTTTTTTTTAAGAAAAATCACACCATACATAGTCATTTAGATTTTTATTCAACAGCTCAAACTTGTGTTTTAGGGTAGAAATCATCCAAATATTACCTCATCCTAGGTCCTTTTCTAAGAGTCTTCCATGAACATATGAATAAGATTCTTCCCACGTTATAAAAATAATGTGGAAAGTCTTGCTCTAGAGTGACACAATCAATTTATCTCCAATGTAGACAGAAGTTTTCATCAAATTAAGAAGTACTTTTAGGCAGTGTTTCCACCTCTCAGTATTAATAAGATACACAGTTCTGTTTCTGAATCATTCCTATTGTCAGAAAATAATGTCACAGATCCAGACTGACATTCAGAAATGTATAAAAGGCTTTAGCTAGCTATTAATATATCTGATTTAACTGAAACATAATTCCATTTCAAGTACTTCTCAAGATCTGTTTTGGACTAGAATACCAAATTATTCTAAGGATTCAGTAAAGTAAACACAGGATAAAAACATCAAAAGTTAACATGAAGTAATGTGCCGTAACATAAAGGAACACATCTTAACAAAACATATAATAATATAGGGCAAACCCTGTCTTTTCCATTAGGGAAGAGTATTTTCCTGAGTTAAAAAATCTCTTCACTCCAAATGAAAGAAGCATTATACCAACCCTTATGAAGCAACGATACAGAGAGTGAATAGCAGAACTGCAGAATAGCTAACTTTAGCTCTAACAATGGCCTTTGAGCCATCTGCTCAGGTACTTTTTGTGAGTTGATGATATTAAAGTTTTTATATCTGTCTCTTCTAGAAGTTTTGAAAGGCCTAGACACTGAAACTTCTTAACAGAGACCATGTAAGTACTTGAGTACAGATCCACACACAAAAAAAAACAAAAAACCAAACCAAAAAAAACCAACCAAACAAAAAAACCCCCACAAACACACAAAAAAGCACAAACACAAAACCCCCAACCAAACAAAACCAAAATCACCAAAAAAACTACAAGAAATTCTCCCCAAAAAAACTCAATGAGAAGAAACTTGACCAAAAAACTCTAACCAATTAAACATACATACAAACAAAACCACAAAACATTAACACCTATTTTTCATTAGGAGTCCTTATCACAAATAAGAATCTAGGGGTTTTTTTTATCACCATTGCTGATGTCCATAGCTAACACTGTCAGTGCTCAAGTATGACAAGCACAATTACTGAAGTTAAAAGACCTTTTAACTCTTTTCACCTCCTTGCCCCTTGACAGATTAGTAATCCAGCTGGACAGCACAATGGTTCTTGACTTTCCAAAGTGATTACTAATTTCAGAAATGTTCATTTTGACTGTGCTCAGTAACATCTGTCACTTTCATAATTTCAAATCTAAGCAATAACTCATAGAAAAACAGCATTTAAGGTACAGGTCAGAGGCCCAGACTTGATTACAGCTAACGCTATGGCCATTGTCCTCACTGTATATCACATCTGTCAATAATTAAACACATATATTGCCATGATTTAAGATAGTTGAATAAAAAAAGACTAAAAAGCCATAACTGTGATAACAAGTAAGTGATAGTAGATTCTGTGGCAATATATCTATGTCCTGGAATATACTCAACTTCTGTTTATTTCATGAACATACAGGATAAAGAAGCTAATGCAAAGAGATTTAACAAAGAAACAAGCCACAAGTAAAATTTACTTGTATATATTTAGATTTTGGATGATAGAAGATTAGCACAAATGACAAATGTCAGATACAATAATAAATTCAATAAGTGTTTTCATTCACACTTTATCATCAGCTATAACATAATAGTTTTATGTTCTTGGGAGGCAGAAGTTGTTACTTCATACATACTCTCAGGTAAGAATATGAAGCTGGACAATGAAGAGCAACTGATATCCTAATTTAATAAGCTATGTCTATTTTACCAGACATGCATATAATATATATTATATAAAACCCCGTTGTTTCATTGACTCAGTTCAATGTGGCTTTTGAACAAATTAAAGGGATTTTTACTTCAAATTCCAATTGTTCTTTAACTTTCATTTTCATTTTTGTATGGAATGTGGAAAAATCAGTAAATGTAGGGTCAAAGATTACCCAGAGAGGTAACAAACTCTGTGGTCTACAACTATTAATTGTTGTTGTTGTTGTTGGCTAGATTTCGCAAACGAAGATTTTGGCATAAGCCTGCGCAATGGATTTTTTAGGTGAGGCACAGTGTGCACGGAACTGGCCCCACCCCCTTTACTCCTGAGGTTCATTTTGCTACGACCGAGCACGCTCGGACGGTGACAGCGAGTTCCTCGGGATTCGAACCAGCGTCCTCAGAGGAGGAGCCGGCTCCACAGGCGGGGGCTTACACCACTCCGCCAAATCCCGCCGCATAACTATTAATATTGTCTTTCTTTTTACACCAATAGATCTCAAAGTCCTTTAAAATGTATGGTTAAATGCAACTAATCTACTTTACAGGTTAGAAAATAAAGGCACAGATTGGATCCTTGGAATAGGTCCCCTTTTTCCAAGTACCAAGCAGATTGTTGTCACTGCAGCTTCAGTGTCTCACAGTGAAGTGTCTGGTTTCATTACAGATACCACAGAACATGAGGTATGAGCATGTTTTAGATCTTTTTCTGATGACTGCAGAAGTTCATTCATTTGCTTCATAGTGACCATTTCAAACTCCAGAGGCCAGAGTCACTGGGATGCTTTACAGTACATCTTAACTTGCCTGATAGAATATTTTGTCCTTCATTTTCGATAGTTGAACTATACATGACACTGCTGTGTCAATACCTTAAGTGTGTAAATTCTTAGTCTATCAACTGGGTGCTACTTGTACTACCTCTGAGTTTTGAGGCTCTCACTTTTT
>VXAU01004937.1:0-33290 GCA_013399695.1 Formicarius rufipectus
TCTTAATCCATTCCCACACAAAGCAACTGCCACAATTTACCTGAACACCTAAGCAGACAGTAGCCATCTAGTTACTTGCTCAATGTGTAATTTACTGCAATTCACTGCCCATTAGTCAAGAAAATTTCAGGGCAATTTGTTCTTTAAGTACCATTTCACTACATGTAGCTGTTCTGGGAACACATTTACAATCTCAATCGATCTTGGAAGAAGAAGCCTACCTGACTTAATGACTGACTCTGCTTAGAGTCACCTAAATAACACGCATTGAGTGGGGAGAGTAAGAAACATTAGTATTAGTTAACCCCATAATTTTACCTTTCTTCTGATTCTCTTCAACCTATTTGGACAGTTACGAATATCAAAATCAAAGATGGCATCACTTCTATTTCACACAAAAGGATATTAAACACTCTTACTGAACTCATGTGAGAAAAGATGAGCAGGCTTCATGTATCTGAAAACTAGGTTCAGATGTGACTGTTGAAATTTTGGGGGAATACTTGAACAATTTGACCATAACCAAAGAGGCTTTTCTTCAGAATGGATTCCCCATCTACACCCTAAGAGTCAGCTTAGTAAATTTGGTGACATGCACACAACACTTGCGTAGCAACATGCAAAACAAGATTACTGAATAACTAAGTGTGAAAAATTAGAGAAAGCAGCACTTCCAGGAGTTTTGGGGAACAACCAATGCACCTGTGTTATTCTCAAATCCTGTCCTTGGTCTCTGACTATAAGAAGCCAGAAGGAACTTTTCTGGTTCATTGATCCATATGCATAAACAAAGGTAGTGCAAAAACTTTTCTGTATGCCAGTATTTCTAGCCAGGTTGCTCATGTGTGAGGAGAAGGAGCAGTGTTTTCAGCCCAGTGGAGAGTTCAAGAGAGGGCTACATTCTTCCCAGTTAATCAAGGGATTATTAACAACTGTCAGATGCCAGAGTATAAGCAGACAACATGGTAATTTTCCATGTTCATCTTTTAGTGCACTATTCTATTTGTTGGATGAAACAGAACCTACTGAATTTACTACAGGACATAAAAAATATTTTCATTTAAATAAAACTATAGTCTCTCCTTTGGGCAAACAGTGTTATATCTTTGTGGGACATCTTCTACTCAGTCCTGCAGCTTTTCCATAGTACTGCACTTAATTTAGACAACTGTGTTTGTTTAATGTTAGCTGGGTGGTGTGCTAAATGACACACTTCTGTTTTGCCAATCACTCCCATGGCAGAAATCCTACTTTCTCAGTACATCACAAATGTGGTTAAATTTAAATATTCTAAGAACTACACATAAGAAATTCTCTGGTAAGAGAAATCTCTTTTTCCTGACACAAAATGGATGTACTCTGAGATTCAGTGCAACACATTGCTAATATTGGGTTTCTTAAAAGGTTGCCACTGTACAGGATCAATCTATTAGCAATTGTGCAAGCACCCACTTCTTTCAGTTTCATATATATGTTATGCTAAAGCCAATTTGCAGGAAATGCTCTGTATTTCCTTATACAGGCCATGTCTCTGCACTCAGCTGTATTCATTGCACTAGTCCTGGCTCTGCTTCCCCCTCTGCCCACACAGCTGGACCCCCAACAGGTATATTTCTTCAGTATGCCTTTTTGATTCTTTGAAGGCCCTAAAAAGGCTTAGGGCACCCTCAGCTCTGCTTGCTTATAAGGACTACTATCACACACAACATCTTTGCCAAAATCCATGGGAAGAGGGACCAGTAAGGAAGCTGTTCCTGGAAAAAGGAAAAGGTCCCACTCCATGCAGCTCTTGTGGTGTACAACAACAAGTGCACAACTCTTACTAACTACTCTCAGAAATAAGGTGCTTTCCAGTGTCATATGTTAAGTGCTGTCGTCTCCTTTGGCACATCCCGTTTCTCAGAAGAAAATTCCTTTTATTCTTCATTCAACTATTTAAATATTCTCCACCAAGGTGCCTAATCATGTAGGAGGGAATCTTTCTGTATAACATTCACTTGTATTATCTTTTCACGACAGCCTTGTACCACATATTCCTGCTGTAAGTCTAACACTGAAGCCCCACAGAACAGGCAACCAGCCCCAAAAGAATAATAGGGTGTTATCTGCCAATACTGTAGCTCTCAGGAGAAGTCCAGACCCTCTGGACATACAGGCACACAACCTTTCTTTGGCATACTTTTCACAGAATCAGAGAATCAACTATGTTGGAAAAGACCTCTGAGGTCATCAAGTCCAACCTTTGACCTAAAACCACCTGCCTACTAGACCATGGCACTGACCGCCACATCCAGTCTCTTGCGCATTTCACCATCTGTAATAGTTTTAGCCTTTCCACATTTGCACTAACAGGAGACTACTGAAGCACTACTAAGCAATTCAGGAGTCAGCTTTGAGACAGAAAAAGACTTAGATAGAAGAATTTGAGAAATTAATTGTAACTGTTTTCTGTATAAAATCTGAGCCTTAGGATACCAATTGCCTACGCTAGCATGAACAGCAGGCATTTTAAACACTGCAGGAAAACAGAGGTCAGATAAAGACACAGAACAGCACCACATTGCCACTATCATCCCTCTGGTAGCTGAAACCTTAGCTCAATAGAATAGTCATGTTTCAACAAAGTACTTGATATCTACTTAATTTAATTAATGTCATTCAATATATCCAAGTTTTATCACAATACGTCTCTGCACCAAGTATTCCAAAACAATCACATGTACTTACAAAAGCATGGTTTTAAATAGAGGTATAGACAATTTTGTTTTACCAGTTTACAAGTGATAATAGTGTTGAAATATTCCCATAATTTTCAATGAAATTTCAAAATAGTTTTTACCAAGACAGTGGTACAACAAATTTTCAAGCTGATATTCACCAAATACATCACCTATTGTAGTCACTAAAAATGGCATTGTATACTTGAAATTATGCATTCCAAGGAAATTATTCAAACTCATATGACTGAAACATTTCTCAATAGCATAAAACACTTTGACCATCACAGAGGGCAGTTATTCAAATCAAGTCCATTGCAAAGGAAACACTGCTTGGAGTTAAGACTTTAAGTCCTTCCCTAAGTTTGGTGGAACTGGCACTGGAAGCCATTTTCCCTTTTGACAGAAAGGATGATGCTAGATGAAGGAGAGACTGTTTCTTTTAAAGTTGCAGCGCTCCCTGACAACGCCCCTGGAGACTGTGCTGTGCCACAGTGCTGAATGACATGGATGTTCAGGGGAATGACTGGTTCTGATTTTGTGATAATGGCACTGTCAGAGGCTCCTCCTGGCCAGTACTTTATGAGGGGCAGCTTCCTCACATGAAGACAAGCATACAGCCCCTCCAGGGAATGCCTCTTCCCTTCTTGGTACACAGACACACTCACACATGCACGTTTGCATACACATGGTTGCACACACAGGAATCATGTGTTCACTGCTGCTAAACTGCTGCCACACACCTGGGTGTCTAGGGGGATTTTGACTTAGCCATCTTTTAAACAGCTGTTCTTTTTCTTGTTTGCACTTAGCCTTCAGGTCATAGGAACAAGACCCTATGCCAAACAAACAGATGAGTTTTAATTCAGATTTCAGATTTGTTGGTCTTTAAAAGTCCTACTCCCAGTGCAAACAATCCCATTGGGTAAATAATTCACAGCTTCATAGCAAAACTGGGACAGGTGGATATAAAGAACCATGATTAGACTGATAATCTGAAAGTCTGAACAATTTCGAAAGTTCAAAGAAGAAAGTATTGAGAATATATTCCATTCATGAGCTGGACCACAGGTTCAAAGAATTAGTCATGCTAATAATTACAGCTCCATACACAACAAATCAGCCTCGACTAGTAAGCATTCACCCAAGCTGTGGGGCTAAATATACAGTATCACTAGTTACAGGCTTCACATTATCAAACTGAATTTTAGGAAACTGAAGTTAAGCACTTAAAAAACCAAATTCCCTGAACACTTGTAGTTTCCATTATTTCTTTTTATTATTGTTGCTTCTCCACAGTCTCTAATAGAATATCAGTACATTCAGCAGCCTGTTTCATGGAAAGCAGGAAACTTTGGGTTTCTTAAAAGCTGATATGCAGAGAGGATTTGTTAAGAAAAAAATTTAAAGCTAACTTAGCCTGAATTCTTCAATTCTTTCCCATAAAACAGCCTCCATGAAGAATTTAGAGGAGAAATTTTTGAAATATCAACCTGATACAAGTAACTTCATATTCACCCTGTACCTGACTAGCTTCCTTTGTGGTTAGGTTATCATTTTTCTCATTAATAATATAAAATCATTTATTTCCTACTTCAGAATATTTTAAGGTGGTCTCTAGCCAATAAAAAATACATTTTCAACTCAAGTTGATTAAGATAAAAATGCATAGTACAAGAGATAATGTATGGGCTGACAGTCAAGAAGCAACATTTCACTCTCAGATCTGCAACTGGCTTTCTATGATGGCCTGGATAAGCCACACCTTTACCTACATGCCTATTTCCCTTTAATTGCTAAGTCACCTTACATGGTTCTCAAGCTGGGATATGTTTCTGCCAATGCTGAGGCATTTGAGCAAGATTTTGATAGGACAGCTAGACTAGAAAATCCTGTATTGGGCACATGGTCAGAAATACATTTATACAGTCAATCTAGGTCTTCGTGACTAGTGCTGGTTACTCTTGTCATAGTTTACATCAATTTATAGCAGATGCCAGCCTTGGGAGCAGAACACTGGTGGCATCATTTCATCTTTACAGCTCTTAACATTTGAGATGACAATTGTTAAGGCACATGTTGTGGCAAGAATATTCTATCATAGTATTCTATCTTCCCTTCCTCAGGAAAACAGCAAATAAATCCATGGACTGTGTAATTTGCAATGCCCTTGGTAACAAGAAATACAAACCACTCCTCAAAGAGCTCATTTAATTCCTCTTTATTTCAGACATTTTCCAGTATCCCCACCACTAAATACACTAAATCCATACCCATGATACACTGGGGTTCATCAGGAACCATCCTACTTTTAAATGGATACAGTTCACATCCCAGCCCTGAAGCTTCCTTCATCCCAGCCATTGTGGAAATGGAAGTCAAGTCTTCTGGTCATAAGTGTGGTGGGCTTTGGGAAAGGAAAATCGTGCTCTGTGTCATGTATCCCACCTTTCCATTCTGAAAATAAGAATGTCATCTGCATTGACCTTGCAGGAGGAAAGGAGGCAGCTCTGAGAGTTTTCAAGAATATTTACATGGTGCAGGTGGCACTGGGAAAGAAGAGACTATAAGCAGTAATGAAGGAACAATGGAGTATGGAGGAGTGTCTTGTTGTCTTGGTTTTAAAGACAAATGTCTGCCAAGGAAGGTGGGAACCTTCCTGGAGTAGAAAGAAGATCCCTGCCTCCAAATTATTACGACTTTGAAATGAAAGGTCTTTCAAACAAAAATGTACAAAAGGGAGTAACATTTTTTTACTAAAAAATATATTTAGAACAAAACAAAACAAACAACAGCAACCATAGCAGAAGCTTTCAAGCAGTGAAGTCCTGCTTCCCTTTTCAGTGCAGGTATAACCACAGCTGGCGCACTTGGGAGGCAGTGGCTGCAGTGACTCCTTCACAGATGGCCAGGATCATCTGTGGGCTTTCCCTGGTGGCTCTGTAGCTGCGGATGCCCCTATGGGGTGGCGGTGATTCTGTAAGTGTGACGTGGCAAACAGGGCTCAGCACAGCACAAAGGCGGCTCACCACCCCAGCTCAGGTGGCAGTCTTCAGCAACAGCTCTGGGTTCCCTTGGCTCAATGGATGGTCAACAGCAGTAGTAGAGTGGTGAGGAATAGGCAGTAGCAGCAGCAGGCAGCTGGAAGGCAAGGCACTAGTGAGGGGGTGAGGGGGCCTACCTCACCAAGGTGCTGGCTCTGAAAACTGCAGAGCAAGTTCTGATGTCCTGTTAGAGGTTGGGGAATCCAAGACAGACCATCTCTGCCTGGCAGGAGTAGTTAGGGTTCCCCATCAGGCTCTGGGAGTGCTGCAGGTTTGCCACTAGCAGAGACAGTCAGCAGCAGGAATGTGGCAGCAGGAGGCAATGACTAGCCCTCCTCACCATCAGTGTTTCCCAAGCCACTGAGAGAGTGTCACAAATCCTAGGCTAAAAACCTCAAGTACTACTTGTACACTGTGAGATTTCACTCCAAAGGGGACTTTCTTTCCACTCCATCCCCATCTCTCCAGTGCATGCTTTGGCCACAGCCCTGGCAGCCTGTGAACACAGTTCTGTGCTCACAGTGACCCCCATCTCTCCCATCTCTGCCACCTTCAGCTCAGTCACTCAGGCAAAGATGGCCTCTTTTGTGTTAGTTAATTGTTGGCTATCAGCACTGAGCTCAGCTCCAACAGGCAGCAAAAAAGTCAGTTTCAGCAAGCCACTTTGCTCTGGTCCCTCCACTACACCCAAAAAGCTGTGTTGGTGAGGGACAAAAATTTCTCAAAAGGTTTTAAAACTCTAACATTATCCACCCTGAATTTTTACCCATACCAATACCTATATTAAACTTCAACTTTTCAACTATATACATACATATTTTAACTATATACACACAAATTTCAACACATTTACAAATATATACATACAGACACATTGCTATGGGCAGCTTACCCAAAACTTAGGTCCCCTTCAGGTATACATTGTGTTTCTCCATCTTTCTGTATCATCTACCAGGTCCAACCTGGTCCTTGAGCAAAAGCAACCCCACAAAGGGGTTTGC
The DNA here is from genome assembly GCA_013399695.1 of Formicarius rufipectus. NCBI lineage: Eukaryota > Metazoa > Chordata > Aves > Passeriformes > Formicariidae > Formicarius > Formicarius rufipectus. The sequence goes on from VXAU01004937.1 coordinate 6,763, forward strand.
CTTTGCTAGAGGCAGGGTTAATCTGAGCTATTTTCCCTAACATATCTCTCAGGTGTACTACTGGTAAATAAAGTATATACAACCGGAAATAAAGTATTTCCATCTACAGTGTGAAGGGGCTCCAATTGAACAGGCCCAATGCAATTGACAGAGCTCTAGTGGTGACTAGCCACATAGGCTTTGGTAGATGCTGATTCAGTGCTTGAAAGTCTGCCCACCCCAATACCTCTAGAACGGTTTCCAACAATCCATTACACTGTTCAACCTTCCCAGTAGCTGGTGCATGGTTGGGGTTATGATACTCAATGCCATGCTCTTTTGCCCAGGTGGTAACAGATCTGTCTTTTAAATTACTTCCATTATGTGACTCAGTTTGCTCTTGGGTGCTGCGTTGCCACAGGACTTGTTTTTCCAGGCCTAGGATGGTGTTCTGGGCAGTGGTGTGGGACACCAGGTGTGTCTCCAGCCACCCAGTGGTTGCTTGCACCATGGTGAGCACATAGTGCTTGCCCTGGTGGGTTTGTGGCAGTGTGATGTAATCAACCTGCCAGGTCTCTCCATACCTATACTTATCGCAGTGTCCACCATACCACAAGGGTTTCACTGTCTTAGCATACTTAATGGCAACACATGGCTCACAGTCACAGATAACCAGGGAAATAATGTCCACGGTTAAATCCACCCCTCAGTCATGTGCTCATCTATAGATGCTATATCAGCCCTGATAGCCTGAGGCATTATGGGCCCATCAAGCTAGGAACAGTCTCCCATGTGTTGCCTATCTCGATCTACTTGTGGTACTCTTACTTGGACGACTTGGTCTGCTTGTTCATAGTTACAGTGTTCTTTGTTGGTTTGTCTCTTAGGCATGTATGCATCCACATGGCAGACTTGCACAATCAGCTTCTCTACTTGGGCAGCAATGTCTTGCCACATATCAGCAGCCCAGATTGGTTTCCCTTTACATTGCCAATAGGCCCTCTTTCATCTGTCTAGCTATGCCCACAGAACATTGCCTACTATCCACAAGTCAGTGTAGGGGTAAAGCCTTGGCAACTTCTCACATTCATCAATGTCCAAGGCCAGTTGAATGGCTCTGAGCTCTGCAGACTGACTTGGTCCACCTTGTCCTTCTTTAGCTTCTGAAACTTCTCAGTTGGGGCTCCATACAGCTGATTTACATTTATGGTTTGTCCCTACAATGCAATAGGAACCATCAGTGAAAAGAGCATACCACTCTTCATCATCTGGCAGTTGGTTGTACAGTGGAGCTTTCTCAGTCTGCATCTGTGGCACACAGGTAATATAGAACTGCAATAAATTATGTTTCTCTATGTTTCTGCCTGCTAAAACTTCCTACTGAAAATTATATGTCAGCACTCTGCCAGAAATTCTCACAAGAGCTTCCTGTTGGATTTTCCTGCCAGAAGATCCCATTGTTCATTTGAATAGTGCTACATGCCAAATAACCATTTACCACCTCTTTTGAACACTATAAAATAAAAGAGAAACTTTGGAAAATCAGGGGTGAGCAAAGAGAGAACTGGTTACCATAACCAAAAAATCTCTGCCTACCTCCCCCTCAACTTTTCTGACTTTCTTCTACACTACTGTCTGCTGCTTACCTGCCACCAGACACTGATACTCTGCCCACCTGAAGAAAACCAAGACCCACCATGCCACATGTGTGAGTCACATCTTATCTTTCTACCCTTATCATATTTTTGAGGGCTAAAAATATGCTGATCTGTCCCTCCTCAGACTGAGACGGTCTGCAACACTCCTCGTGAATGATGAATCCACACCTCCTNTTGAGAGGAAAAGTGGCAGAGACACAGAAGAAAAAGGCAAAACCTGCTTCTCTCTCCTCTCCCCCCACACACCTTGGCAAAAAGTAGTCATGGTGGTAAGCTTTTCTTTTCTTCTAAAAGTAATCTTAGCTTTTCGCAACCTTTTTTTATTTCTTCTCTTTTCATCTCTTAACAATTAATAAAATTAGTCTTTGGTATCAACTGATAACTTGTGTGAATTTTAATTTTGCTCAGGGAAAATATTTTAATCTGAAGTTCTTTCTGCAACATTTAAGCAGATTGTAAAGCTATCTCACCTGATCTTGCTCTTCATCTTCTAGACCAAAGTTGTCACTTTCATGACAATTCTAGGAACCCAGGGCAATTTGGGTTTCTGAAGGCAATCTACTTACTCCATGTAGCATCAGTGGCATGATGCGTGGAAGGAATCTTTCCTTTGAACATCCACCCCGACACTTGCAGTCAGGGTGCCAGGAGAAGCTGTGCTTCTGTGCCAGTCATCTTTGAGGTGTCTTGAACTCCTTCATAAGCTGCTAGGATCTCTTTCTCTGTCGGGGTGTGGTTTGCTTCAGACATTCTGTAGTCCTGGCTCCAAATCCAAGTCATCTGTGTACAAACAACATCACTTGTTAAATCCATTTCTCACACCAAATTTTTAAAACAGGTGTTTTTCAAAAAGTGACTAAAACCCATTCTGAGATGCTTCCTGAGTAAGCATCAATCCATTACTGGTTCAAAGCAAACATTTGTAGCATATGATTCAACAGGAATAATCAGGCACTGTGGCATTACATGTACCTCTTGATCACTACAGTGATTTTGTAGCCTCGAAATAAGCAAGGAGACAAGAAAAATGGCTTGCCTCAGCCCTCTGTTTGTTTTCCTTTGAATATTGTGTGAGGTTAGTCCAGTGCTACACTCTGCTCTGTCAAGCACAGGTACTAAAAGAACAAACCTGTGCAGAGTTGACAGCATCAGGTTCTTCCCTTTCACACCAGTGTCAGATGAACTAGTTCTTGTTTCAGAGGAGAAAAGCATGGCAAAGATCATCAGAACACTCACACAAATATTCATTTATTCATATGAGGACATTTATGTCACTGACATCACTGGAAGGAAGTAGCTACAAGATACCAGATGTTGTTATAATGATCTTGTAGCTGCATTGCCTTAACATTATGTGAGTTGCCAAAATATGTAGGGAGGATTTGTGTCCATCTTCTCAAATATTAGCTAATTTAGCAGCATATTCCTCTGCATATAAAATCAGAGTTCCAGAATACTGCAGTGGTCTCCATGGAAATAGACAGTATCAGCCTTGCTGTTAATATTTTTAGTAATGAAGGAATTAACATTTCATTTTTGTTCAGGCACTTCAGAATAAAAACATTTAATCTTTCATTCTTCCTAGCCTCTTGCACACAGAAATAGGCATGGCAGCAGTTCACAATCTCTTTGTTCTGTTCTCCCTATGTTCCTTGCCCCCCCAAAATTAATTTTTTCTATAAATGCTGACAGTTACAACAAGGTTTTGCTGCTAAGAATTTTTAAAAGGAGTAATTTTATACTTTCTGCTTCTTGGGATTCATTATGCTATGGAAAGTTTGTACTCTACATACTTATGAAAGGACAACCCAGCACCCCAATTACAACTTAATACAAAATGAGTCAAATCCTTGCATTTACTGCTTTAGACTCTAGCTTTTTTGTGATTTGCTTACTTGAAGGAAATAAAGGAAAATTGATGCAGCTCATTCAGGAACAGTTTGAGGCACTCCTTCCCAATCTGTCTTTTCCTGAAAGAACAGATATGGGCAAGAGTGATCTTCATTTAGCTTCTAGATTAAGCCAGTAGTTTTATTTCTGAGTATTAAAAATGCATCTCATGAATCAGAGTTCAGGTCCAATGACACCAGGCTGGCACTTCCAGTTGTCTGTCATGTGATTGCAGCAGCTGTTCCCTGCTTCTTATGGTTTTATGCCATTTTATATACAGCAACTAGAAAGACTGCTCTGGGTACTGATTTTATTAGCATTTCTGATTCAACATTTCAAATAGGAAGAAAGCAGTAAAATTTGGAAGGGAACTCTTGAAAGGATATAAAATCTATCTTTCAAGTCTATTTGATCCAGTTTTCCACTAGACACTCCTCTCTATTTTTGACTTACTTGTACCAGAATCCTGTCAATCAAATAACAAGTTAAGACTTAAAAAACCTCTCCTTTAAAGTCACAGAACCACTGAATCGTTTAAGTTGGAAAATACCTCTGAAATTATTGAGTCCAGCCTATGATTGATCACCATCTTCTCAACTAGACCATGGCACTAAGTGTCACATCTAGTAATTTCTTGAACACCTCCAGAGATGGTGACCTCACAACTCCCTGCGGTGTGCTTTCAAATGTTTAACAATTCTTTCCATGAAGAAATTCCTCCTGATGTGTAGCCTGAACCTCCACTGGCACCATTTGAGGCTATGACCTCTTGTCCTATTATTAGTTGCCTGGGAGAAGAGGCTGATAACCACCTGGCTAAAATCTTCTTTCAGGCGGTTATAGAGAGTGGTAAGGTCACCCCTGGGCCTCCTTTTCCCTAGGCTCAGCTTCCTCAGTTTTTCCTCATAAGATTTACACTCTAGACCATTCACCAGGTTCATCGCTTTCTCTGGCCAGGCTCTAGCACCTCATTGTCTTTCTTGCAGTGAAGGGCTCAGAACTGGACACAGGACTCAAGGTGTGGCCTCATCAGTGCTGAATACAGAGGGACAATCACTGCCCTGATTCTTCTGGCCACGCTGTTCTTGGTACAGACCAGGATGACACTGGTCTTCTTGGCCACCTGGGCACACTGATGGCTCATGTTGAGCCAGCTGTTGATCACCACCTCCAGGGCCTTTTCCATCAGGCAGCTTTCCAATCACTCTACCTCAAACCTATAGAACTGCATGGGCCTATTGTGGACAAAGAGTAGGACCTGGCACTTGACCTTGTTGAACCTCATGCTGTTTGCCATGGACCATCTATCCAGCCTGTCTAGAACCCACAGCAGATTCTTCCTACACTCCCTCAGATCAACACTCCCACCCAACTTGGTGTCATCTGAGAATTTACAAAGGGAAGTCAAGTCTGAACAACTAATTTATCTATTGCAGCCAATTATAAATCTTTCCTGTCACTGACAGTAGAATGAACTGGTAGAAGTGTTGGGGCTATTGAATTTCCTTTTAAATTTTCTTTTTGTGTGTTTTTCCTTTTTGCCTCAAACAGCTCAGATTGCAGCAATGAAAAAAAAAAAGAGAGAGAGAAAGAAAGAAGAGAAATACTTTTTTAAACTTTTAAACCTTTTTGTTGTAGTCTGTGTCCCACAAATTAGGAAATGAGAGATTTGAGTCTGAGTGTTCTTGAAGACCCAAGTGGCAAGAAAGGGTAATTCCATTGAGTACTGATTTCTGTTTCTTCTGAGGAACCAACACACAAATCTTTGGTAAGGAGCAAAATTAATCTGCTCAGTTTTCATTACAGAAATGCTGGATTCTGCTTTCTTCAATCCATTATAAGGTATTGCATTTCTCTTTAAGGTCTTCCTTGTTATTTTCGATGTCATCATTTCTGCTTTAAGGAAGAATCCAAGAAAATGGAGATGGGAAGAGAGGGCATGAAATAGAGAAAGTTTTTGAAGTGTTTTGTTACTGGGTTTGAAATGTGACAGTCTCAGAACTGCAGAGATGCTGCAATTTCCTCAGACTAGGCTTCCCTGAATAACATTGTGTTTCCCCACAAGACAAAGATGAAAAGTTAATAAATTGTCCTCTCTTTTGGTACAAGGTGCATGAACTAAGGTAAAAATGTCTTAAACTTTTGCCTTAGTTGCTTAAGGACTGTTCAGAAGCACCTGCACAAAGACCAGTAAAAACTGGCAGCTATAGTATGAAGTCCGAAGCCCCGTGTAAGTCAGAGTTCTTTCTGATAACAGCATGTAGGGAAAGAACAAATGAATACAGTAAACAGGTGACAGCCTTTCTCCCATTGAGTCTCTGCTTCTGTATCTCATGACTTCAAGACCACCTCAACCACAGAAAGTATCTTCTTACCTGATGGTCCATGAGGTTTTCATCCCTTATTATACCTAGCAGCTGTTAAAGATTAGGTTTTAAACATGTTCAAAGTGCCCTGTGTCAGTGATTATAACTCAAATTAGATCTCCCAAGAACCAGACCCTGATCACCTTGAACATCATGCACCACACTGAGCAGATGCAGAGTTCTAACACTTGCATTACATAAGACCCTTCCTTCACATAAGTGCCTTCCTTCAAATTTGGCATTGAAATTGTATTCTATCCTCTTTCATCCCAGATGTGCACTGAGATCTACAAGTATCTCAGTAGTTTTGACACCGAGTTGCTATGAATCTGCTTTTGGCAATCAGTGGTGCATCAGCTGCAGTCATAGAGTGACGTATTGCTGATACCCATAGAGACAGCTGTTTTCCAATCTTTTGATGAAGGCTGGGTTCTTGTCTATACTCCCACAGAACTCAGAAAACGGATGGTTGCTCTTAGAAAACTGATGTTTTAGCTTAGTTATTCTGAACTCACCAAAATTCCACTGTAATCACCATCAAGACACATGGAATCAAGGCAACGCTGAAGGCTTTGGCAGAGCAGGCTTAGGCAGAGCTGAGGCAAAGCCTATTTCTGAATTGCTACAGCTCATAGCATTATCTCCTTTTTTTGGCAGATGCCAGTAGTGAATACTCATAGGACTAAAAGTACTACCAGGTCTGCTTCTCAAGTAATACTGAAACAAAATAGCAAGAAGCAATTTTGCTTATTTGGCTGTCTGATACAGAGATGGCACACGTTTGGGAACATCAAGTTCTGAGTGTCTCACAGGAAACAAGTGAGCTGGACAAAAGGCAGAGTTGACACAGAAAGTTTGCCAGCTGTTTAATTAAATCACTACTCCTAATGGTATGCTTGTCTCATCAGAGCCTGTAGTCTAGACATTTAACAAGGAGAAAAGCACTAATTGCAATATCCATTTTGTTTTGGGGCACTCTCTTACTCTGTAAGACAGAAAGCCTTGTCTTGTGACACACTCTCCTTACTCTTCCGCCACAAATAAGGAGACAAGCATTATATTCATGACAATAAATTCAAATCCTTAGCCCCTGCTATGTCCTTAATAGTGTTTTGGAAACAAATCTAGTTTTTAATTGGAGTCTCAGGAATTTCAAATTGCATTGCTCTCAGTGGAGCTAAGCAGCTGACTCTTGAAAAAAAATTGAAGAAAATTGTCCCAGATTTGTCAGGGATACAACAAGCAGCCACAGTTCTGCAGATTTCTCCTCTGAGAAGCAGCAATATGAAGTGGGGAGATAGCTGATCTTGACTAGTTCTCAAATAGTTGAGGGCTTTGAAGTAGGGTGAAATGTCTTGTGTGAGATCGAAGACATCAACAGAATGGTATTTTGTATAATTTTAAACAATGAGGCCTAGGCTCAACCAACACACCTGGAACCAGTAAAATTAGGTCCTGCTTTCCCCCCTACAGTTGCCACATAACAAAAAATTGTCTCCTTCCCTGACACAGGTTCTGCATCTGTTGATGTTGGCCCTAATAAGTGTTTACACTTTCAGATGAAGAATCATGGAGTTTTCCTACCACAAAAGTACCTTGGACTGGTATTTTTAGGGGAATTGAACTCCTCCAGTTCTGTTCTTACCACAGTCAATCAACATCAGTAGAAGTGTGAGTAGTTAGACAAACAGAAATTTGATTGCTGCTGTCAGACAGCACAGTTAGACCAGTGCTGGGAGGATTTAGAAATGCAACCTGTGCTATGATTAAGATAAAATGAAAGCAAAGCGGGCAGGGAGAAGTAACAAACAAGCAATCTGGCCACATATGTGTTCTCCTACTTGGAGTTCCTAACATTCCCAACAGCCAAATAATTAACTTAATTGATTATGAGTAAGTGATCAGCAAGATTAGGATTAATATGATAAATTTAATAATGGACCTTTGCCACTTCCTCTCTTTTCTTTCTTACCATAGCTAAGCACTCTTTTTACAAGAACTGTTTTCATTTAGTTTCTGACTGTTGATGGCCCCAAGAAGACAGTAGGAGTCACATCTGCCACCACCTGCCAATAGGAAAGAGAAAAGCAAAAAGTTCTGCTAGTAAAATCAGACCTCTAATGTTTTCCTCTTCTCAGTGTTACAATCTGATTATTGAGATCTGCAATCACCTCTTCTTTGTCCTCGCGCAGATTACAGGAATCTATTCTGCCTCAGGAGATGCTTTGAATCTATGAGTAGTAGTCATGCTGTGTCAGCAGTGGATCTCCACTGTGATACCTTCACTGCAGTTCTATTCATGAGCCTGAGGAAATAGAAATAGATCCCCAGATGTCCTAGTGAAGACAGAGCCCTGCCTCCAGCTCTGAGTACCACAGAGTATCCATATCAGAATTTATGATTTAAACTGGACATAAAATCAAGGGTGGAAGGATGAACAGTAATCTTTTGAAATCTGTACAGGAATCCACCACTGAGTCTAGTGATGGATCTAAGACTTAATCCTATTGGTTCAGTTTTGAAAATCATCAAGTCCCCAGGAACTAGAAATCAGTTCTTCCAAGGTGCTGCACCTCAGTCAGTCATAAAAGACCAGAGAGGCCCTACAGAGGGGCAAAGAACAAGAAGCATGATCTAGCAGAACTAGACATTTCCTTCTGTCATGCTCAGCTAAGCCCTTTCATTCAGAAAGGTCTGACATATCAGTGCAGCTGAGGTGCATCCATGATAATGTATGGAAGTGTTTTCCTTTATTCATTGTTCCCCTCAAGAAACATGGGTGTACTCCAGGCAGATATTGGAAACAAATCTCTTTTTAAACAAAGACTAAGAACTCTAGATCTTTCAAGCTATTGAACTGCCAACAGTTTGCACTTGAATTCAACCTTGAGAATGTTAAACATAAAACAAAGGCTTCCTTGTAAAATGCCATATGGCCCACTGAAGTAGAAAATAAAGGTTTCGGAACAAGGAATAATATGACTCAGTGTTTTATTTCTTTTAATGGGTTACTTTTTATGTGTGCATGTTGAATTAGTTTATTTCAAGCAAAGCTTGACTGAAACAGTGCAAGATCCACTTGCTAGAAGAGCTCTGCAATTTACTCATGACTTTGGGTATAATTCAATCTATAACCACGACTTTAATCATCTTTTGTCTCTTCCTCTTCTCCAACACATGAAAACACTGCACACAAAAAAAACGGTATTAAAAAACAGGTATTCGGCAAACTGCTTAAAATTTTATTCAAGTGCCCCCTCCTGTGGTTGTAGAGCTCCATGCAGCCAAGTAACACAGAGGCAATGACATTTGGTTGAAGTTAACCTAACAAGGAAGAAGAATCAGAAATATTTTGGTGAAGGAAGTCAAACTTGGTCCCGTGAATGGCTAAGATTAGCTGGATCACAGCACAGCTTTGGCTTTGTAAATACCTTTCATTTTAATAATTTTATTAGTGTTGGATCTTGGATGTACTCCATACATGTAGACCTTCTTTGAAAATCATGGTTTACAGAAACAGTTATGTAAAATGACTCCAACTCTTCACAGTAGTGTCAATGATAAGAGGACTGGTGACCGTACCAGTGATTATATCTGGAACTAATCCAATGAGCAAAGGTGAAAAAGAACAGCATTCCATGGAGAAAGAATAAGCAGAGATAAGCTACTATTCCTACTGCAGAGTTATCTAGAAACAGAACTACTGTCATGGTACTATATAGCTGAATCAGGGGAGACTTAACAGGAGCATATTCAGTGTACTTCTAGCTCATCTGCAGTCATTAGTCAGTAAGCAATAGTGATGGTGACTTATAACATGACTTTGGTCTCAAAAACTCAAATCTTACCATCTTCCCTAGAACTGGGCAGGATCTGCTCTTCACAAGCCAAGTATTAGTCAGTAGGCTTGTAGCAGTCAATTCTGAGTTTATGGCACGGAAAAATTCCTGCCAGAAATGGGCAAAGATCCAGCCAAAAAATGTAAATGCTTTAAACTGATGTATAAAATGTCTGTTTGTCTTGTCTCTGCTGCCTTCTTCTTCCCAGGAGGCCCCTCTGTGAACTGAGGAGCGGGAAGAAGTTGTAACACTTTGATATCTGAAACCCCTTTACTATCAAATGTGAATTCCACTATCCCTACAGGCTTCTGACCAGATAACACTTTTGTCCCTTATTGGAGCATTCTAGCTCATCTCCAAAGTGTATAAAACCCCCTAGCTTTTTCAATAAACGTTCTTAGTTCTTTGTTCATCTTCTCTATACCTAGATGGTCTTTGTGTCCTTCCTCTAGGGCTCATAGGCCACATGGCGAGGGGGGAAGGGCAGGGAGCACACTAACCTCCTAAAAAATGGACTAAAAAACCTCCAAATCTAGGAGACTAATTCATGCCGAAGCAGACCCACTCTGACAGACACAACATGTAATGAGGCTTTAAAGAATCTCCTCCGGATTCATAGGCTGATCTTGTAAACAGGACAGAGATGACAGAGCCAGGCCATGTTTGGCTGCCTGCTTTCCCTCACTCTCCAGGGAAAAGGCTTCATCACAGGCCAGCCTTGGGCAGAGTAGGGATAAAGGGGCCTCTGTGATTGTAAAAATTCTTATTGAGCTCAACCAGACTTAACAGCATTGAATTTGTGAACAACACTGTTCATGAATCTGCAATCACCAATGTGACTAGATATATAGTCTGCACACTATTAGTGCACCTGGGATCTGACCAGACTTACTCTAAGTGCTTATATAATAAGAAATGAAGTCCAGTCACACCAAGCCCCTCTGGTCTCCCAGCGCAAGCTGGAATGCAGCAGGGTTTGTCTTCTCTAAATTTCCAAATACAGATCACCTCCCTTGACTTCTCACACTTCTTTTACAATATGAGAGGAGGGGAATGTTCATGATGATGATTTCTATATGTTCACATTAGGATCTCCTTGGCATCTTTGTATTATTTGCTAATGTACATTTAGTTCTTTCCCTTTTCTGTTTATCATCTTTTTTCTTCAGGATGGAGATTCAATTTTACTATCATTCATGCTGCTTAAGTTCTGTGATATTTTTGTGCAAGCCTCAGGAACCTGGGCTCTCTTTGCTGCTTGGTACTACCTCAGGTTGTGTGACAGTGCACAGAAACCAGATCATCCTCTCACCTGAACACAGCAGTGTGAGGCTGCCAACATACACTCCAGGCCATTTTATTGCAATTTTGCAGTACTGCCTTTCTGTTCCAGCATCAGCTGCTGTGAATAGAGTGCTACTGCTCAGACAGCATCATGGAGGCTCATCTGTCCCTTCTGAGTTAGGCTGATTTGGATGAAATAGCTTATTGGCTCAGGAGTCTTTCGGGAAATTTGCCTTCATCCTGATTTTTGCTTAAAAGAGTGCTTTAAGCATATCTTCACCTACACCTCAGAGAAGTCTATTTTCAAAAATATCAGTTTGCAAGGTCAGGGCATAAGGTGTCTCAGTCTGCATACACTAGATACATTATAGCTGAAGAAGCAAGGAAAAACCCAAAAGAGTTGAGCTCAGATGCTCAGAACGAGGCACCAACTTTTCTCATGCAGAGATCTGTTGCTTCAGTTTACACAATGCTGTGCAGCCAGAACTTAATCAGTGTCTTCAGCAGGTCACAACAGTTAATGCTCCACCACCCACAGAAACGCACACACCCACATTCACAGTCTGTACAGTTGTGGCTGATTAGAAGCAACATATTTATTACTTAGAGCAATTTAGACCTTGTTTAGTTTACTTCTGTGGATATGAGAACCTTAATATACGTCCACACAGTCCAGAGCTTGTCAACTGAACATTCTTCAAATCTGCAGGAATAGAAACTGGAAGGATTCTTTTCCGTATACAACAGATTTCTGACAGTGTAACATATCTTTCAAATCAAGCATTGAAGAAGACCACATCATAACTAACATTTGCTTCTTCAAAAGCCTCCGCTTTTGTATATAACTGGTTTTGTCAGAAGAGCCAGACTGGCCAGCCAGCCAGCTGGTTGGAGCAAGTACCTGGACTTCCATGGAAATATCCTCAGTTTCAACAGTGGATGTTGCCCGTACCAGATCTTCCATGGAAATATCCTCTGGGAGGATACAAGTTGGAGCCCATACCAGATCTGTTGTGTAAATATCCTCTGGGATGATACTGGATGAAGCCCATGCCAGATATCTGTTGTAAATATTCTCTGGGACAATACACAATGGAGCCCATCCCAGATCACTCATGTAAATATTATTTGTCACAATACTGGATGGAGCAAGTAACTGGTCTTCCATGGAAATATCCTCGGGTTCAATAGCGGATGGTGCCCGTACTGGATCTTCCATGGAAATATCCTCTGGGAGGATACAGGTTGGAGCCCATACCAGATATCTGTTGTAAATATCCTCTGGGACGATACACAATGGAGCCCATCCCAGACTTCTCACGTAAATATTATTTGGCACAACAGCTCAGTAAAATTGAACTGTTGCCCCTCCTGCCCCCAAAATCCTTGTGTAGCCGTTCTTTATTTTCATTAACTTGCCAAAGAGCTGCTACAGTTTCTCAGGAATCAAAAGTATGTAAATACCACCACTTCGGACAAACCTGAGCTGAGAGTGCCCACTGAAAGGAGACAGTCAAAAAACTAAGAGCAAGTCAAGTGGAAAAAAGTACTGGTTCAAAGCAGAAGGATGTTAAAATTGCTCTGGGTATCCAGATCTCTGTGGCAGTGTGCTGTGCAGCTATATGCCACATCAAACACATCTTCAGTAGCTACTAGTTTAGGTCACACTGGGCAAAAATCGCTCAAAGGCATTGGATATCTAGGAAGCTTGAATTCAGATTGATTGCAGAACTCTGATGCCTTTGCAAAATAAAAAAACAACTACTAGAGGATATATGTATTTAAAATGAGGTTGTGGTATTCTCAGAAGAACTGTCACTAAAAAAAAAAAAAAATCAATAAACTACTACCATCTATTTTTCTACACCATGTCGATGTTTGATGACATTTTGGACACATATGCCTGTTAAGCATCCAAATATTTTGTTTTTCAAAAATTTGACACTACTTGAAAAAATAAACCACAGCAAAGCAAGACCAGGTCTAATTCTGGCCACAGTTCACTCTCTTTTGACCCAACAGGTCATGTTAAATATATATCAAGCAACAACCAAAAAAGGAAGAACAAAAAATTTACCTCCAACTTTATGCCACAGCGCTTGCTTAACTAAATGAATAAACCAGGCAGTGCCGGAAATCGGTACCTTAAGCTGCCAATCTCAGCAGTCATATAACTGATAGTCAAATAGGCTGATCAAGCATAGAGCAGAAGAATAGCCCTGTTTACCTGAAAACTGGTTTAGATTACACTGATGCACAACAACTGAGGAAAAGCACGTTGTTATATGGCTTCAGACACTTCTGAATCCAAGTGGATCACATATCCTAGTAATACCATTTGACGTCAGACCCAATGAGAAGCAGAAAATATGCTTTCCTGATGTGAGATATGAAAAATCTTACAGAACTACAAATACATGGAAGTAACCAAGAAGGAGGCAAAAAAGTTCTAAATTCTTTCTTTTTTTTCAATTAGAAACATCAAGTTTGTTCTTTCACTCTAGAGGAAGACATAGAAACAGATAAAATGTGATAATGTTGCACTGTAAAGACTGAAGTACCAGAGAGAAGGAATTCCCCACTGCACAAAATAGGAACAAAAATTATTGCACCCTTGTCAATTATCGGTCATTTGATAATAGTTGCGTATACCATCAAAAGCCTTTTCAGCAAGGAAGAAATGCATATTGCAATTAACATTCTTTTCCCCTGAATTTGTTGTCTAATAATTCTTCTCCCAAGACACTCTTTATTCATCATGCTCTGATACTAATATAATTTAAAAGGCCAATCTTCTGTAGTCTCATAAGATCAACCAAAGAGCAGTCTATGTGCAAAATGCAGGTATTCCTCTGAGGCATTCTTCTTCCAGACTAAAGGTTGCTGCACAATTCCCTCATGTCTCCTGCTTTACCTTTGGTAAGAGTTAATGCTCAAAAGATGCCTCAAGCCTGTAGAGAAAAAGTTAAATGGGTTTTAGGCTGAGACATGGCAATCCTTGCAGGTTACCTCCTGCCTGCCAGTAATACAGCAGCTCAAGTTCTTGTGTCACTCTTCTGGACAGTGTTAAGTCCAAGTTATTCTGTAGTCTGCTCACTGTTTTTTATCTGCCTGTGAATTTGTGGCCTCTTGAGGCTCTTTTGTGCAAACCCTACTTGACCTGTACCTCAGGTTTGTGTCTCAGATGTCTTTTTTTATAGCAAACATTTCTGCCTCTGTCCAGTCTCAAAAGACCAAATCCTGGAGTTTTTGTAATTCCAAGAGGTAACAAACTATTCCAAATGCTTTGTATTTTTGGACAGTTTTGTAAACTCCTGAAGCCTTTGTAGAATGTTTGTTATTCCTATAAAAAACCCCATCAGAGTTCAATGAGCAGTTTTTCTCTGTTTTGTACTCTGTTTTCATAGAGAGTTGTTGAGTCTAGGGACAGCTTAAGGATGAATGATAAACAGCCTTCTTATAGGGCAATAGCACTGTCCTCAGATGAGAGATTTGAAGAAGCAGGTAAAAGAAAGGACTGATTTTGGATTCTTCTGCTATCAGCTCTTTCTGGTTGTGTTCTGGCAGATCTTTTTCTCAAGTGCCTGTGACATGCTCAATATGAGGATGAACATATCCTAGACACAGATTCTGATGCCAATATTCTGTAGTATTGCTCTAAATATGATCCCCTTTTCCCTTTCCAAGCTCTTCCTTATCACATTTTGTGAGAGAGTATGCTCTGCATCAAGCCATGCTGCACCTTCATTTTCCTTTCTACTTCTTGTGTCAGAAAGCTACCACCTGAAGAAATAACACCTAAAAATAACTTAGTCTTGCTGTAACTTTGGGCTAGACCTTAAAGTGGTTTATTTTAATGTCATTGGTTTTAATGTTAGTTAACACAATAAAAAAATTTTTAAAGGAAGCATGGGAGATGGAAGTTAATGGACACCCATGGTGTAGATGTCTGGTGTCTTTTAAGATGGCACTGGATGGTGCTCCAATCAAAGCTAGAATTAACCAGGCACGTTAGTCATTAAATGGATAAAGATCTAGTTGACAGCTCTAAAAATGTAGCAGTAGAGAGGAACTCATCCTCCAGTGGCACAAAGACAATTCCTAGTGCTGCTATGTTCCAAATGACCTGAAAGAACAAAACTACCAGCAGAAATAAATCAAACAGCACATGGCTTTTGCATCTAGTTGAGGCAAAAGGAAGTCCCATAATTAGAAGTGAAGCTGCCCAAATTCAAACGTCAAATGATGCACATTAATCATTGAAGTATCCAACTAAAATTTATGACAAATGCTTAACCACTGCCATTGTTTGATTTCAGGCACTTTAAAATGTACCACCTCAAGAAGAAAGAGTGGAAAAGACATATAGCCTGCCTTCCCTGGGAAGGCAGGTTGGTTGATCACAAAGATCTATCTTAACATTTAAAGAACAGATGGGTCAAGGTGGGAGACTGAAGGAAAACTGTTCTTCTGTCACAGGAACACATTCCATGCAGCTACACACACTGTGGCCTCCACCATGTACCTTACAGTAAGTTGTGTTTTGAATCTACATTTGTGTTACAGAAATATTCAGTGTGTTCTGATGAGTTCATCAGAAACACATGGGAGATGAATGGATGACCAGTTGTGATTAACAAGGCCTTCCCTGTTTCTGGAAGAACATGGTGCTACAAATTTGGTGTTCCTCTCTTCATGCAGATCTTGATGATGCAAAGGATTTGGAAGAGTAGGTGTTGGAAATTGTCCCTTCCTCTTTTGGTATACAGATATTTACAACAAAGTGTTTATTCTGAATTTCTGAGATCCAGACATCTTATCATGAAGCATATCTTGCTTCCTCTTGGTCTTTGAAAAGGCAAAATGGCAAAAAATTGAACAAAATATATGATTGAATAGGGGGGAGGGCAGGGGAGAGTTGACAGTTTTCAAAACTTCAGATGAGTTGTGTCTATTAAACATTTGTAGAATTTAATTACATTCTCCCAATGAGCCAACTTAGTAAACAGTGCTTTCATTCTTTAGAAGAGGTGTGACTCCTCAACTCAAACTGCCTCCTGCCCAAAGAACAGGAGATCCAGAGATCTCTGAACCCTATCCACAGCAATGTGTGTTTCTTTGATTTTGGAGACAGGGAGAGGAGGAGTGTCTGATAAAATTCTTTGTAGTTCTGAGGCCAGCAGTAGTGGGTATAAAAGCAGAATACTTTTTTTTTTCTTTCTTTCTTACAATGTAATATATTTATGTTATCCAACTTCTCTCAAAAGATTTTACTTTCAAAGTGATGAATACTCTTCCCTGCCGTGCTCTGAAACACAAGGACTTCCAGACCTGGAAAGACAGTTAGCACTTTCAACACGTCACTTCTATCTTCCACAGATGAGCTTTTTGTATCTTCCTGTGTGGTATCCCTAGCTAAGTCTGGGTTGAAGGACAGGCAAGTGCTGGGAAATTGAGAGAAGGCAAAGGAAAAGATGTGTCTGGTTTCCCAGATGGCCCTACTGGGTTTTCTTGCTCTGTTTCAGCCCAAGATTCTCCTCCCTCTATCAATGAAGCCACACTGTTCCCCAGCTCTCAGATTAGACTCAGGGATGGCTTTCAAGGGACTGGCAATGTCTGTATCTGTCTTTCCCTTAGTAACTGGTTCCCTTAAAGCTCACTGTCATTTTAATCAGAACAAAATACAATTCAGACAGAAACAGGTCATAAGACTACAAGGTATCTCTTCCTAATGCTTGCATTCCTGCAGCCTGGCAAGTCTATAGATTTCTCAGGTTAGGGTTTCATGAAGTCTTCATGCCTCTGTTTCATGCACTTCCAAACACAGTTGACTCTTGCTGTTTGGTTAAAGGCCTTTAAATCGAGCTCAGACTTTCAATCTTTCTTTGTATTACATATGTTTCTTTGTAATTGTTCACACTATTTTGACCAATTCACTCACAGCGTCAAAAACATAACAAATCAAATGTGTGAGTAAAGAATGGGCATAAGAACCTCAGTTTTGCCTGGTGCATGATGAAAACCTCTGCAGTATTAATACTTTTTTATGTAAAACCATGTGATATGCTATTTATCAGTACAGTTTCAGAGCCCAATAAAGAATGTGCTGGAATCCCTTCTCTGCATTTTTAACCATTTTCCCACCTCATCAAGTGATATGACTAAGAGGAAGAGAGCCATAACAGTAGGCAATCATCGATAGGGATGTAAGAAAGAAATTTGGATTTGTTTCCTTTCCTGCTCTTTGCCAGTTTTGGAATATGAGTGTAATTTAGCCTCTAAGTAGAAACTAAGTTGTGTTCATCTGCTGCATTAGTTTATTGTGCTACCTGGTTCCCAGTGGAGTGAATGAATGGCAGAAGGGAAATGAAGCACTTTCTGTATCACATACCTTTGGTAACATCATAACTCATATGTGGAAGACCTGTTGCTCTGAGTTATAAAAAGATCAAGCTACTTTCAGAGTGACTCACAGTCCAATCTGTTCCTTTCTGCAGGGAAATAGCTTACAGAACTCTGCCTCATCACAGTATAAAGCCCTGTTTCATTCTCCTGATGTAGAATACTTTTAATTTTAAGACTCTTCTTCCTTTCTACTCAATTAACCAGTCAATACTTCTGTTTCCATCTCTCTACTTGGGTTCTGAATGCCACACCAAGTCCTTCAGTGAGGTTCAGCAGAAGGAGTAAGTAGAATCTAAGCAAGGCATAAACATGAGAAATTTCAAGTAGGACTTGCAAGGCGATGCAGTTTGATTGTCAGTCTCTGGAAAAAATTGCTGATCAGAGTCCTAAAGCCTCCAGTGTAGTGTTAAATTGCATGTGCCATGTAGGGGTGTAGTGTTCAACAGTGACAGCTCTGCTTATCAGTTCCAGCAGACTTGGACCATGCTCCTCTTGCTGCTTACACTGAAGCTTATGCTTATGCCATATGACACAGAAAATTAGGAGACCAACACCTGCTGACTTACATATCACTGTTTTCTTCTATGGGGCATACTCTCCATTCTGCATTATACCACCTTCTAGCACCAAATCCACAGGGACATGTGGTACAAACAACACCTTTGGCTGTAATGAGAAAACTCCCTTAAATATAGGATGGCACCCATCAGCTCATGTTTGGCTGTGCTTCAGGGGTCTCACCTAATGTGGCTCTGAGCCTCCTGTCAAGGAGAAGAAACTAATCAGTGCATCACTTCACAAAATCAGAGGTATGCACTAATTAAGGGAATAGATACTGGTATTTTGCAGTAATCTTTTCCAACCATAACATGGATTTAAGAAACCCACCTGAGTAAAGAAGGTTTGCACTAAAAAATTATTGACAGAATTGGCAGTAGTGGGAAATGTCAGAGAAATCTAAGCTATCTGTGTTTTCATTGTTCATGTTAGTAGTTATGGTACAAATCAGCCAAAACACTAGTACATCCACACACAATGAAGAGCACTGTTTGCCACTAGTCAGAGTACTCAGGTGCTAATATGCCAAGCTATGGAACTGAATACGACAAAAAGCACTTATTTAGAAGAAAAAGCTTAGATTCCTCATGCATCAGTTGTTTAGAGGTTTTGTTTTGATATTTCACCCAAGAAATCTAAACTGGGATCAAAGGTTGGGCAAGAGCTGTCTCACAATGCAAATGGAATCATGATTTAACATCTAACAAAAAGTCTCTAAAAAATATGCAGGTGCATTTCTCCAATGCTGCATGTCACTGTGTTGCTCAGTGTTTGGAAGTATGGGTTATCATATGTGTTCTGCTGTCTAAGTAGCTACTTTGCACCCCAACAGACCACTTGCACAGCCTGTTTCCCAGCCATTTATGAATCCAACTTGGAGTTTTGGTCACAGACACAAGCTAGGAGCTCTTACATGTAGGCTCTTTGCAGAGATGAACTCTTTCTCTGGTAACGTGAGATCAAGGAGTTGTGCCTTCAAAGTTTTAGCTACTGACAGAGGCCATGTGCTATCCTGTCTGAAAGAGCTGTTAGGGACAAGGGACAGTGAATAGTGGGAAGTTTTCTTTGAGACAGACTGGGGACAGTGGGACAGCTGGAGGCAGAAGTTAGTTTTGCCTCTCTGCTGCAGCAGCTGTGACTAATGGCTGGGACCTTAGTCAAGGGAAGAGATACAATTTCTAACTATCAGCCTCCTGCTCATCACTTTTCCATATATGTGACCTGCGAAAACCATCACCAGGTAGATAGACACCAACCTGCCATGGAGACTTGTCTGACCAGACCATGTCTACAAAAATGTTATGTTCAGAAGGCCTCTTCAGGGAGTGAAGTTCACAAGTTAAATGGAAGGCAAAACAGTGAGGAGAAGCCCTTTGAATAGCTTAATGAATCAATTTGTTACCCACCTGAACCCACCTGAATTAAATTCTTCCCTTTAAATATTTTTTGTTTTGGTTTTGTCTGTTTGAAACTACAAAAAGAAAAGTCTGAACACATCCTAGCAGGAAAGACCAGGCTACACCACTGCTCCATTCCCTGTAATTCCAGATAAGTGTGTCTTTTAAAGAAAGCAGGTATAAAGCCTACCACTGTCAATGCATTTAGAAGTGGAAGGAAATGTTATGCAAAGGAGAAATTACTCATGTCAAAAAATACCAAAATAGTACAGCTATGTGATCTACTTACCATTTGGGCAGATTAGCTTTCTTGTGCACAGTGCCCTTGTCCATTAGTAATGACATTCAGAATGGCAAAATAACTTACAGAGATACTGATTTACTTCTTTGGACTATTTTCTCTTTGGCTGCTATTCAAAGACACAAGTTTGTGTTTTGCATCAGTTTGTGGTCTGGGCTGCTTTCCTCTGGATTGTTTGTCACATCTTCTGCTGGAGAGCCAGAGGAGGATGAATGTTCTCTCTTGAAAGAATCAGTGTTCAGACACCTGAGCAGCGTCTTCGTGACAGAGAAAACATATTTTCTTTGCAGACAGTACAGGATTTGCAGAAAACTTTTATGACTTTTTGTCACCAGATGGTGCTCCAGTGCTGAACTAGTGCTGTCTCAGTGACCCACTGAAGTACCATGTTCTCCTGAAGCTTTGCCCTTCTTATTTTACCAGATCAATTTCATTAAGCTGGTTTGCAATTCTGATTGCTTCTGGCTCAGACTTTCTTCAGGAAGGGTGAGTGAGGCCCTCTGTCTACTTCTCAGTTGCAGTTCAAAGAATTTATCCAAAACCATTGGGGTATGACTGCGACCTCTTGAGTCCCTTTCACAACAGGAATTTGTAGTTGGACCTGACCATGCTTCAGGCCTCTTTTGCTTACCAGATCTCTTTTTGGAGCATGGTATGCTTTGGTTGTGATCCGTTGCCTCTTCATAAAAGATAGCAAAGCATTCTCCTGGTCTGGAGTTTTATTCAAGCACTGGCTATACTGAAGACCAGTCAGGTAGACAACACGTTTGAAATGCTTGGAGTGATTCCTATTCCTTCAGGATACTTTTGTTCCCACACTGAGAGTTTGAACCTGGAAGGTAATCAAGCAGTCCCTCACCATTTTCATTGCCCGCACAGCACACATTCCTGGGGGAGAGGGAAGAGATCAACTCAAACCTAAAAATGGGACAACTCTGTATAGGAAGTTCAAGTGTTTCTGATACTCTGGATTTCTTCTGAATCTTATGGGATATTCCCTGGGCTGGGGTACATTTTTTGTCATACTGGAAGACTGCTGCCCTGCTCTGGGCATATTCCCACAGAATATTGCTATATATTTTGCTAAGAAGGGATTGACAATTTGAAAGAACCTCTGCCTGCCAAAATCCCCTTTCTGGCCCTGGCAGGCTGCAACTTCTCCCTGGGGACAGGGGAACGCTGCTTCCATTCTGGAGACTTCTGATCTAGATGGAAATAACTTTTTCTATATGTTCCAGCTTTATGATATGTTGAGGTTTGTTGGTGTCTTAACCATTACTAAGAGGTGCTTTCCCTTGTTCCTTCTTGAAGGATTTAGATGCTGTAGCCCCAGGAGTGCTCTCTGTGACCAGGCACAAAATGCCCGAAGGTTTCACTACCTACAGGAAATAAATAGGCACCTTAAAGATTATGACTGCTGCTCCAGAGAACAGCACGGCCAGGACGTGCTGCTGGTACTGACAGTCTCCTCTTATCAGACAGCTTGCTTGTGCTCTGGGGATAAACCTCAGTCTGGGTGGTAATTCTCTCCAGATATGTCCTTGGAATAGAAACATTGACTGTGCTTAGAGTAGTGGTAGGGTTAGAGGCACTTGTAGAAGGATCTGCTGAAGAGGGTTCTGTTTCTGAAAACTCTATCTTTAGCTTGGTTTAATTGTATTTATTTTCAGAGATTTCCTCAGAATAATATACACTCTTTAAAAAACATATCTAAAATAAGAGTTCTGGGGCAGGGGCAGAAGGAAGAAAAGGACAAGACATTTGCAATCATTCACCAGAGACATGAAATATCTTTCCCCTCTGCTCCTTCATATTTCAGACAATGTTTTCAACAGTGGCTTTACTGGGCAGAGGTTCTGCATAGCCATAAGCCCTGGAAAAGGGCTTGGGGAAGACTCTCAACCCAGCATCTGTTATCATAGCATTGGACAAATCAGAAAGTTGCCGAGAGGACACAGAGGTGGGCAGGTGCTGCAGGAAAAGGCAGGTATGCTGGTGCCAGGAAGCCTAGTACTGAGAAATAAAATGTCAGGTTGCACATCTACAGAGTCATGTGTGCAAAGTAAGTCAGCTCCTGAGCTGGAGGCATGAAGTGATGTCAAAGCTACAGCTTATAAGGGCAGAACCTCTACTGGTGCCACGAGGCTGTTTCTGAGGCCCCAGAGGAAATCCTGGTAGGCTACTAGGTTGTGCACATAGATTCAACTGATCACTGAGAGTGCTCTGACTGGAGCTAGCCATATTTGGACCAGACAGCAGCTAAAGTATCTCACCTCATCCTTGAGAACAACTGAAACTCACTCCACCCAATCTGGGCACAATAAAGTAATTTCCAGACATCGGTTCTGTTCAGTACAAGGGAAATCTCCCCCACAGGTTTTCAAAGCAATGGGCAGCAGCCCAGTTCCAAAGAGGTTTGGTAAACCTGCCTTTAAAGCTCAAATATCTTGGTAAATGATGTCATCTAAGCTTAAGCACCAGGATTTGGCTTTGTCCATGTATGGTGATATAACCAGAGTAGTAGGAAGGGATTTTTCTACCTGACTACACTTGAATTTCAAAAGATGGAGCCTCATCATGTTTGAAGTTCTTTGGGAAAAAAGAAAAGAGCAGTGTTCTTTCTCTTCAGGTGGCTGATGCCCTCTCATGTGTGGCATTGTGCTGTGGTTTGTATCCTTGGATTTCATTAAAATAAGCAGAGACCTGAAATCCACCCTCCAAAACTAAGTGTTGAACATTTCACTTACTTTGTCATTGTGCCAGAAGTTCCACCTCACAACTAAGACATATTTCAAATAGAAGGTTTTGATGAACAACAGGAAACTTGACAGGAAACACTTCCAGTAAAAATATGCTAGTTTTGTAATTTGAGATTCTTGACATGCTCTGGTCATACATCATACTACTTTAAATCTAGTAGGTGAAGTAACAAGAGATACTTCTATTTACAACCAAAGCCCCAGATTATATCCCTCAACACACATGTCAGAGAGGATTTATTAAAAGCAGTCTACTTCAGGATTTTCACTGCAGGTCAGGAAAAACTTCACCCTGTTAAGTTTTTGCTGATGTTTGTCTCAGGCCTTGTTTTTCAGCAAGTATGTTACTCTGAAATGGTAACCCCAGATCATGTAGCAAGATGTGACTCTGGACCCTAAGGCAGTCTACATGAAAGCAGTTTCTTCTCAGGATAAGGAGAATACCCTACAGAGGTCTTCTCTTTTATGACATGGTTAAATATCATTATATGAATACAATTTCTTTCTTCAACTTACATGTATACATGACACTGATAACAGTGTCAGGATGTTTACCTATGTCTGCAGGCAGTCTGAAAACAGAGCTGATATCACTAAGAGCTACTCTGGTCCTCTTAGCGATGTTCTAATTCCTATGTTCATTTTTATAACTGCCTATCAACCCAAGTTAATGAAGCTATGGTGAAGGAATTAAATATTATCCTATTGACCAGGGAAAATCCAATTAAAACTCAAAAAAGTTTTTAAAATATGAAAAAGTACCTGGTTTCACTGAGTTTTCTAATTTGATGTGTGAAACATAGGACAACCCTTAGTAGTGGTTGTTGTCCACTATATCACTCTAAGACATCATGTATATCAAAAGAAATGACAATATACATACAGTTTTTACCTCAGTGTCTCCGATTCAAAACTGTTGATGTCTGTGGAAAGAGTATGATGAATAAAGCCTAAAAACTGACTAAAGTTTATGACACAAATAAAGAAGAAAATTTTTTTACCTCTTCAATTTTTTTCTAAATCCATTTTTTTGGAGCTTGCAGAGAAAAGAAACTAAAATAAAAATAGTTACTTACATTTGATAAATAATTGAAGCCACTGTATCATCAGAAAATCATAGAATGACAGGATGGAAGAAACCTTAAAGATCATCGAGTTCCAACCTCCACGGATGGAGTTGCTCAAAGGCCCATCCAACCTGGCCTTGAACACTGATAAGGGATAGGGCATCCACAGCTTCTCTGAACATGTTCCAGGGTTTCACTATCTTCACAGTAAAGAATTTCTTCCTAATATCTGGTCTAAACCTACACTCCTTATGTGTAAAAGCATTCCTCCTTGTCCTATTACTCCACATCCTTTCAAAAGTCCCTCTACAGTTTTCTTGTAGGTCCCCTTCAGGTATTGGGAGGCCACAATAAGGTTGCCTTGAAACCTCTTCTTCTCTGGGTGGAACAGTCCCAATTCTCTCAACCTTTCCTCATAGCAAAGGTATTTCAACCCTCTGATCACCTCTGTGTCCCTCCTCTGGACTTGCTCAGCAGTCTCACATCCTTCCCATGCTGGGGACCCTGGAGCTGGATGCAGTGTTACAGGTGGGGTCTCACCAGAGCAAAGGAGCACAATACCCTCCCTCACCCTGCTGGCCACACCGCTTTGGATGCAGCCCAGGATACGAGTGGCTTTCTGGGCTGCAGGTGCACATTGTTGGGCCATGCATTAGCACCCCAAAGTCCTTCTTGGCAGGGCTGCACTTGATTTGTGCATCTCCCAGACTTTGCTAGTAGAGGGGATTGCCTGGTCCAGGTGCAGAATCATGTGCTTGGTGTTGTTAAACCACATGAGATTCATGGGGGCCCATTTGTTCAGGTCCCTCTGGATGGCATCCTCTCCTTCAGGTGTGCCAATGATTCTATAATAAGTTTGGAAAGTTGTCAGAGGCTCAAATGATTAATGACTTAAACGTTGTTAAGATCACTAAAAGACATTCATCCACTGTAACAAACTGCAAAGAAACAGCTGTTTATCTACCAAAACCCACCCTTCCCTGAATATGCCTACTAATTTGGACTGTGAAGTGTTGCAGTCGGGCATGATCCCCGCTTGTGGAGGGGCAAGCAGGAATAACTTTATTGAAACTGTAACACCATATATATGCTCACTAAATGAATATTCATCCCAGGGTTTGGCTTATGCTAAACATGGGGGGAGATGTTACAACTATGGGATAACACACCATTAACTAGGGAGAGACACACGGTAATAGACATATTAGCAATACAGTGGAGTCCTCATCTAGGTTCAGGGTGTATCCCCAATGTCGAGGTAGCTTCATACATATTGTAGACAGGGAGACGACAGTTTTGCAGCCTTTTATCTGTCAAGAGATGTCTATTCAGGCCTCTCCCAAGGTCTCCTCTACATCTCTGTTAACTCCTTTGTTGTCAGGTGGTTTTGAACTCCCACACTGAAGGACCTTTGTATAAGCTAAGGAGGTACTATTGTCCAGCTCTCCTAGGTGCAGAAGGACTTACATACCTGAAGCTACAAAATGGATTTCCAGCTGAGAGAAGAGGCTGATAAGAAGTAAATTCTTTGAACAAGGATATTCCTTCTTAGCATGCCAATGTCCTCCCTTACATGATGACTCAGCTGTGAAAAGGACTGCGACCATCATTTCAACCAAAAGACATCAAAATTGCAACTGTCCAGTCTCATCACTGAATCCAAAGGGTGGTTGCTATATATCTGTCTACTTTTATCCTTTCTTTCTCTTGCTTTTCTTTATAAATTCTTCTAAGATCTATTTTTACACTTTTGTATTGCAATACTACTATAGATAACAACTGAAATATCTACATAATTTTTTTCCTTTGTAACCAAATTGTTTTAAAATAAACCCTAAATAAATGTAGTTAACAAACACCCATCATTCAGTCATTTCACTCTAATCTGCTCCAAGGGATATATATTAACAAGAACCTGGGTTACTCGCACCTTCTGGGACAGGTTGTAATAGTATTTTTTAATTTTGTTCTTTTATTGGTGAGACAATTAAAACCAGAAAATTAGTAGTAAACAGTGAACAGTAATCAAAACTTCCCAATGGTGTCCATGTTTTAGAAAAACATGAGCATGCTAAGTAGAGATGCTGACTGTCATTAGCACTGCTGAGGACTCTGAAGGAGATAATTAGGGATTCCACATTCATTATTTGCTCCTTATCAAACTTTTGGCCAATAAAACTGCATTCTAGCATATACCTGGGCTTAAACCTGCATGTGGTGGAGAATTAGAGTTTTACAGCTCTTATTTCAATTACATTCTTACAAAAATTTGCAGTCTAACAGCTGCTGAAATATATTATTTCTAAATTCTAAAATTAATCAGGCTGCATCTACACACATGTCCACAGTTGTCTCAGTCTTACCAGAGATTAAAACCTCAGCCTGCCTGAAATTCAAGAAGGAGGGTTTCCTTTGCCCAAGACCCTCACAAACAGCACCTTCTTTTCATCATGCCAAACACCTAGAAAAAAAACAGAGCACTGATGTCAACAGCATAGCAAAGCAGTTGCATGGCTTCCTTAAACATTGTACATAATAGCTTCTCTATTTCCTGCACAATTACATGTGGGATGTGTAACAGGGCCAAAAAGTAGTATGAGACTGTGTTAGGGTAAGAGTTATTTCCTCAGCATTTCTGTTTCCAGCACAGAACAGAATACAGATCCTGTAGGGAGACAGAATCCTTTTGCAACTTCTCCAGTAGTAAACTGGTGTCTAGCACACATAGCAGAAAGGCTAGAATTTTAGATATTACTGTTCCATTGTATGAAATAGCCTGCTATTCAAACGTACTGCATCCCAGAACAGTTTACCTCCTCAGTTTTTCAAAGCAACTAAGATGCAGCACACTGTTATACAGTGAAAACACCGATCAGAAGCAAACCAGGGAGGACTGAGGCAGACCGCTGTTTTTATGACAACATGTTATTACAGAACACAAAAAACCAGGGCTTAAAAGTAAATCAGGGAAAAAAAAAAAAAAAAAAAAAAAAAAAAAAAAAAAAAAAAATTTTACTGTGAAAGG
>VXAU01004937.1:33303-91132 GCA_013399695.1 Formicarius rufipectus
AAAAAAAGGAGAGAAATAAAGCTACTTTACTGTGAAAGGGTAAATGTGGAGAGGTCAGGACACTGTAACAAAACTACCCTGTTTTGTCACTACTCTTCCCTTTGAATGCTGAGGCTTTGTTTCAAGGGTTCTAAGTCTGATTTTGGCTTTTTCTGTCTTTTTTTTTTTTTATTTTTCCTGCTTCCACAGTCTTTGTTTACAGGTAAGAAAATGTGCATACACTCCTGCTGTGTCTCTCTTCCTGCTTAGTTGTTTGAGCTGGTAACTCAGGGCAATTTTTCTGCGTGGATCTGAAAACCTCTCTGCCCAACGCACAAGAATCACACATAATCTGAGAAGACAAATGCCTACATGATCAACAACATCTAGTAGAAAACGTTACTGCAAAATTTGTGGTCTGTGTTAAAACCTGTACATTTATATTTTGCAAAGGTTTTTCTCATGGAGTAAATAATTGGATTCCTGCTTCTACAAAGTACTAGGTGCTCATGACTCAGGTCATAATTTCCATGAAGTTAGCTTCAAGCAGTAGTAGATTGTGTCTCAGAATTGCACAGGCAGTCACAGACTCAGTCTGGAATGATAATCATCTTCTGGTGCATTTTCGTCTTGCCCCAGGCACCTGTTAAATCTTTGGATACCAGCAATGAGGGTACTGGATGATGGATAGGGTTAAATCTAGAGGAGGCTAAGAATTCTAGGGTAAAAGCAGCTGCAAACCCCTGGACAGACTAATGTTGACATGGTCCCCATTGTGAGATAATTATCTGCTCAGATGAACAGATGGAGTGTACAACAAAGTGGAGACTATGTGGGCCCCTCCATTCAAATCCCAGCATAATGAGGGAACATTGTGGTACTGAGACCTGTCTGCCAAGGGAAAATCAAGGTGTTCTGCTGCTAAAGCCAACAATCATACCAAAACATCCTCCTCAAGTGCCAAGTCACAACCACTCACCTCTCATAAGGTAGGACGAGGTAACTTTGCACCAATGAGAAATTAAAAACTATTTATGACTAGAGCCACTCAAACTCCACCCAAACATGATGAAATAGTAAAAAAGTAAGTTGGGAATAGGGAGAAAGTTGAAGAAGACCTATACTCAAACTGCTGTTGTCAGTCAATGGGCTGAGTCCATCTTCTCCATTCACTGCAAGGGACACCTTGGGTGAGAAATATACTCTAGGCACACTAAATGCTGCTTCTAAGACTAGAGCTTTTGCTTGTACTTGCCCCATAACATATTAGTATATTGCTTCTTATTATAGCTTGTGCTTGCCTAATATATATATATATATATATATATATATATATATTAGTAAATTCCTTTAAAATGCATTTTTGCTGTAAGCTCTATCACTGATGACCTTTGAAGCTTATTAATCTGTCACAATTGGTATTAATAAAGAGTGTTACTCCATAAAAAATAAAGTGAGTCCTTTCAATTGCCAGCNCCATTCACTGCAAGGGACACCTTGGGTGAGAAATATACTCTAGGCACACTAAATGCTGCTTCTAAGACTAGAGCTTTTGCTTGTACTTGCCCCATAACATATTAGTATATTGCTTCTTATTATAGCTTGTGCTTGCCTAATATATATATATATATANAAGCTTATTAATCTGTCACAATTGGTATTAATAAAGAGTGTTACTCCATAAAAAATAAAGTGAGTCCTTTCAATTGCCAGCAGAAGATAACTCCTTGGCAGAACCCCTTGAGTCCTCCCTCACAAGAGTGGTCAAAGGACCTTCTGTCCTTGTGAATCTGTTGCTTAAGGGCCTCACTACAAGATGCCAACAGACTGTTGGACAGGATCTAGATTTTTCTGGGAGTACCAACACATAAAAATCTAAACACTCACTTTTCACATTATAGGGGGTATTGGCCCTCGTTAATTCTCTGGTCTGTCATAGACTCCTGAGTGGAAAACTGTAAGTTAGATCATGCAGGCTGTATTGCTCCTAGAAGTGCTTACCACCACGTAAACACTTGCTTATTGCATCAGCATAAGGCCAACTGCATTCACTTTCTGTAAATACTTAAACTAAAGTTGGGACTCTGTGCAATACCTATAGTTATGTTTTACTAGCACAGCCCTCTCAGTCACATACCCATCCCTGGAGAGCAACAGGGTACAGGGTCCGAGTAAGACCAGTTAAATTACAGAGCTTAAAACAGTTCCCAGTGCCACCCATACTGCTTAAATTGCAGCGAACACAGAATGAACCAGATCTTCTGCTCTTGATGGCTGCCAAATCCCAGATTCCTGTGTCATAGGAGAAAATTAAATGTGATATGTAAATGGGACATCAGTTGTGGGTGTTTTGAATACAGTCCAAGCTTTTCTCCAGCGACTGCTTCAAGCATCACTAAATCCGTGGGAATATTCTGCAATATAGATACCAAACTTTTCACTGAGAACAGCCTTCAGACATTACTTCATGCCCTTCCCTGTCCTATGGGAATACTGTAGGACCATGAGAGTTGTCAGCTGCTGGGATGCCATGAAAGTCTATCAAAAGACTGGTACAGATAGGAAGTCCAATTGAAAGGAGGGCTCCAATTGTTAAAGAAAAGCTGCATTATCATTTCTTTATTCTGTCTTTGGGGGTGGAGAGGATCTGAAATAGAAACTATTGGTGAAGAGTGGAGGCTTTTCTTGGACTCAGCTTTCCAAAATATTTTTACAAATTATTCTTTTTAAAATCTCCCCAAAAGAGAGCAGAATGGGAGAGGAGAGATGAAACAAAAAAAATTTCTATCACAGATCATGGTAAACAGCAAAACGCAAGCCAATATAAGCCACAAATATAAAAGGGATCTACCACTCTGCAAACACCCAAGTTTATGTTTAACAGAGGAAATTCACTGAACTCGTGATACACAGATGGTCCTAGAAGATGATCTTAGTTGGAAGGCAAAAAAAAGCAGAAGTCTCTGGTATGATATTTTGGAAGAAATCTCTTTTCTGCCCCACCAGAAGCAGCTGGATCAACCTTGCATATTTAGGTGAGGAACACAGCAAGACATTCATTCCTCTCACACCCATCTCCATGATGCTACCTCTGCCATTTTTGGTTTTATGTTGATTTTATAGAAGAAATAATATTGTTTCCAGGTTTGAGACCCTCATTTCCCTTCCAGGTGTCATGTGCAATACTGACATAAGGTTTGAAAAGGAGCTATTGCTCTAATAGATAAGTCAGAATTCTACTGTGGTCCCAGAGCCAGCGAGCTAGGTGTGCAGTGCTAGTCTTGCACAATGGGGAGGATGGGATGACTCCTGAAACCCTAGGCTGCGACCTGATCCAGGAGTGGCTGGGGGATTTCTGCAGGAGCACTTCTTCTCTGTGTTCCGCCACACAGACTTAATAGGAACACAAGTGCTTTCTGCAAAGCAGACCAGCATCAGCAGGGACTAGATTCCTTGTCTTGAGTACGGTGTATTTCTTTGGGTGACAACTCTTTGAGAAGGGCAATGTGTCTCTTCATCAATCAGAGACACATAGCCTAAAAGGCAAGAGGGAAAGGATCAGTGTGGATATGTTTAATACAGTCAAGGAGCAATGCTGAAGTGG
The DNA here is from genome assembly GCA_013399695.1 of Formicarius rufipectus. Classification (NCBI taxonomy): domain Eukaryota; kingdom Metazoa; phylum Chordata; class Aves; order Passeriformes; family Formicariidae; genus Formicarius; species Formicarius rufipectus. The sequence continues at coordinate 36,887 of VXAU01004937.1, forward strand.
AATACAGAGCATATCTCACAGAAGACAGTAAGGAGCAAGTTAGTTCACTGACTTGTGCAAAGTAGTACTGGTTGTATCTTTAGAGCTGCTGTAATACGTTGTCTTGTTTAATACCATACTTTGACAGGAACACTAACTGCATGATGCATTCAATTTTACAGCCCCTCTTTAATAATTTTTAAGCTTTATGTCCCTCCGCTGCTACAGTGTTTCATTTGAAAAGCCTTACTGTTGGCTGTTCTCCTGTTCTGTCAAATTATATCCTTTCTAGTCTTTCCGTATGGAACTTCTTTGTAGGACCTTGCTATCACTTGGATTTCTGAGGGAAGTCTTCAGTGTACTAGGTGATTCAAAGGACATCTAGAACTCCTCATTCCTTTCCCAAAATTTGCAGGACATCCCTCATCATGAGACAGATCCAACAAAGCAAGATTTTAATAAATCTTAACTTCAAAAAGCAGTGTGTGCTGATGACACTACAGGACTGAACAGCAAAATATAAGCATGAAAAATATTCATATTTCCTCTACAATTTTCCCAAGTGGTTCTCCCCCTCTGTGGAGAGGGGTAGAGAAAGATAATGACATACTGGAATTATGTTCTTCTCTTCCAGAACTTGACCCAATGTGATTAAGACATCAGCTGTAGCCTAAAACCTGGAGTTCCCACCTTTGTTTCTTTTCACCTTCATAATTTCCTATCACTTACCTGAAAGCAGTTGAGCAAGTTGTTTTGAATTTTGACTTGTACATCCATAACATGAGTATGAAAAGAACTGCCATATGATGAATGGATATAATAACCATACAGACTGTTGTAAGGCTGGCCAAGTGCTCTGAAAAGTGTTAGATGAGAAGAAATATCCAGGACAAAAGTTCAGATTATGCAACTGTTACATGTTTTTGGATTGATCCAATTCACTTGGTTTAGAAATGCTTGAATGAAGTTCAAATGGAGTATGAAAACCTGCAGAAGTAAAAATCCTTGTGTAGTCATGGAACCTGTTATAACCATTGCTTACTACAACCTAGACCCATGAAACAACTTGAGACCTATGAAACAGCCAGTAGTTCCCAATAACAAATATGGAGCTGCCAGGGTTGTTTACATACAACATATCTATCAGTATCTTTTTTCACATTATTTGGGGTCAGATGCAGTGAAGCCTTGAGTTGACACTTTCAGCCATGCTGAGGAGAACTTCTCTAACATTGCAGGTGTGAAAGGTTTGCTTGGGGTAGTAAAATTGGTCCTGTGTTATTTTCTGGTGTCCTCTCTCCATCCCTGCTCTCTTTATCTCCCTTTGTTTTACTAAGAAATTCCTCATCTTGAACTTTCCCTTTGCTGGTTACATTTTCCCTTCCTCTTCCACTTTCTCCTCAACAGCAGGTATCAGTCATAGAAGTAATATGTGTTTATGAGACTTCAAGATTTTGTCCCCAGGTGTAAATACATCTTTCAGTGCTTTGCCTTGATCTGGTATTTTCTTATCAGAAATGCTTGGACTCTTCATTCTGTTTCAGTTTTGGTGTGTACTACTCTGAAGAGATTCAATGGTTGTAAAGGATTAAAGTTCACACTATCAGTACCACTCTGGGTGCTGTTTCCATCATTGCTTGGACGCAATTACGGCAGAAACCTTTCTCTGTGATGCTGACATGAAAAAGCTGTTCCAGACACAGTGCCTGTGCAACAAGCCTTTCAGGCTGAACAAACCTCTGACAAATTGGACGTCAAGTAGATCAATATCTCCTATTCATTCATGGCTAGACTTCGCGAACAAAGATTTGGGAGGGTTTTTACCCACGCAAAGTGGGTGAATCCCTCAAGCCCATGCAGTGGATTTTTTAGGTGAGGCACAGCATGCGCAGAACTGGCCCCACCCTTTACTCCTGAGGTTCATCTGTCAGGGCCTAGCAAGCTTGGACGGTGACAGCGAGGTCCTCAGGATGTAGGTTTGGTTAGAGTATCCTTCTCTTAGGTGGATAGCCTTACAGGGCGAAGTGAGCTCCATCTGCCTGAGTTTGGAGTTAGAGTTGTCCTTCTCCTAGGATGGTTGCTGGGCGGCTGACGAGCCCATCCTGCCCGAGAGATCTCCTATAGTATAGATCTATTTCACCAAAGACTATGTTGAAGATCTGGCTGTGTGACTGAAAGCAAAGACAGCATTTACTGGTTATCTAGAGCAACACCTCACATTGCTACTGTTCTCACATTCAGGATTTGAAGTAGTTTGGTTATTGAATTTTGTGATTTTGTAAAAAAAAAAAAAAGGCAGAAATTGTATGGTGGAAGAAATATTTATTACTTAATCATACCTTTTTCTCAGACAACACTCACAGAGGGATTCAGTCTCCTAGTACAGAAGGATGTCACAAAAGCATCTGTCTCTTTAGATGCATTTCTGGTTGCAACTACAGCCATATTTAACAGGAAAAGTGGAGTAAATACCACCTTATAAGTGAACATACAGCAGTATGAAGAGGAGATCTACAGTACTTCACTGCATTAACAAAAATTGTTGTTACCTTTTTCCCTTCTTCCAAGTAATGAAGAAAGAATTTCATGTTGAAGTTTCCATAGCTGTATATATTGGATAGTATAATTAATGCTTTACTAAAAGCCCCAGGAAAATAGACTACTAGATCTCCTTAGCCAACCAGAGGTAACACATTTATGATACCTACACAGAGCACTTTATGGTTCTTGGAAAAGCGTGATCAGTAACTCCTAGGCTACATTTGCAGCATGGCATCGGAGTACAAGGCAATATAAGTAGAAGTGCTTATTTCTGGATATCCAGAGGATCTGGGCTATAAAATGAAATGTATAAGGCTGCTAGGAGGAAACTGAGTTCCTTCTGCCTTGGCAGTGACGCGTTTCCTCAAGAATCTCTCTCTTTCAACCTGCTGGATGCATAGGAAAAGTGTCACTTGGAAAACTATTTCCAATATACACCATGTATCAAGCCTCTAGACCACCACCATCCCTTCTGGAAGATGGGCATCTCTCCCCTCAGTCTGACAGGAAAGTCCTGGGAGGTGAAGAACCTCCTTGCATCTGATTGATATCTCCATGCAGTAACAGTTTCCATCCTGAGCCTGGTAATTTTCAGTTTTGACATTCCCCTGGAGGGCTGGATTTTAGAGACCTATTCCTCATACACTGTTATATGCCAATAAAACAGGAAGTATAGCACCGGAGTCTGGTGCACCCACACTGCACCCCTCAAAAGAAAGGCAAGTTGAAAGGATTAGGTTATTTCCTCAGCTTCTAATCAATGTGCATAGTCAGCTGCTATTGATAAGTCAAGGCAGAAGGCTAGTTATCCTCCACAGCAATTTGTGATTTGGAATCTGGTACTGGAATTACAACCCTTCAGACACAAGCACTGCACAGACCAGAGTCTTTATCCTGTGTCCATGTCAGATGTACCACCAGTGCCTGTCACCTCCTGTGATCACTGAATACCTGGTTCTGAAAATGGGGAGTAGCCCATATTATAGATGATAGGCCTAAGGGAGAAAACTAGCATCTGAATGTGGTTTTTAACATTAATGATTATGAACTCTTTCTGGTTCTTTTTCAAGACATTACATATCCACTTGGAAAGACACAGAGTTTTTCAGTTATCATACCAGCTTTTTCCATCACTAGACTGCAAGACTTTAATTCTTATTTACATTTGTCCTCTGCCTTCTGTTTCAATAGTATACAGGAGTCTTATGGTGAGAACAACGTTTGCATTCTAACATGATGTACATTAAGCTTACAGTAATCTTTATGCAAATAATGTGCTGCAAAGATCTTGATGCCCTTTGCCTGTGAATGAAAGAACACTGTGAATACCCAAAACAGTTCCACTGAAATTTACATTCAAAAAGTTCAGGCTGTCTTGTCTTACAATTTCTTAGAACCAAATGTCCTTTCTAATATGACTCACCTTCATTTCTTCAGAGCTCCCTGTGTCAAGTGTTGCAGGGACATACTGACAAAAAGACAGTAGAGCATGAGCCAGGCAGGGCAAACATCACACCACTGAACAAAACTATGGTTTTAGAGGAAAACTGAATAAAAAAAATACATTCTGACAGGAATTTTGAAGCAAATTTTCAAACAAATTTTGCTAGACAGAGAAGCCCAGTGGATTTTATTGAACAAGAGTGCAACATGAAGTTCTGTGCCATGGTTTTGAATACATCAGGATTTCAATTCAGGCTCTATTTTACCTGCAGCAATATCCACTGAAAGGATAGTTGTCCAAGAGTAAGCAAAACTGAAATAAACTTATCCTATGGCATGCTGCATAGCACAGAAAAATACAGCTGAAGTTAGAGCTATATAAAACAAAAAAGAATAAGCAGTGAATCATGTTTATACAGCCAAGTGAAAGCAATAAGAATTGGAGAGTAAGACATGGGAAATAGATAACTGGTTACTGCAGAGGCTGTTGTGCTTTCCCTTGCTAAATTAATTGATATGCAGCAGGGTGCATCAAGGGCAAAAAGAAGATAACAATTTTTTTGTTTTCTCAAGTGTTCAATACCAGAAATACTGGACTCAACTTTTGGAAACACACAGTCACATCTGCTTTCACTTGTGTGACTATTGCTGGCCACAAGCCAGAGCCATTTAAAAGCATTAGCTCAGAACTGCATGTATGCTGAATAAGACTATTCAGTTCCTGGAAAAGTCTTGTTGTGTCTTGCCATCAGCAAGGGCAAACATAGCAAAGATGCATCTGCCTCTCCTATTTGTGTAGGTACTGCTGAAAACAGCATTGAGGCCCTTGAAAATAATTTATGGCTTGATTTTACAAATATGGATATTTTTCTGACTGTTTCTGCAACAAATAAACTCTCCTTAGGTGATTCTTAGTTCTGACTGAGAATATAACAATTTATCCAACCAAGAGTAGCCACAAAGCTTTAATATGAATGTAATTTTGTTACAGTACCTGCCAAAGCTGTACAATGAATCTCACCTTGGTACCTTAATTCCCTGAGTATTTTGATGATGATAGCTACATTAATTTAGAAAAAATTCATTCAGTGTACATACTTGAACAAGACCACGACTTGCTGAGTAGAGTGAGAATCAGCTAACAGACAGCAAAAGAGAAGAAATATTAAATGACATACTGCATATTGGAAAGTATTTGGACTAGATGAGAATTGTTTCTATATGAAGAAAGTACTTTAGCTACCTAATCTTCCTTCAAACCACCTCCTGCTCTTCAGATATTTTTAATAGTAATGAAAATACAGAAAAAATTAAGACATGATTTGTGGGGGAAGAAAAAAAGATTATACCTGTTTCTGAACCAAAGTGTTTGGAGTTTTGGTTTGGTTTTTTTTCTGGACAGCTAAAGACATTATTTATGTGAGTCTACCAAAACATAAGATGTTATTTTGCATGGTAGTCTGTTTTCAGTAGTGTTTACCAACAGCTACAGCCGTAACTAAATGTTGCTACGTAATCTGCTAAGCATTATTAGAATGAAAAGCTAGCACATCCACAGAGGAAGATTTCATTTTTTTAAATCTATACGCTTTTATTTTATGTGTTACTGCAAACAAAGAAGAAAATAGAATTTGAAACAGTGTTTTTAATCTTTATACTATTTTATAAATATGCACGAGACAAATAATGTGCTATTTGAAAATAGGAGAGTAACTACCTGCAGAAACATGCTAATATTCTGCCACCCATATTATCTTCCCTTCTGAGAAATAAACAAAAATTATCATAAATTGTTCATTCCTTTCCTACCTTACCCTTATTCCATTACTGTAGAACTGTCATTATTCATTTAAATGTTAATGCTCTTGTCTGCATTTAGCTCATTGCAAGCCTCCCATTGAAAAACCAAAATCTACTCTCCAGAATTTTTCAGTTACTGCTGAGTGAAATGTCATTTTATGCTGTACAACATCTTGCAAACAGTATTGGAGATCTTCTTATACGGTAGATTATGCAGGTTTGTCCTATTCCAAGAATGTGAGTGAGAGGGAAAGTTTGCCTTAAGAACAAGGAGAAAATACTTATCTTGATGGAGGGAGAAAAATGGAGGGTTTGTTTATGAAAAGCTTTGTCTGAAAATTTCTAAATGTAGCTAGAGATTTGTACATGTGATCTTTTTCAGTACAAAACTATGGCAAAACACTTTGGCATGTCCTTATTTTGCACCATCTTCGATCAGTATTATCACTGCTTTTATTTGGGCAATTCATGGATCCTGGTCTAAACAAATAACCTTGTCTGTTATTCATGATATCTGCCTTCCAAATAAATCAGCTTAAAGTATCCTGGGACTTCTTCAACAGTGTGATCTGTTCTCTTAAGTATGTGACATGGGAGTCAGCCAGAGAGTGTATTTTTTGTTTATTTTGCTTTTTGTGGCAATCAGGAATTCCCTTCTTGCGTATTTGCTGTTTTCAGTTGCCCGGCTGACCTTGCTGAGCTCCTATTGAAATGAGTGGGAATGTTACTAGAAATTTGCTGTCATTGAGGAACACACCGTGACAGTTCTACAGAACATATGCTTCCACTAATGGAAGCTGAAGCTGATATTGATACAAAAACTGCAGCCAAAGAAAGTGTTGCAAGGAAATTAAGGGTAAACCTAACACCCCACTTTAGACAAGTACCATCTGTTAAGACCAGGACATCTTCAAAACAGCAGTATTGACAACCTCTCTGTGTGTCATTGTGGCTAACATTAGTGTCTGAGTTTAGAGGAAATTAAGAAAGTTGTTGGAATAGAGATCAAAGAAGGAGACAGACCCCCTTTGGACTCAAAACNTGGGTGTGAGTGGAAAAGGTTTTGGTGCGTCCCTCTGAGATAGTCACTGTAGAGTTGGTGCAAAGATGCCGCGCAGAAAAGGAGAAGAGAGCTGGGATCCTCCCCCATGAGCAAAACTCACTCTCTTCTAGTCTGTGATTGGAGAAAAGATATCACTCTGAGCTGGAGCCGCCAATGCTGGGAGCCCCTCACGCCTGGGCTGGCAGCCACTGGCCCTCTCAGGAAGCCTGGTGCAAAAGGCCCTGTTTAGCAAGTCTCTCTCTCTCCCTCTGAAGCACCGGGAACTCTGAGAGTCCAGGGATTGGGAAACAGGAAGAAAAGGGAAGGAGACCAAACTCATAGGCAGAGGATCGCTGAGAAGCCTCCCTTCCCCTCTCTCCCCAGCAGTCCTCTCCTTTCCCCCTGGTAAAATGAAAACCAAAAAAAGTGCCCCCTTTCCCTCACCACACGCCAGTGAGTCACCATTGCTAAGTAACCCCTTCAATCATGATCTATCCTTTGATATCTGCAGTGGGAGAAGATCAGGGCCATTAGCTCCTCATTTGTTGGTAGGAGAAAGGAAAGTTCCTACCGGCTCCTAAGAAAACTATAACAATTAGCTAATTGCAATTTAACTGAACAAGTGGGGACATTAAGATGGCAAGACTGAGATAGCTCTCTAGAACAATTTCATTCTAGTTTGCCTTATTAAAAAGTTTAAATGCCAAGTTTGATTCTTCTGACTCTTCCCTTCTTATACTTTTGTATGTCATAACTTGGCTTAATGAATTGCATGAAGGTTTATATGCCTATGTTTTTTTGTTAATATTACCTTGCTGAAATCGACAGACCACAACAAGGTTTAGCAAGCAAGGAATAATTCTATTCTCTTGACCTACAAGCATTACCTAATGGATTGTCAGGTAATTCAACCAGAAACAAGTGAATTGTTCTGACATGAGAAACTATTAGGGGCTTATGCAAGTAAATCTAATGCAAAAATGGCAAAAGACAGAAACAAAGCTTTCAACAGGGGAAATGCAAATTTGACCTTCAAATTTCCAAGTTACAATTTAATGCACAAATTCTTTTATCCCAAATGAATTGCATTTCAGATTATTACACAGTTTGTTGAGAGGCAAGTGTTGTGCAGCTGTTCTCCACCTATTTTTCTGACAAAGAACTTGCGAAATGTTTGAATAGTTGTCAAGATTCTGACCAGCTTCTGAGGCTTTGTTCTGTGTTTTAAGGACTACATCATATTGACTGATGGCAAGTCACAGTAAGGAAGATATTATCTGCTACAATACTTACCATTTTTTTCATTTGCTGCTGCCTTCTTACCATTCAAGAGGTGATCATGTATCCCAGTGGGGATATATTTTGAGCCTCGCTGGATGTTTTGTTGGTAGTGCTGAGGTCACAGCAGTATGAGTTTAGCCTCCTAGGTAGGGTTTTCAGTACATGAACCTAGGAGAAAAGTGTGCTCTCCCTGCTCCCCCCAGCCACGTGGACCCTGAGCCCTGGGCAGAGGACACAGAGACCACACAGTATGGGGAGAGTGCAAACAGAGAGAGCTTTATTCAGAAAACAGGGGGGTTTATAGACCTTGGAGGGAGTTCAAATCCTCCAATGAGAGGAAAGGGGGATTGTCTGGCTGTGGGCCAATAGGGATGAGGGAATTTACATTCAGGTGGGCAAGGGATCCAGGTAACAAGGTGGACCCCGCCCGTCTGCTCACAGAGGGGGGTCTTGGGAAGACACAGAGTATTTCTGGGAAAGAGACAGGGGATTTTGGGGGAAAACACATGGAGAATTCTGGGAAGGGGAACACATGGCAAAGGTAAACATACATTTTAAATAACATTAAAGCATTATCAGTGACATTCTGAATCCATTCCCACAATAATGCATAACTGGAAGGGGAGGATACAGTCCTCAAAGCTTATAGTTGCCATTCCCCATGGCCTAGCCCACTTGGAGCATATCTGCAAGCTGACAGAACTGATATGAGACCCCTTCCAAGAAGGAAATAATACTCAAGACATGCAAACAAAACAAGCTAGGGAAAACACCCTATGTGTGCCTAGGATTACCATACATACTGATATAATACCCACTTCAATATAATATCAAGGACAGTGATTTAGTATCCCATGGTTTGCATCTCACTGATAAGACCCTGAGACTGTGAAAGGAATCCTGCTGTTGTCATGGCACAAACTATCCCTGGTGTACAGATTTCTTAGTGTTTGTCAATTTCTCTTGGTATCATCAGCTTTGAATAGACTCCACAGTTAGGTTTGTACCACTGCAGAAAAGTCAGTTTCAGTAGCCAATCTGGGAGAAATCAAGTCTGTGTTGAAAGAAATTAAGATTTCTGCTTCGTCCACTAGTTCTGCAGGCACACAATCACTTGGTTTGAAAGAAGAGAGCAGATGAAGTAGCTGAGGTGCAGTGATTTATTAGCATTTCTTTCAAAAGTAGCTTCTAATTAGATGAGCTTGCCTGAAGTAGAAAGCCATGTTTTCAGTTTGAGTAAAACCAATTTTCCCATAGTAGCTGAAATATAACTAACTGGTCTTGCCTTACTGACCAGGATTTTGATGTTTACCATTGCAGTTACACATTCTGTTGTCACTTCTGTGGTGAAAAGTCATAATCTACTGATAGGTATGACTGATTAAAACTTGCTCAAGACCGCAGTGTGCTTGCTAACATTCTAGGAACTGATAGCTGTTCTGAAGATTTCTATTTATTTTTGCACCAGCACTCTTCAGCTATCTTTTTGATTTGAATATAGGAAGAGGGGGTACTTCTAACTGGAAATAATCCTGAAATTTGGATTTTTTTTTTCTCAGACCATTTACTGAGCTCAGAATGGCTAACCTTACAGATACAAAGATATCTTCATCAGCATCAGTATTGTGGGAAGGTAAAAAAAGGGTTAGCAAAGATTATCCTGGCAGTTTGATTCAGGCTGCAGAAACATGTACACAAAACCCAAGTAGCTGGGTCACATACCTTAAATAAGTAGGCTACTTAGACTGTGATGTACAGGTATACAGTTTGCAGGTACAGCAACAGTTATGCAAAGGAGATATAAAATCATACAGTTGCTCATATTTCAAAGAGCTTCTTAGAATAAAACTGTGCTGTGAGAAGCTTGAGATTAGTTTCAGCTTCAGCAAATACATAAATGTGCTAGCACTAACAGTAGTTCTCTTTGGATAATCCTGGGTATTTTTAGTCATGAAGAAGCAGAGTACCAGCTTTCCAGAATTTATATTTCCTAATGTGCACACAGCATGAGTAGCAGCACAAGGTGAACTGGAAGCACTGACCAGTTCCCAGGGCCATGATGTCATTGATATTAGTCAGACTTAGTGGGATGGACCCATGATTGGAACACTGGGATGGAGTGTACAGGCTGTTGAGGGATAGGCAGAGTAGACGAGGTGGAAGTATTTAAGCCAAAGTTTGGAATGCTCGACCCTTACAGCTGGTGATGATGTGGTTGAGAGCTTCTGAGTGAGGATTAGGGGGATGGGGGGGGAAGAAGCAATTGTTCTAGTGAGTGTCTACTACTCATAGGTAATTAGGACAAATTTCCTGGTCAGTAATCCTTGTCCTTTTGAGAGACAACTTCCCAGACATAAACTGGTAATAAGCATATTGTGGTGACAAGCAACTCTTGAAAATTCTTGAAGTTTGTAGGAGATAACTTCTTGTAACAAGTTCTCAGTGAGCCATAAAGAAAATAAAATTACCCTTCTAGACTTACTATCTGTGAATAGAGAAGGACTCATGGAAGAAGTGATGGCAGGTGGATGTCTTGGCCACAGTTATTATGAAATGTTGAAGTTTAAAATTTTCAGTGTAATGAGGAAAAAAAAAGGACAGCAGAGATGCTACTATGGACTTCAGCAGAGCAAACTTTAAGCTATTTAGGGGGCAGTTAGCAGAGTTCCCAGGAAATCTGCCTTTGAGGGCTTAGGAATTTATGAGTGTTAGTCAGCTTTAAGAACCACCTTTTAGAAATACAAGGGTGGGTAATTCCTCTGTGCCATAAGTCAAGTAAGAGTGGCAGAAGACAGGCTGAACATGGAAGCTTGTGAAGCAGAAAAGGAAATGGAAATTGTATGATCTCTAGAAAAGAAGTCAGGCTCCACAGGAATACTACTGATTGTTGTTTGTCTATGCAGGTAGAAAACATGAAGTGCCAAAGAGACTCAAAGAGTATTGAAAGTGCCCAATGTTATATCAGATAACAAAGGATTTTCAAAGTATGTTAAAATTAAGAGAATGTCTAAAAAGAAAACCATTGGATTGACAATTGTTGAAGATGGACATCTGACTAGAATTAAGAGGAAAGTAAAGGTATTCAATGCTTTTTTACCTCAGTTGTTGGTAATACAGACAGACCTTGGGCTGCTTGGTCCCCTGAGTAGGACTACAATTGAGGGAATAATGACTTTCTGTTTATGGACACTGAAATTGTAAGGCACTAGCTGTATCAACTGAATGTACATATGTCTATGGGGCCTGGTGGGATTCACCTGAGAGTATTGATGGAGATAGTGTATGTAATGGCAGGACCCCACTCAACCAGCAAAGGTCCTGGAAGTCTGGGGAGGTTCTCCTTCACTGGAAGCTAATCAGTGTTATTCCTATTTAGAAAAACACTGTGAGGGAAGACCCAGGAAACTACAGAGATGTGAATCTAACCTCAACACTGGAAGAATTACATCGATTATACTGGAAACTACTGGAAGCCATCTAAATAATAATGCAATAATCAGGCACAGTCAGCATGGGTTCAAAAAGAGAAAGTCGTATTCAAATAATCTGATCTTTCTGTGATAAGGCTCCCTCATCTGGCAGTGAAAGAAGGTGGAGGACGTAATTTTTCTGGATTTGAGAGAGGCTTTTGATACTTACTGTATCCTGGACAAGCTGTCCAGCTGTGGGATGAGTGGAGTCATGGCGCCCAGGGTGAAGAACTGACTGAAGGGCAGAGACCAAGGGGTTGTCATGAATAGAACTATATCTTAATGGTGTCCGATCACCATCATAGTTCCTTAAGGATCAATTTTAGGGCCTTCTGTGTTCAATGTATTTATCAAAAATGTAGATGAAGGAATTGAACACACTGTGAGCAAGTTTTCTGACGATACCAAACTGACAGATGCTGATGACTTTCTTGAGAGTTAGGAGACCTTGCAGGGAGATCTGCATAGATTAGAGCATTGGACAATGATTAATGCAATGAAATTAGACAAGTCCAAATGCTGCCTTCTGCATCTAGGCCAGGGGAACGCCAGATGTAAGTATAAACTGGGTGTGACTGAAGAAGGACCATGCAGAAGGTGATTTGGAATGCTAGCTGACAGCAGTTCAGTATGAGTGAGCAGTGTGCCCTAGCAGCAAAGAGGGCAAAAACATTCCAGGTAGCATCAAGCACAATTTATCCAGCCAGTTAAAAGAGGTGATCATCTGTCTCTATTCAGCATTGGTGCTCTCACCTGGAGTACTGTGTGAAGATGTGGACTCCACTATTTAAGAAGGCTGTGAAGGTCCTTGAATGTATCTGGAGTGCGCTGGCTATTGCCGTGTCCTCTGTCACCAAACCAGTTTCTCAATTAGCAGTGGGCCTATGTTAATCTTGGTCTTACTTCTTGATGTACACATGGAATTCTTTCTAACTGACCTTCATTTCCTTTGCCCAGTTCAACTTGGGCTTGGCTTTGGCCTTCCTAACCACACTCCTGTACAATTGAATAATATTTCTGTATTCTTCCTTAGCTGGTCACCTGCGCCTGTTTCCACCATTTGAACACATCCTCATGACTGAGTAGCCCAGAGTCCAATTCTGAATCTGAGTTCCTGGTCAGCTTCTCTTATCTGTGTTTTACACAAGTTTCTTCATTATGTATTGAAGATCAAAAGTAAAAAAATCTTCCTTTTGTTTTAATCAGAGACAGCACCAAATTCTCTTTTAAGCTTTTGACAATGACTTCAAGGTGACTTTTGTCTATTTGCTGACTGAAAGAGGGGCCTTTATCCAAATGAGAGAAGGGAATGCAAGCAACGTTTCTTCAATTTGTATAGAAGTATGTCCAAACTTTCACTTCAATATCATTAAAAAGGAACTTACAAATGATATAGCTGCCATTCAAAGAATCTTACGTGGAGAATGGTGTCATTTTTCTCTCTGATATTCTTGTGTTATTCTACTTAGGGCTGTGTGCATGTATGAGGACATTTGTCTTTCCAATAAAAAGAATTCAAAATTACAAACAACAGGACCTGAGAATATTTATGTTTGGAATAAAGGGGTTTGTGGCACAGTTTCTGCTTATGTAACTCAGCAGCTGGCAAGAGTCAGCAATAAGATCAATTCCCAGTTCTCCTGAAAGCACTTGCTTTCTCAGGCGTATTATCTTCTTGGAATCAGACCTGAATCCAGTAATCACAGCATATAGTTATGTCATCAAGATCTGACCATGTTTGATAATAAAACATGTGAGGACTACACTGCTTGACCCAGAATCTTATTAATCTGAATGGGAATTACCCTTTCAAATACCTTTGAATATCTGGACTTTGAGCACTCATTGATACTACAGTGTTGCAAGTGTTCAGTCATAGAAAGATGGCTGCCTTTCTGTAAATCAGGTTCTCCAGAGGCTTATACAACCTGTTATATCAGTTTCACAATAAACTACAGTTGCTTTGACAAACCTCATGTTCTTTCAATACTAGTAAAGAATGTTTATGTGAAGCATGGAACTGGTTAGACATAATTTTCACTGTCCCTGAAAGCAGCAGTTTGACTTCCCTATAGTGCCTCAGAGGAAGATTCTAACTATAGCACTTTTCTGGCAGCATCATAGCACTATCAGCCCATCTCTTAAGAGTTTCAGCAAGCCCCAGGAAATGCATAACCATCAACCCTTTTGATGAGACAAATATGGTAACAGGGTCTTTCCTTATTGTCTCCAGGAGACTGGGCAAACATTTCTGAAAAAGGGAAAGTACTGACCTCTCCCAAAAAGAGCACAGTGTCAGTTTGAGTTCCATTCATCATTCCTTCCTACCTGCAAGAGAAGCTGATTTTGCCTGATTACCATTTGAACACAGGTGCCTCAAAATGGGAAGCGAAGCAAAAACATGGTGAACAGATGAATCCAGGACTGCTCCTCTGACAGCTTCAGTGAAACTATCCTCATTTTGCCAGCTTTTCTGGAAGCTGTCGGGAAGGTCTGGATCAAGTTAACCCATGGTGCCATCGGGGTAGCTGGTCTGCTGGTAGTATGCCCTCCTCATGACCCAGGAGGGAACCAGCTTGGCCATACAAGAATGGCATACTTCACAGTCCAGGTATAACAGGTCCAGCAAAGATCTCTGAAGCTTGTTGATGGAAGCAGAGGCACAGTTGCTAAGTGGAGGCCTGAGATGCAGACAAAGATGTACTGCTGCAGATCAACATGTTATACACTACTTGAGCAGTGGAAAAGGCAATGTGTGTACTTATGGTGTGCACAAACAGGGGTTAAAATAAGTCAAATGACATCAATCTTGTAGCAGGGTAAGAGGTAACCCCTCACTGACCATGGCCTAGTGCCTGTTGCACTGTTGTTATCTACAGTTACACCGCTGTAGACTTGAGCCCTTAGAAATTCAGCTGTTCCTCAGAAGGATTTGCCAGTGAGCAAATTTGTGAAGTGCTTCTGACACTTCTGGGTGCACAGTACTTTCTCTGGTACAGCATAGCAGCAGAAAATCTAGGAGAAGCAGGGATGCTTCTGGTATCTGTGTCCCTGACAATATGAAATACATGTGTATGAGCCATCTGGGCTTAGAAGCAACCTGCAAAACAAAAGCAAGCCAACCAAACCACACAAGGGAAAGTTCTTGCACGGGTAAAAGAATGAGAACTGCTGGATTGAAGACCAAAATTAATATTGCAGATTTCAGTGTTTGTAACTCCTTAATTGAACACAGCAACAAAAGTGCCAGGAAATGCAGTCATATTTTGGCATTAAACCAGTGTTTCACATACTATTCCACATGTTATCAGTATAGAAGGAATTACTCTGAGTCAAAAGGCTAATTGCAAGCAAAAATTGGCAGAAGGGATAGGGTAGCAGTAAGCAGTAAATTTCTGGCTGCAAGAAGGCAAGTTATGGTGTTTACCTATTTGTCCTCTTTCAACAGAAAGGAACTGGAATGCTTTCAACCCCAAAGAAAGGCAATTGATCTAAAAGTGATGGTAAAGAAATGTCTTCCCATACTGCTCTTCATTAACCTCAGGAACTGGCCACTGAAACATCTCCCTGCAGCTGACCAAAAAGACGGATTAAAGATTATAAAAAGTCTGAAATATTTATATGCCTAAAAAACAACTTGAAAACATCATATTTACATGAGAGAGGACAAATATTATTTATTGAAAGGATAAAAAGACTTCTGTCTTGTACAAACTGACATTCTAAGTAGAAGTCAGAAATTTTTTTGTCATATTTGGTCATTGTTTACTGTGAGGTTTCTTGCAACTTTAGCTGAAGTAACATCTCTAGTCACAGAGAGGGAACTTTAGGCTATAGAAAATATTAATACCAGCAATTCAATCTGATCTTCCATTTCACTAAACTTATCCTTCAAGATAAAATTTCTAAAAAGTAAAAATACCTCTCAAAATTTCCTCAGGGCTAAACATTTCTTCCTAAGAGAAAAAAAAATAACAAAGTTAGCTCAAGTCAGCATTAGGGCAGTAGCGCTAGCTTTTGGAGTAGCTTTTTTGATTTACAGTCATGTTAAGTTTGGTAGAAGAAGGGAAGAAAATAGGACCATAATGTGTACTCAAAAGGCCAAAATACTTATGAAATCTTAAAATAAGTGTCTAGATAAAAAGTTAAGGTCACTTAGCAGCTTAAGTTTGGTCTTGCTAAATCAGTACCACATCTTAAGGTTCTTGCAATGGACTTTAATTAGATGAACTTAGTTTACTAAATGAACAAGAAAAATTAATACAATTACAATGTCAACAGTAAATTACTTTGGGTTATCAATCGATATTAACAACTGCAAAACTGTATCTTCTCAGCTGATCTGAGTCCACCAACAATATATGTCTTCTTTGTGTCTTGCTGATTGAAGTAACGTGTCCACTTATACTGCAGTCATGAGCCATTTCAACCATAAAGTAAAAACCACATGGTTCAGCCAAAGTATTATTTCAGCATTTCAGAGCTCTTCTTTTCAATTATCCATAGCTGTATCTAACAGGGGAATTAAGTTTTCCTGTGATACATTCAGAAGCATCTGAACCTTGACATATCTATGAATGTTTTCTTCCTTAGAACTGGGGGAAAGTTGCATGCCTTAATCTTCTAGCTGTTCCCTTGGTGAGGCAGTCCAAGGCACACTTTATTTCTCTTGCTGCAAGAGCATGTAGCAGGCTGAAGTCCAGTTTACTGTCCATGAGGACCCTGCTTGTGCTAATTCTGCTTGATCAGTACATGACTGTAGCCCCATTTGAGCAACTAACAGGCATAACCAACAAAGAAAAAAGAAATAAAAAGGTGATACACTGAAATAGATGGCAAATTCAGTCAGTAATTCTATGACATCAAGTTCAGATAGACCAATGACAGTTTAGACATCTGCTGTGCATATACTTATCCCTGGACAAATTCTGGAGATTTCCTTCTTATCTTGAAAGCAGAACAGATATGTGGGAGGATGCCTTCCATTTCAGCCCAATTGCAAGAGAGTTACAGAATGATGTGGGAGCACCCTAGAAAATAAAGTCTTCTGCTAGCTTTGGATGTCATGTAGCAGAACAGCTAAACCGGTCAGAGAAATTGTGTCCTACTTTGTCTGGAAAGGAAGATTAGAAAAATATCTCAAGACAACATTTTTGTTTTTCTTGCCTTATCTTTATCTGGATCATTTGAATCCAACCAGGTGATACAGACCTACAGGCCCAGTCCAGTTGAGAGGATCTCAGAAACATTACTGAGATCTTCTGGTGCCCTTTGTGTAGCCTCTGAAATGCCTCCCCTTCCCTGCTCTGCTCCAGCTCGCTTACAGATGCAGCAGCAGTTGTACATTCAACTTACTTTCTACTGCTGGCAGGACTGGAATCCCTGTCTTTTTTTCTGCAATGCCCCTGCATTGTGCAAAAGGAGACTGGAAAATATCTAACATTTAGAACCAATATTGCATAAGCAGAAATTACTATGTTCTACATTCTGGCTACCTTTCATGTGGTAGTAAAAATCCATAAGGGAAAACCAACAGATCTGTACTGTTCTTGGGCCACCACTGAGCATGAAAAACCAAGATCAGCACTCCTCCCTAGTCCAGATTTTAGAGGTCCACTGCTTAAAAGATAACAAACCACCTGTCATCACTCCATACAACAGAATCTTAAATCTCTTTATACTAATCACACCCATGAACACAACTAATTTATGTAATTTTTCTTGGATCTTACGTGAATTTCATGTACGACTTCTGATTGGATCTCAGAATCATTCTAGTCTTCAGACTGGATTACATTTGGCCGTTTTCCTTACATTCATGAATGTTTTTTATGTGACAGAATCATGGATTCACTGGAGTTGGAAAGGACCTGTGGAGGTCACCTAGGCCTACCTCTCTGCTAAAGCAGATTCATCTGGAACAGGTAGCACAGGATCGTGTCCAGGCAAGTGTTGAACATCTCCAGAGAAGGAGACTCCACAACCTCTCTGAGGAACCTGTTCCAGTGCTCTGTCACCCTTAAAGTAAAGAAGTTCTTCCTTAAATTTAGGTGGAATCTCGTGTGTTTCAATTTGTGCACATTACCCTTTGTTCTGTCAGTTGGCACCACTGAAAAGAGCTTGGATTCATCCTCTTGACACCCTGCCTTCAAATATTTCTATGCATTCATAAGGTCCTCTCTCAGTCATCTCTTCTTGAGGCTGAACAGACCAGCTCTTTCAGGCATTGTTTGTGACAGAGATGCTCCAATCCCTTGATCATCTTTGTTGCCTTCCACTGGACCCACTCCAGGACCTCTGTGTCTCTCTTGATTGAAAAGCCCAGAACTGGATACAGCACTCCAGATATGGCTCACCAGGGCTCAGCAGAGGGGCAGGATCATCTCCCTTGACCCACTGGCAATGCCCTTCTTAAGGTACCCCAGGACACCAGTGGGCCTTTACAGTGGATTGACCCTGGCTGGACACCAGGTATTCACTGAAGCTGCTCTTTCATTCCCTTCTGCAATTGGACAGAGGACTAAAATTATAATGAGGGATTCATGAGTTGAGATAAGGACTGGGAGAGATCATTCACTGATTGCTGTCATGGGCAAAAGAGACTCAAAGTGAGGACATTAATTAATTTATTACTGACAGAATCAGAGAAGGAGAATGAGAAGTAAAATAAATTTTAAAAACACCTTTCCTCACCCCTCCCTCCTTCCAAGGTCTACCTCCTCTCCACAAGAAGTGCAAGTGGATGGAGAATGGGGTTGTGATCCATTTTTGTTTCTACCACTCCTCTGAGAGAGCAGTCCTTGCCTGCTTCCCATGGAGTCCCTCCCATGGAAGAAAGTCCTTCATGAACATCTTCATCATGAGTTCACAAACTGTTGCCACAAACTGTTTCCATGAGGTGTAGACCTTCAGGCACAGGCTGAATTAGTGTGGGTCCCCCACAGGACCACAAGTCCTACCAGGAAAATCTGATCCAACTGTGGGCTCCTCTCTCCACGGATCAGCAGGTACCCAGCAGGACCCTGCTCCATCACGGGCCTCCCATGAGACACAGCCTCCTTTGGGAATCCAACTGATCTGGTGTGGGCTCCTCCATTGGCTGCAGGTGGATCTCTGCACCTGAGGGTCCGCCGTGAGCTGCAGGGAGAGAGCTTCCAACCTCTTAAATATGTTATCATGGAGGTGCTACTATCACTCCTGATTGGCTCAGCCTTGACTAGTGACTGGAAGCCTTTTCTGGATCTGGTGGCATTGACTTTGCCAAACTAAGGGAAGCTTCTGACAGCTTCTCACAGAAGCCACCACTATATTGCCCCCTGCTGCCAAAATCTGGCCACAAAAACCCTGTACACCTTTCTTGGCCACACAGGCACACTGCTGGCTCATGGACAGTTTGTTGTCCACCAGGACCCCCAGGTCCTGCTCTGCAGAGCTGCTTTCCAGCAGCTCAGCCCCTGGCCTATACTGGTATCTCAGGTTATTCCTGTCCAGTGAAGAACTGAAGAACCCTGCATCTGTCTTATTGAATTTGAGATGGTTCTGCTCTGCCCAGCTCTCCAGCCTATCAACATCTCACCAAATATCCCTTTGGGGTATCAGTCACTCCTCCCAGCTTTTTGTTGTCAGGGAACTCGCTGAGGATACGCTCTGTCCCTGCCTCCAGGTCACTGATGAAGAACCTGAACAAGACTGGACCCAGTACTGACCCCTGAGGAACCCCAAAAGCTACAGGCCTCCAGCTAGACTCTGTGCCAATGATCACAACTCTCTGAGCTCTGATGTTCAGCCAGTTTTTGATTCACCTCATTGCCTTCTCAGCTAACCCACACTTCCTGAGATTACCTATCATGGTGTAGGGGAAACACTGTCAAAAGTCTTGTTGAAGTCAAGACATTTATCTTGTTTCTCCTCAGTCCATGCAAACATACATAGTTTTGATACCACCTTCATTCAGAGAATGAACAAACCCAAATTACATCCCTGAGTTAAAAAAACTGCACATGGTACCCCATGTCTGCTGAACAATGTTATGCAAAACACTCTACATGGGCAGCAGCTACATAATTTGGAATGTGAAAGCAGGGACTTCGAACCCCATTGCTTTATAGGTCCCTCATATATGGAAGGAAAAACCATATAACTATTTCAAACATCTTAATATTTTTAGACAATCGAGGTTTTGGTTTTTTTAAGGTTCAGTTGGAATTCTACTCCTATGTACCATTGCAACAGTTTTTTAATGACATTTCTGTTAAAACTCAAAGATAGTTCCTATCCAAGTGTAATTTCAGCTTCTGAGTTACAGACATTTTCTTTACACAGTAGAACAATGAATCAAAGAATTTAAATGCAGATTGCTGTAATATTTCACTGTCCTACTGGAGGCAGAAACAATAGTCAGACTGTAAACAGCCCTATTTCCTCGAAGTCCTGTCAAATGCCATGCAAGTACTTACATCTCTCATTAGCCCTGAAACCTGTAAAACATATCACAGATGTAAATCTAAACTGTGCACAAGCACTTTCAGGATTGATAGATAGATATTCAATTTCAGCATTTGCATGTATTTTAGGAGAACTCTAGAGTATCATGGTGCAAAAGATAAAGTATTGCAACTTTCTGATTGTCACTAAGAAAGGATCTTTTGGTTTGTGGTGGGGTTTTTTGTTTTGTTTTTGATATTTACCCATAGAAGATGCGGCAATTTGGGTATCTAGGACAGGAAAACCTATTGCGCAGCTTAGCTACTTTCTAAATCCTACTTCTTCAGATTCCTTCTTCTCCTTTTTTTTTTCCTTTTTCTCTCTATCTTTTTTTCTTTTTTTTTTTTTTCCTTAAAGGAACTGCTCTAGGCAATTAGCCAAACTGGAATCTTCACAAGTTAGTTTTTAAATACACTCAAGAGAATTTTAAATACACCATGATATCCATGATAGCATCATGGAATATGGAAACTATTACTGACTGATTGTACCTCAGTGTAACACAGCATATAGAATGAATATGACAGAAAACTTTACCTGATAAACTAAATTATAGGCTTTGTTGGAGAGGTCAATGGTTTTTATAAAACATACCTAAAGTTTCACTGCTGCTCACAAGAAGACCTCCCTCAAAGTACCTTACCCACAGATAAAAACAAACCTCTTTGTAAAAGAATATGGCTTCATTTAACCCTGTTAACCTGCAGTTAAGTAGTTATGTTTTCCTATAAACAGGCTTCATTCTCTGACTGAAATAATTTTTAATAAAATACTTTCATGACCTGCATGAAAAATAGCAATATTCTTTCCTTCCTATGTGCTTTCAGCCTATTATTACTTTCTACATTATCTGGCCCTGCAGTACGTCACTTCCCCACTCCATTCTCAGGCAGTACAGGCTTCTGCCTAAATCACTTGTTTACTTCAAAAGAGCTCCAAATGTTTGCAGTGCAATAGGAGCTGTCCCCAGTTTAAATTCTGCACAACAGACCTGCCAGAAATTATTTGGATTTTCCCCACTACACAGTGCTTAATCAGTTGCATTATCAGTCACACACATCATTATGACTCAGAAGTGTCTCCACTCTGATAAAATCTCCTTTAAAACAAGCCAAAGAAAACAAGCATGACCTAAACAAGCCTGAACTAGTATCTCCCTGCATGTATTAGGAAAAACCATGAAGAAAAGGTATGTCACACTTTCGTGTGAAAGCTGAGGAAAGCATATTCTTGGAAAACTTCCAGTATGGATTCTTGGCATATGTTAGGAATCCTTTTCATCCCAACAGAACAGGCTGATTTTGTAAGTCATTTTTTTCCCACTCATGATGCAAAAAAGGTTTCATTATTTTGCTACAGTGGCTGTGAAACTCAGAAGATTTTATCGCTTTTATTTTGAATCATTCAAAAGTTTTTGAATGTTTCTTACTAGCAACAGTGCTGGTTCTTTTTTCTTTGCTTTTGTTTTCTTGGTTTTTTCCCTTTCTTTTTAAGCTGTAATCTTGTCTTTATCATTCCCTAAATAGGCCTTCTCATGGAAATTTGCAGAGCTGTAGTGAGAATGACAGAAGAACTTCACAGGTCAGTATAATCAGTTTACATGGATCAGTTTAAATTGGATTTCCCCACTGCCATTGTTGGTCCAGTAATATTCTTGGGAGAAGACTCTTTATACTAGACTCAGTTCAGACTAGGCAACATCCTGAGCACAGCGGCTGTAATCAAACACCTAAAAAATAGGCATTGAGATTAAACTAAGAGTCAAGGTTCTGAACGATCATCTCATCCGAGAGGGCAGAATGTCAGTGCAGGGAAGGTATTCATCTAAATTTGCTGAGAACAGAGTGATTTACCAGCTGTAGATAACTAAAGTCATTACTTTTAGTGGTCTTCATTTGGGCAGCAGATCTCCTTCCCAATTTTACTTTGAAATCCAAATATAAAACTACTTAACTCTGTAATAAGTTATAGCATCCATCTTCTTAGCCAGAATCAAGCAGTGTCAGAAAGCCTTGGTATCTCTGTAATTTTTTCAATGTCAATCAATGGTAAGTTTGTAAAAAATAATAAATTAATTTCAAAGAATGAAAGAGTGCATCTCATTCTAAAAAGAGGCAATTATCTGCAAAGGTGTAATTTGATATCTGCAGCACAAAACATCTAGGGACTTGAAGAGAAACACACACCACCACCAAAACAGATTTAATTTCATTAGTTTACACTGAATCACAAAACCAAAGGGATTTCAGGCTCACATATGACTGCTTCCTACTTACATTACTACTACCTTGTGCTACAAACTTTAATGCCAAGTGTGGATATGTCACCATTTTGAAAGATACAGCTGAACATAAAAGAGTCTAAAAATATTATCAGGCTTTGGGCAATAAAAGGAGCATCCAGATGGTGTGATCACACCAGTCTCTATAAATATCCACTGTAAACAGACTTAGTGTCATGGTCAAGCATAAAAATACAAGGTCAGTGCCTGTGAACCAGACTTCCTCACTATGCTATGTGATTAGAGGGACAGCTTCCATTCATGCTTTTGCTTGGCTCCCTTAAAGCAGATGTAGGGCTATGCTGGGGATCTTTTGTCCATGAATGGAGTACAAGAATAAAAAATTACCTCAGGCAGGCATCTAGCCACATCAGTTTTATCATGGTCCTTTTACCAGGCTCTGCTGTTCAGAGTTGTGAGTTAGTGTGTCTGCACTATGTTTATCCATCTTGAAGAAACTGCATGATAGAGAAGCACAATCTAGATACGGGGGGGGGCACTCTGGAAATACGACTCTGCCAAGGGATCACCTTTTATGTCTAGAAGTACAGAACAGGTTAAGTAACCACACTTTCACCCTCAAGTACTCTTTATAGGAGACAAAATGTAGAATCATGGAATGGTTTGGATTGGAAGGGACCTTAAAGATCATCTGGTTCCAACCCCACCTGCCATGGGCAGAAACACTTCCACTAGATGTGTTTGCTCAGGTTTTTTTCTATCTTGTGCCAAAATGGCTTGACCAAAGCACATACCTGCCTCTACCAAACTCTGGCACGAAGAGGAGAATCCCAAGCACCAGGTCTATGTAGAAATAGGTGGAAAGGAGTGCTTTGTTTGGATAATGTCAGGGGAAATGATCGACCAACACAGCTATTCAATCAAGAGAAGGAGTTTCAGGAAAGAAGATGCTGATTGGTATAATCAAGAACACTTTTCCCTCAAGAGCTCTATAAACAGAGGAATCATCCCGGGCTCTGCTTCCTGCCCCTAGATCCAATAAGATCAGGACAGTTTGCAGACATGCAAACATGCAGACATGACAGTTTGTTTACTTAGGTACACCACTGATCCAGTAAAATATCATTGTTATTGTGAACATATTTAAGAAACACGTCATTCTTTCTCTTCAGGTTCAGACTGTTAGAATAGCCTCTAAACAAAATGTAAATTTATCCTGCAGTCTTGGCCAGGATATTTGGTCTGTTTAGTAAAATGCAATCAGATCATTTTTCCTCTGTTCAGGTGTAGATGAACCATGTTTCTCTGAAAAAATCCCAGTTCATTTTAGGAGCTAGGATTTGTTCCCCTCCCTGTGGACAATGATGGACACTGCAACTATTATTTTTGTGGGACAGAAATGTCTTTTAGTGAACAGTTACAAAAAGAATCCTACATCCTACATCTTCTCCTCCCTGTGTGCCAAGAACTGACTAGATCCAAAGAACAGGGTTCAAGAATACAACCTCATCCTTTGGTGCCACATCAGTTCTGAAAATATAAAAGAAGGTTCCCATGCAAATGTCTTAGTCTGTGTGGCATATGTATTGCCAAGGTAACGGTCAAGTCACATGGGAAGAACTATGAAAGAGAACAGAATCTGGCCCAGTTTCAGTGTTAGTCTGTGTACAAATGCTTTGCTCCAAGAATAACAGGAGCCAGACAGCAAATCTCTTGAGCAGATATGCCAATTTCCTGCAATAATCTGAAGGGCTGAATGCTATAGTTACAACATGGAAGCACAACAGCAAACTGCTAGGTCCACCCCCCATTAATGATACAGGCTCTCCTGACAACAACGGATCTCTATGGGGCAAGAAAAAGAGAGCGCTTGTAATTCACCAGCTTGACTGTCCCCGTGGAAACACTGTGACACAGTACTAACACAGTCAGAAGATTTACCCTGTAAATGCAGGATGAGGATACAGATGCTCTATGGTGCAGCAGAGATGAAGTGCAAGAGCTCAACCCATGAAAATCCTTATCACCACTAAGAGAGGTGGTCTTATCTCATGCTGCAGCTCATTGCAACTCAGGAGGTTTTCCTTGTGCTAAGTGAAGAACACATGCAGCTTTACAATAGCTGAAGTCTGACAGTTTTTAGGTAGTTTTTAAAGATATATTTCAGCTGATCTGTTCTTAGACCTGGCTGACTATTCTGTTGCATAAGTGTTTATGCCAGTAGAAGCATAAGAATGGGAACCTGTAACTTTCCCTTTGAGCACTATTGTAGACATATAAAATTTGAAATTGAACAAAAAAAACCTCAGGGATTTTTGGGGGGGTTTTACTGGAAAGTAATACTTAGAAAATTATGTATCTTATGAATACATATAACCTTGAAAATCAGACCATACCTCTGAGATTCCTAAATATAAATGAAATTCTTCAGAAAAGCACGTCCTTTTTTTCCCTTTCTCTGCCTTCTCGTAAGCTTAGCAACAGAACAAAGCAAGATCAAAGTTGAGTCCTTGACAGTTTGACAATGTTACAACAGAACACAAAGCTGAATAATAATATCAATTAGAGCTTTGTAGTCTCTATGAATTCTGATCCCTGATTGTGGCTTAAGTATCTGGATGCCAAATTTCTGAAGACTTTGAAGATAGATAATAAACAACAGCAAAGAAGTAAACATGCAACAAGGGAGAACTGTTAGGAGAACAAGCTTAGTGGAGGAGTTAGCGTAATTAAGAAAATTTACTTCTATCCCTCCTGAAAATATGCTTATGTAAGTAGACAATCATTCTGTTATTGCCTCCTGTAAAAGATTGTCAAGATAATGCAGCTGGGATGTGCCTGACAAAGGGAAAGGAATTTTACTGCAAATCTTTCTTTCTTCTTTGGCTAGTTGCAGAGTCTGGATCTTACTTGTAACATCTGCACATGACTTTGCAAACTGATTCTCCAAAATTCTTAAGCAAAAATTTGAATACATAATTTCAAGTTTCCTTATGCAACTGTGTATGAGCAGTTGCTGCTGGCAATTGGGCCTGTGTATGCTTTCATTGAAGAGCTCATGGAAGTGCTTTTTGGATATGGATGGATTAATGGACTGAGACTCCAAAGATGAGTACAGATAAAAAGGTCCCTGTGCTTAACAAAAGCCTTCTTTGAAATATATTCTCTCTCACAATTTTGTGTTTGGGTCCCATCCAGCCTTTAGGTGTAGGAAAAAAAAAGGGACCATATGTACTTATGCCTGTCATTCATCAAATCCTACTAAACCTCATCTTTACTCTCTACTGAAGTACCTGTCTAGTTTAGCCTTTTCAGAAAACTTTATCTGTCAGTGAATCCCAGAGCAGACCTCTAGAGTTCCCAAACAGCTCCCAATCCACTTTCCAATATAATGCTACCCTCAGTTTCTTAATAGAAGTAGTATTTTATACAGTCAAAAAAACACTACAAATGAAAAAAGCGTTAGCTTTGGGAAACTAGAAAATATAGTGATTATCTGTAAATGCATCTGTGGACCATTCTTGCCTTTTCATTGCTGGCACACATTCTGTATAAAACCCACACATCTGTGCTTTTTCACATGAATATAGTCATATTGGACTTTGAAGGTTTTGCATGGGTTGTTTTCTGGTCTTCAATATTGTTTATTTTTTAATGCATAAGCTCTGGACTCTTCAGAGCTAGTGTAAATTTTCATCCACCTTAAAATGTTTCCAATCCTGTCAGCAGACAGCTTGAGATCATCAAACTCAGTAAGATCCTTGAATTAAACCTTGGCCATCTAAATTGCTGATAAGAGAAGTCTGCAGATCAACAACAGCCTTAGACATCATAGAATATATATCTCTCAATAATTTACTAAGTCCATAGGGCTTTCCTGAACCAGTTTGGAGACTGTTTTATTTCAGGGGAAGATGAACTCCACAAAGAGATTTTTTTCAATTATGAAACACACATGTCCAAAGATTGCCCTCCCCATTTCCAGGTATTTCTGGATTCAGGTAATTGAGTTATCCTGGTCTGCTATTGTGTACACATGTGAGAAAATAATTTCTTTTCAGTACTTTCTATTGTCAAAATGTCTTTAGGTATTCTTTAATTCTGCTATGAGAAGTGGACATGCTCTGAATGTCACCAGACATATGTTGAAATCAACAAGCACTTTTATATGGCCTTCCTCCCCAGTACTCATTTGTCTTTCTTGAACAAAACAATTCAAAGACTGTAATATTAAGCACCTAAGAAAAGTCAAACTGTATCACACCAAAAGCTCATGTGATTCTGAATCTCAACAACATACAAAATCAGACACTTAAGAATCCATGCAATGCCAGGACAGACCTGCAAAGATACTAATGCAGAATAGTATCACAGCTGTTATCAGTTCTGCGGCTATGGAAACACAATAAGACACAAGCTTTCTTCTGTGAATTAAGTGCCCTACAGGTGGAACATGACAAATTGTCTTTCATGAATTTGTTCTATCTCCTTCTGAATCCATGCAAAATCAATCCTATAAAATTTTTGGAGCAAGAAGGCCCAGTGTTCACCTACATAGTATGTGAAACGTGAGGTTCCTCTGCTTTGTTATGAACTTGCTACCTTTTTGTCTCCTTTGGGATCCTCTAAATCTTTTATTATGATAAACAATAATTTCCTTCTTTACTTTCTCCATTCGACTCAGGATAGACCTGCATCATATTGCCATCAGTAAATTCTCTGCTTAAAAAATCCTGCTTTGTTCCACACCATCAAAATCCCGGTGTTATGTGTTTACAAAGCACCACAGGGCCCAAATAGCAGTTGGAGACTCTAAAAGCTACTATAGCACAAATACAGTAGATTGAAAAACTGACAAAATTGAAAGCGAAACTAACAAAGTCAAATCTAATATAATCCAAAAATATTTTTACAGTTAACATAAGGAAGAAAAATCAATGAAAGTATCAATTTCTACAACCTTCATCCCTATTCAAGGCAAAAATCATGCTGTTTCCCTTTGCATTTCAGAAGGCTTGTTTTTGGAGAAATGTATGGGCTTGGCTGCAGATCAGAGAAGACACTACCCTCTATTTAATCAAAGCCTCTGGTCATTGTATAAAGAAATCACAGCTAAGCATCAATAGAACACCTGATGCTATTCTGAGCTGAACACATCAGCCTTAACTGTCTCACTTTTCCCTCTGGTAAACTAAGTCTGTAGGATTTGAAGCACCTTGGAAACAGCAAAAAGTGAATCTCATTAGTCATAAAATCCTCTTATGATTGGACTGACAACTACTGGGAGAAATGTCAGCTGCAAGTGACACAGAGAAGAAGCTTGTAATGGAAAAACTGCCTCATCTGTAACTAAAACATCATGAATTAGAGGCAATAATTGGCCTTACAAGAAGAGAATAATGTCATCATTATTCTTACTACATGTCACTTTAAATCTTGGTATTAGATGATGGCTCTAAGATGTTCACAGCTCAAAATTTCTGTCTTCAGTCCATGTGAACACATTATCCCCTATATATTTGAAGTGGAAACTGCAAACAGCCTCGTCTATCTGGAGGATAGGACCACTACCTGCAGTGCAGTTTCACTGTGAGAAACTGGCATGCTCTGACTATGGCTAGGTTTATTATGAAGTCAACAAAGATTTCTGTGCACTAGGAGTTTTTGATCTTTAAAAGCATGATGACCTTCATTTTCCAGTTAGATTTTTATCTACTGGGAATAGGTCCTATTGCCTGGAAGAACAGAAAATCTATTACTCAATCATACAAAGTTTTCTTTGTGTAAAATCAGCACTTTGAATCCTTCAAAATTTTAAGATAAAAAAAGGACAAATGAAGAAGTGTTTTAGTGAAAGTTTGTTAGCTTCTTCAGGATTCCTACTATGTGAAGTCTTTTAAATCTGTTGCACCTGATCTGCTCCAAACTCTGTAAATTGAAAAAGCTCATGTTATACAGAAGTTCTTAAAGGAAGTATTTAACTCCTGGAACTAGGATGACATGACAACATATTATGTTTCTAACAGCAGTTTTTTCTATTCATTAGAACAAGCAGGTGTGGTGCAGGAACTGCTGAGTGAACTCACAAGGCCTGTTTATGGTAATGCTCATATTGCATGAGCATACAATTCCTCTTGCCTAGAACTCCACACTCTGATTTGGTGCAACAGACTTCAGTGTAGACAGGAAACAAGAGAAAACACCTACCTTTGGCAGATGTACAGAGCAAATGGCAAGATGTCTAGAGTCACCATCACTCACTTCTGCAGAAAATGCTATAAGCTCCTGATACTAGCCAAGAATGGGCTACTGAAGTCCACTCAGATGTTGACCTCTTGTGCAATACTGAACTTTGGTCTGACATCATCCTCACTTTCAAAAACGCTTTTCTAAACTCTCAAATTAGTGTAATTTTTCTTTGGTGTAGCCCCTAATTAAACCAGTCTGGACAAACTATTCAAATACAATTTTCCTTCCTGAGAAGAATCCAGACCAGCACAGACAGAGCCAGAATACATCTAAATGTGCTCACAAAAAGTGTAATGGTAGTTAGAAACGTAATCTGACCAGGATAACTGAAAGTTAATTTAGAATAAACGGTAGGTGTTCAGAACTCTGGTATCATTTATCAAATGTTTGCTGTGATGCTTAGATAAAACACTTATTTGTCCATGGGTGCAAACCTTTTATCTCTGATGCTTTCACCACCTCTTGTTTGGCCTGGCCCAAATCACTTCAGTTCTGGGTCGCTGGGGTTTTTTTCTTTAACCATTTCCTTCCCTGATGATTTTCAAGTACTCTGAAAATAGATATTGTCTCTTACTAAGGGGAGTATGTCTATCCTCTTCCTTAGGCATCTAATATCAGTGAACTGAATCATGGCGATTTTCCTGGAAGTGCCAGGTACAGAGGAGATTGATCATTCCTCGAACCACCACAGGAAACTTGCAGTGTGAGTTTTCAAACCAACGTGATAGAGAACGTATGAACACCCTCTAGTCTCATCAGACTACTGATAATAAATTAAGATAATATAGAATGCTATCTTCCACCCTCATTTGATAGTGTAATTCTTTTTTTCCTTGGTAATAATACCCATTTTTACCCAATGGACTATTACTTGAAAGTCTACACTCATAAGTATAACTGAGAGTTTCCAAGGTGCTGAACTAGGCCAAATGGTACCTATTTTCAAGCTGAGTGATCTTCTTTCAGTAGTGAAGCAGCTGAAATCCAAACAAGTCGGTACCTAAAGAACTGAGAATGTAACGCAAAAGTAGATTAGGTGACTTTAAAGTAGACAGTATCATGGTTACCAAAGAATTACTTCCTTTAACATGCAATCATGTCTCATGAAAAATGGTGAATCGAAAGTGCGTTTTGCTAACTTTCTTGCTTTTTTATTTTGTTGGTTTTCCTCATAGAAAACAAAGCGAAGTCCCAATCTGATGAAATGCAATTAATCACAAGGAAAATGTGTTTTTTTCTAAATCCAGAGAGTTACCACATAAGAAAAAAAGTAAAGACTTCTGACTAGCATTAAAATGAATTTTATTAAAATCAAAGCAAGACAGAGCTGCGTGGCACTCTGCTAGAAAACTCAAAACTTCTGCAAGAAGGGCTCTGGACTAGTCAACAACCAATGCTGTTAAAATATTTTTTGCTGGAAGAAAGAGAAAATATCATCAGTCAAGCAGGCTTGTTAAAGCAATTTATCAGGAGACAGTGGCAGGACAAGCAGCATCATGGTACTTAGTCTGCTCCACCTTGTGACTTCTCTCAGGCACTTTACAAAACTCTGGCTTAAATTCACAGTACATCTTCCTGTATATATGATTGTTGTGTAGTTCTAGAATAGAGACAAAAATATATTAAGAAAGCAAATTTTTTGTTATGTTTCCTTATATCTGAACAGAGTCTGTAGTGGGTGAGACACTCTCTAAACTAGGTCTGCAACCCTATAATATTTCTTTCACCCTGGGAGAATTTGTTGTATGATAACAAGGTGAGAGTAGGAACGTCCAATTTCCTTAGGCTCCTTTGAAGCCAAGACTGCCAAAACTAACTCCTGAGATAGCATTATTATCTGTGTAGTTAAAAGAAGAATAATTTCTCCCATTTCCAAAAGTCTTTCCATTTAAGATGGTATAGATGTTAAGCAGCAAAATAAATCCATTTCCCAGAGGAAAGAGCATTCTCCAAATTCCTTACTGAACACACTTTCCTTACTGCAAGTGTGTTTTATAGCCAAAGTATAAACATCATTTGAAACAGAGACGACAGAACTGGAAGATTCAGTTTCCTGAAAGTACAGACTATAAAGTAAGGAATCTGGAGAAAAATCATTCTTCTGGATCTAGAGTGTGACATGAGGAAACTGAAATACAGAGTCACTGCATGAGTTAAAAATGTAGCCATGGACAGATGGATGGATACTCTCAGTTCAGCATCAGAGGATTTTCCCATTATAATATTTTGCTTGTTTTTCTCACCTGAAAATGTCCCTCCTAGGACAGCAGAAAACATAACTCAAAGAGATGCCTGTTATAATGACAGCCTTCACATTATACTGCTTTGCAGGTGGTACGGTAAAAGGCTGAGGTTATTTTGCTGTAGTGCTCTTGTCAGCAAAATTTATGGGAAACTCGGTCATGGACATCACAGAGGTTAGTGGAAAACAGGTCTCCTTCACTAGCATTCTTGAAAAAAGATGCACATTACTGTCCAACAAAACAGTATACCCTTCTCTTCACCTTTCTCTGTGGGCTCCCATCTCTTTATAAAGTTAAATATAAGCTATTTGGCTTCCCTTTTGAACACCTCTCAGAGCCTGCTTGTGCCCTAATGTTCACCTCATGGAGTACCTTGGGAGTCTTAGCAGCCTCTCAGGACCCCTGAAAACTTCACTGTAGTAGGATTTCTAAGGATTATTAAGACTGGGACTAGTCAGATGAGGTTTATCCCATCAGCAATCACCAACATCTGCATAACTACCACATTGTTCATTTCAGCACTTCCTTGGGCCTCCCAAGCTAAGCTGCAAGTATAACACAACAATATCTGCCACACTAATCAATGTTGTCTCTTTGTTGCATATGGTCTTCTCATCCGTCTGTCTGTACTTTGTGCTTAACACTCAAACTGGATGTCTTCTGGAGCAGGATACTTTATTTTGTACTGCCCATAGAAAACCGCACAATGACAACATAGGCAACATCAGGCAGTTAGTAACACATCAGGCAATTTTATAGCGACAGGTCATAATTTCAAATGCGGTTGCTGGCAAGTCCAATTCTCTTCAATGTTGAGAACCTTTCCATATCAAATGGGATCTGGAAATGTGGATAAAGAATCTCAAAAATCCACACACCTCCATCACATATTGATGACATGCTAAAGGCAGAGACTTAATAAGCCTAAATGTTCAATGAATCTGTTTCCTGTTTCAGTCTTTCATAATCCAATGTGATATTCTGCATACATATTTCTAATCCAGTTCTCTCTCTCCCTTATCCTCTACTCTGAACTTGTCTAGTATTCTCAATAACTATGCCCAGATGCTGCCAGAGCACACGTCTCTTACAGTTGAAGAGAGGTCAGCAGGCATAGTTAGCCAGAAGCAACACATTCTGCTTTGCCCTCCCATGCCCTACAGCAGAGCAAGTACCTAGATGTTTGCAAGGAGAGACATGGCAGCAGGCAGAGATATGTCTGGTGATCCGTTCCTGTGCATGGAAAACAAGGTAGAGAGGACATTTTGCAGGC
The DNA here is from genome assembly GCA_013399695.1 of Formicarius rufipectus. Lineage (NCBI taxonomy): Eukaryota > Metazoa > Chordata > Aves > Passeriformes > Formicariidae > Formicarius > Formicarius rufipectus. The sequence goes on from VXAU01004937.1 coordinate 68,934, forward strand.
TATTATTTTCCATTGTTTTTGTTTGTGACCAGCATAGGCAAAGGTTTGGGCAGGGATTCATGGTAATATAGAAGGACTGTTTCGCTGTGGGTGCACTAGTTTCAAGTAAAAAACTTCCAAGACAATATTAATGTAGGTAGAGAGCAGTTCTTTAAGGAAAGCTTTCAGGTGCACAAAGTACATAGGGACACACCCATGTAGGTGTTCTTACAAATTGATGACACTACTTAATTTTCATGTCTAATGGGTACATCCAACCTGAAAACCTTTTGCCCCCGGTATCACCCTGGTAACATCCTCAGAACTTCCCCGTTGAAGCATCTCCAAGGGTTAAGGGCCTTCTATCTTGTTTTGACTACAATATGTCTTGTTGTCCCTGTCCAGGCTCATGTGTTCCAAATACAATGGCCTTGCTGCAATCTTGTCCATTGAAAAGACTGTTAAACAGGAATTCAGGAATGTGGCACAGTGGGAAACCATTAGAAACTCTTAGCTGCCACCTCAAATGTGAGAAGGTCTACAGCTATATAAAATCTACAAATATACTTAAAATATTAAAATCAACAAATATGTAAAAAATCTAAGGCATCAGTTCAGAGAACCAAAGTAATAGCCACCAAGGGAGAAACCAACTGTTAAGTCTGCCTACAATCTCAAAAATATCTAGAGTAGGGTGCTTTTTAACATGGATGAGATGCCTGTGAAGACTCTCATTATGACCCAGCCTCCCTGCTGTTTGGAAATCAGGTGGGTCTCCCTTCACCCAGGCCTCAGTGCACTCTTAACTTTCCTTTCTACTCTTAGAAACAAAAGGACAAGGAAGAATCAGATGCATATGACACATTGGGTTAATTTAAAGTCACTTGTGAAGAACTGAAAGACACAAATTATTTATTTGTAATGTGGACAAAACTTTTAACAACCTAACTTTTTTTTTCCTCTGTGGAAAGGAAACAACATCCTCAGAGGTCTCAGAGAAGCTGAAGCCACTTAATATGTGCTCAGAATTATTCTGGTTTGTGGGTTCACTTGCAGTTGTTTGCTTTTTTTTCTGGTACTGATTTTATGTGATACATGTATTCCAAGCATGGTGTGCCCTGACTGCTCTGCTGAGTCTGACACAATCTTGTATCTATGCTAAGGATTCTGCTAGAAACAGAAAGCTTTCTGGTGAACCTTTCTCATGTTATGAGGCTAAAACATGCAGGTTTCATTGTCTTCCTAGCTCTTTTAAACTACCATGGTTATTTTTCAATTTATGACTTTTCTCCAGAAGCATGATTGAGTTTTGATTATTTAGACTTCAGAAGTCCTCACAAATGTATTCTTCGATATTAAAAAGTACCAAAACTATAATAATTACCAGGAACAAATGGAAGCGCTTGAATTAGCAAAGGAAGTGAAAATGTCTCTTTTAACATATGAGCAAATCAGCAGTCCAGGGAGGCCTCCTGCTTTGTCTTTGTTAATTTGGACATAGATCAGTATAGCTGAGGGTATAATTAATAGAATTCTACAAGTAAAATCAGAGTTCCTGCTGCACCAAAAAAAAAAAAAAAATAAAAAATCATTCAAGATTTTATTAGCAAGAATACAAAAGATGAACAAACCAGAGACAGAGGTTCCATTACAAAAAATACTGATGACTGTATAAATGCTGCAGTTTAAAGGACAAAGATAGAAATTCATGAAAATTTTTGGAATTTATTTACAAACAACTATGGAGTTGCATGAAAGAAAGTAAAGTACTCCTTGCAATAGAGATAAATGATAAATATTCTGCATTTTTCCATTGTTCTCTTACTAATCAAGGAACACTTATTTTCTTGGCCCCATTGGTATTGTTTATTTTGCATAGTTAAACAGACTCTCCTCAACACTGTCAAGAGAGTGCTGAAGTAATAGTTTGTTAGCAATATCCTGATATTACAAATAATTCGCATGTTTTCATTATGAGAGTAGAGTGATTTCTTGGATGTGTGCAGTAGTACTATGATATAGTCAGCATTTGAAAAATGTATGAGAAGGAGATTTGGAGGGAGATTTTCTGTAAAATATCATTTTACAGGACTGAGTCTGATTACATATTACTTTTGCTTAGTGTCTTGGCTTACAGAGCTACAGAGCCTACAGAGTACTTAGACCAATATCCTATTGTTTGACTGCCAACATGCTGCTATGTCATCATCATCATGATTAGACTTCATGAATGAAGATTTGGGAGGGTTCTACCCACGCTTGCTGCAAGCACGCTGATGGCTGATAAGGCCAACGCGAGATAGGCAAGTCCGGTTGCAAAAGGCACAGTGGAAAGTTTCCATAGGTGGCACTGTCAAGGCACGGTTCTTTCTGTGTTGTCTTTTTTCCTCCAGGCTGATTCTGTGTGCGGTTTCAAAGGAGACAGCAGCGTTATAGATGATGTGTCTCCACGTCTCCCAATTGGATACCAGAGTGGACCACTGATGGTGGTCAATATGGCCAAGGCTGAGGTGTTGTTTCAGGCAGTCCTTGTATCTCTTCTTGAGGGCTCCTCTCTTGCTGCAGCTGGTGGCAAGTTCCCCATAGAGCACAATCCTAGGGAGGTGGTGATCCTCCATCCTGGAGACGTGCCCTGCCCAGCGCAGCTGCGTTCTCAGCAGCATGGCCTCGATACTGGTGACCTCTGCCTGTTCCAGAACAGACACATTAGTCACGTAATCAGACCAGTGGATGTTTAGGATTGTACAGAGGCAGCACTGGTGGAAGCGTTCGAGGAGTCACAGGTGGTGGCAGTAGATGACCCAAGATTCAGACCCATATAGAAGAGTAGACAGTATGATAGCTCTGTAGACACTGATCTTTGTACTTTTCTGCAGGTGTCTATTGTGCCAGACTCTTTTATGGAGTTTTCTGAAAACTCTGTATGCCTTTGCTAACCTGTTGTCAATTTTTTTGTCAATCTTACCATCCGAGGAAATGATGCTTCCCAGATAAGTGAACTGCTGGACTGACTTGAGCTCTGATTCACCTATGGTGATGTGGGGGTGATTTAAGACTTCCTGAGGTGTGGGTTGGTAGATCCTGCTTTGCTGCTATGTAGTTGTTGGGGATCTAACACTGCTTAAGTTAAGCGCAATTAGGCAGGTGTTACAAAAAAACCCTGTGGCTATAGACACAAGAAAATGAAAAAACACAGCTAAACAAATTCAAGAATATTTGGTCCAAGACTCACTACACCCATCATAGAGCAATGTCTCAGAGAGGTCCATGGTCAAGAAAGAACCAACAGACTGGAAAATGCTTTCTTCATTTATCTCATCCCACCTCCACCCAGTAGGGAGAAGGGCATGACTCTGCCCTGGGATATGCCTGGCTAAGGAGGGCCTACAGGGACACCTGGGACTATGCTCTCATGGCCAGAGTCAACGTGTTTAGCACCCTCCTCCTCCCAAGTGCTGAGACACTCTACTTCTGTCTGCAGGAAAGATGAAGTACAGATAACTGTAACTACTGTTTCACAGAGACAAGAAATATCCAAACTCCTTTTCCAGTTATGGAGTACTAATGACCATGCACATTAATCTGTCCTGACTGAACCATGACAGTAGGTTTCAAACACGTTATACAGGAATAACAGTATGGTATGAAGCAGCAGAAAAAAACAATCTCAATCTTATTTCTTAGGTAATATAAACAAAATTGTGTCACTGCTTTGAACTACATCAACTGTAGGAGACTGATCAATGTCATAATTTATAATGCACTTTTCATAAAAGTCATAATTTCTGGAATTTTTTCCTGTATTTTGAATTTACTTGGCCTCAAATTTGTATCTGAGAGGTGGACAAAGCAGTCAGATGGGATGAGTATTTAAAACTTCATCTTATAGCTGAACATGTGAAGGCAAAAACTGTTCAAATTATTTATCCAGGGTCACAGAGTGTCTCAGAAACTGATGCTAAATCTCCTGAAACACTGGGCTGGTCCCTAGGTGGCTTTCTGGAACCACTTTGTAACACTTGCCTCATGTTCCACTTTCTTGTAATGAATTGTTTCATGAAACTGTCACTAAAGCAGTCTGGTTGGGGCAGGATGTGGCACTGCTCTAACATCTTCTCTTTACTTGCAAATTATTCCTCTGAAGTCAACTCTCAAAGCCAAAACAAATGAGGGACACTAAATCTACACTGACCTTTTGGGACCTTTGTGTTTAACAAAAAAGCTAGCATGCAGACAGTCTGTTGTGACTTTCTTATTTATTATTGTTTTAGTTGCCTTGAAATTGTACCTATATGTTCTTCCACAAACACTTGGAAAGGTCATTTAGATAAAGCAAACCTCTGACTCTTCTGTTCACTAGCTGCCTTTAACTGCCTCAGACCACTTTCCTGCCAGAATCCTTGCTTATAGAAAAAAAATTTGTGTGGAAGAATATGTTTCTCTGTGTGTTTATATGCATATCTAACAGATATACCGTAATTCAGAATTAGAAACCAAACCAAAAAAAGGTACTAGGTTTTATTTGTAGTGCTTCTTGTTTTTTACTTATTCACCACTTTCTGGGCAGGAATTACAAATAAGTAGAATATGATCTGTATCCTGCTGCAGTAAAATTCTTTGACTTTGGACCTTTACGCTGGGTAGGTTTATGTACTTAGTTTTCATCTGAGCCACAGTCTACCCACAGCCTCTGCCTATGGGTGCCTCTGTGTTCCTTTTGCAAGGGATTTAGTCTGGACACAGAGACATGTTTGTCCTTATTAGTGCAGGAATTTGCTTTGTTTGACTATCATTATCTGTAAAATGATATCTACGATTCTTCACGTGTTTTTGAAGGAATCTCATTCTCTTGGGATGAAAAATACCAGGTGAATACAAAGTGTCACTATGCTTAAACCCAGCCGTGGAGAAGGCCAAAGCATATCATGCTTTTCAGATGACTGTAAGTGGGAGGTGCATGCTTGCCTCTTCTGGTCTCTTTTGAAGCACCCAGCCTAACAACTTCTAGGCAAATCAGTCTACCTCAATACAAAATGCTTCCAAGAATATTTCTTCTCTTCACAGCTAGGTTTTTGCTGTCTTCCTTCCCAGCACAAGTGGGGTTCTTCTGCTTTCACACTTGCTTGGTCTGGAAATCAGACAACTTAATCCCACACTTTTTTCCATTCAGATTTCCGAATAGATATTGCTAAGACAAGAAATTTTAATACTACACAGTGGGTCCCCCTACTGTGTTCAGAGTCCCAAGTAAAAGTAGTAAACAAAGTTATATATAATTTATACTGTTGTGTAGCCTCTCCATAATGCTGCATATTTCTTAAGAAAGACCTTTCAATATTCAGGGAATATGGAACCAAATGTTTCCTAAAAATAAGTTCCTCTAAATCAATGTTAATGAAAAAATAGTGACTAATAAGACATGGGGACACAATGACTCCATAAAAATAAATTCCGTTCATGAGAGTGCCCTTCTGTGTGACCTTGACCACTGCCTAGTCCCTTTGCTTTGCCTTGATTTCATTTTCTCTCTTCAGTTTAGCTGGAGGGATGTACAATATCTAAGCACAATGGGGTCATGATTGCTCTGAGGGATTTTTACAGGTTTTTTTCCAGTAATGGTGGTTTCTTCCTTTCTGGTGGCAGAATTGTGCAAACTGTGTCTGGATTTAACTTGAAGCCTTTTATTTTTTTTTATTCTTTTGCTGTTATAGTCCTCTAAAGGCCCTGTTTGTTTTTGTGTGTTTTTTTCTGTATAGCTGGCACTGTTTTACTTTCACTGCATATGCATGGGCAGTGGAATTTATAAGTGGATTTATCCCACTGTCAGCCTATATCTGCGACAAAAATGGAGGCCAGGCTCTAACAGAGCATAGAAAGATGTGTACGTTATTGCTTCACTCCTCTAGAGGGAACTCTTTATTTAAATCTCTTGATGCATTTCTCTGTAAATGCACTGAGCTGGCCAACATGAAGGAAGAACTGCAACCTCTTTTGCCAAAATGACATCTGGCAGAAAACTGAACTTGTTGTATTCAGGTGACAAGGATTTCCAGTTTTGCCATAGAATCTTTCTTAATGTGACCTGGACGTTCCAGCCCTAAGAAACATGCAGGATGTAGTGTTAAGGATACCCTAGAGAACTGCATTTAGATCTTGTCCAGTCCTGTGACTGTGCACTCCATCAGCTCTTCAGGCTAGTAGCTGAAGTTTGTAATCTCCTGCTTGAGTATTGGCCTCAGATAACAGAAAACTTTGTCCTGAGGGTTTAATGCAAGAAATTGCATGTGTGGGTGGAGGAAGACTGAGGAGAAGCGTGGAGTACAGCAGCTGTACTACAGACATTTCTAACCCACACCATCCATGAAACTGCCTTATCGGCTGCAAAGGCAAAAGCCAATTTTCCCTGAGGATCCTCCACTAAGAAGGTTCCCATAAACCCACCTGAGGAAGAAGCCATTATTTAACTCAGTACTGTCACTTTCAGACCTGAGTAGTGTCAAGGTCCATGGGTGGCAAATAAAGCAGAGACAACTTCTCCGTAGGTGGAAAAACTTCTGCATTTAGAGGAGTGTGGAGAGTAGAATTTGTGTATATCATGAGGTTTCTGGTTTGGGCAGAGCTGGTCACAGGGGATGACTGCAGTTCTGTCACAGGACCTCAGAAGAATGATTGGATGATAAAGCAGGCTCCCTCCCACTCCCCTCTCCAGTTCTGTGCCTTTCCTGAAGACCAGTGTCAGTCCGCCAGCTTCTCTGATTACCCTTATATGGAGAAGTAATAAATAATCACTTTTGACCATATTGGTTCAGTGCCAGCCTTCCTACACTGCCCACGTATCTTTATAGGGAACAAGCCACGACAGAGTGCAAATACAAACTCATTGCTGCAACTTTTGACTAGCTTACTGCTAGAAAAAGGGGCAGGCATTGACATAGAAGAACTTTGGTCTGTGCCAGCTGAAAATTCTGAACAGCTGAAAATTCTAATAAAGATGGAGAAAATAGGACATTTAAGTCTAACTGCACCTTGTCTGCATTTTACAGAGTTCTCCAGTCCATAAACTGTTCTCTGTTGTGAACTGCTTCAAAAATTCTCCAAGAAACGAAGCATGTTCCTGCTCATAACTGAAGTTGCAAGCAGTTTGAAGTTCATCCATTGGCTAGATGGTTCAGGTGGTGTGTTGGAACCTAAAAGAAGCACAGTAATAAAACCACAACTTTTTGTCCTTTACAGATTTTCTTTGATGAACAAAGGTCTGCTGTAGGCAGGGATTTCTGATTTACCAGCTATGCTCCATTAGGGAATGGCATCAAAACAAGTTAGCTAGACAAGGAAAGTATGACAGATCAAAGAGAAATTACCTGCATTCTTTGTTTGTAGGTAGCTACAACTGAGTACAGACTCATGCTTGTGCTGCCAAGAGTCTAGGTATGTGATAGATTCTATTGTAACTACAGAAATCATCACAGAAATTAATCTGATTCTGTGACCACCTAATTTTTTTCTGCTATGTGAGTCCCCTGAAGATTTTGTGCTTGTACCACAGGGTACTTACTTCTCCCCTAGAGCTGAATGCACCTTCTCTACTCTGCTGCATTGCTCTGAGAGAAATCATGACAGATAAATGCCAGAGGATTACACTCTTCTCAAGGAGCAAAAATGGATCAACAGAGCAGAAATGTATTAGAAAACTGATATTCTAGGGAGAAATGTACTTTGAATACTTCCCTTTTTCTTCTCTAAACTGTTTAAACCATTCATGCTACCTTTACAAGACAAGATAGGACAAGAGCCCAAGACTAATCCTTAACTGGTGTCAACTCTATTTTTTGTGTGGAATTGTTTCTTTTGTACTGTTTACTGAGACCATATCTCCAGGACTTCACAAATAATTACATTGTTATTTCAGCTATATTTGTTCTGGGACAGTCATTCCTTTTCTATAGCAAGAAGGGCCTTTTTGCAGATCTCTGTGATAATATCATGTTGTTAGTATGTACCCTTGAGAGGACAAAGAGAGATTTTGAGCATGCAAGTTCTGTTGAGGCAAAGCTGAAGGACTCTTGTGTATATGCAGAACAGTACATAGTCAGCCAATTTAGACCAAGCTGTGCTCACAACAGCTACTTTTCAGAGGAAAACCCAGAAGCTGCATCACAGGTGTGCAATATGATCAATGAGGGCTTGAGCCCAGGAAGGAAATGGGGATTGAGCCAGCAGAGCGGTTGAATACACATACTATTAAACAGGCAGTAAACATACACTCACTTTTCTGTGTCAAAGGGCAGCTGGCTCTGCCTTTTGCAATGGCAGTTTCTCTGGAAAACCTTGCAGAAGTAGGTCACTCACTGCTTGCACATGTTTGGCAGAGGTAAACATAGCAACCATATATGCCATTTCTAGTTTGGTGCTACCTAACCAGTCCCCCCTCTGCTTGCACTGATGTGCTTTTATTGTGTTTGCAGTCCACCTCTCTTCGAAGTCTTTTAATGAGGGCTGATAATCATGCGTCATCACATGTAATATGTAACATGTACCACAAAAAATGGCTGGCTGTGCTCCTTGCCTTGTCAGGGAAGATACAAAGGGTGGAAAGCCCTGTCACTCTTCTGTGTGGGCAACCCCAATGCATAACACAAAGGAAGGGAAATTTCATGTTCTCAGAACTTACATTTTTCTGACACAACACCGCATCCATCATCAGAGCACCTTCCTTCTCTAGCATGGGTGAGGAAGAAACTTGAAACACAGATTAATCCATGAAACAAAGAAAATAGAAAAATCTTGGATTAAGAATACCTGATTATCATGTGGCCTGCTGCTGTGCTCCTGAACAATATATCATCCCTACACCTTCACAGGGCTCAGCATCTCTGCCTGCTGAGACTAGAGGGGAAGAGGACATCTTCCCATGATAACATCTGAGGGAAGTCTCTATGTACAGCTTTTCAAGCATAATGATCAAATTTCCAGAAACACACCATCTTTTTCTCAGGAGCAATAGTCTCTCAGCATGGAATAAATGGGAAATTGTATTTTGTGATCTGAGAAACTATTAAAACAAAACCCACTGAATGTGAAGACATTCCTAAACTGTTAATTAGCTCCTCTCTGCCACATCACTGGCCTGCTATCTGACGTACTTTTAATAGTCATTTACCCAAGAAGACACTTGGGCTGTGTCTACAGCATAGGTCTCAAAGGGAGTCTGAGTACACTGGGTTACACTGAAGGACCAAGACAGCGAAACCCAACAAAGATTCATTGTTTAAGATTTAAGCCTTAGCTTAAAATATAACTCACTCATCATGTTAACAAATGAACATTCAAGGACTGTGTACCTTGGCCTTCAGTATAAACAATTTAGCAATAGTTAGTATCATTTAACACACATGGCACCCACATATAGTTGGTGTATACAGTTAGATACAAAAATTTTACTTACCAGTTTATCCAGAAGCCTTCACTTTTTAAACTGAAACTCAAACTGCCACTACGTAGTACTTTGAATTTCTGTTGAAGAAAAAATTATTAAACCCATTAGAACAGAAAATCAAAAAGTATTATTTGTCTGTCTACCATCTGAGAAGTTTCACAGTTTAGGGTTTTTCACAAAGAAAAAAAAAAAATTTAAAAGGGCTCTCCTACAACTCTTTTCTAAGTTCCATTAGCAGAGAAAAACTTACATATTTATAGTTGTTTTTAACCAATTAATTGGGGTAACCCTAAGAATGAAGACATTAAAATACATCTCATTTAAGTGTACTAGAACTACTCTAATTTGGAAGGTGAATAAAATGTAAATAGGGCTATCAGCTAGAATATATGAGAACATCTAGACTAGGCAACAGTTTTACCAGCTAGTAATCCTTGTCTGATGAAGCTAATGTAGTCAAGTTTTAAGAGATGACTTCCTAGCCTCCAGTCATATCATGCTCAGATATATTCCATACTACAAGTAGTATTGCTGTGCATGACAGCCCTATATAGTCTTTTCTTCAGGACTGATGTCTGATCACTTCTGAATCACAGAGATTTTTGGCATCTAAAATTCTTTTGTCAAGATATCACACCTTTAAACTACATGTTCTGTGAAATAATCCCCAATTTCATCTTGAAATTTTGGGTGTATCATAGATAATCTGAAGGAGTAGTTGTGAGGAGAGAAAGTTCCCACAAGCACCCTCAGCATACCACGATACATTCCAGGCTGCTGCTTCAGGGAACCTGCTATGTTTGTTGGTGACATGTTGTGTATTGTTGGTAAGTAGCATCAGAATAATAAATCTCCCTTTTCTGAGAATGTCCTGAAAGGTCTTCCAGACAAAAAGCACCTCACACAGCAGGGGCACAGCTGGGAATGACAGTCTGTGTAAAGGCACACATAAAGAACTTGCAGAACCTTTTCTCTCCCACCAAGAACTGCTGTGGTAGTCTTGAGGTTCAAGGTCTCGCTCTAGAATTTTTGGCCTGCAATAATGGGGCAAGGAGTGGAAACAAAGAGGAAGACCCACAGTCTAACAGTGAGACAGTCAAAGCACCTTCACCATGGTTAAGCCTATATTTCATTTGCAGTTTATAGACAAGACACTATAGATACACTCTTTTGCACTGCTCAGTACAGCAGACCCAAGGAATGCCATATTGATGACTTCACAAAGTGATGGAGTCATCAGGGATCAGAAATAGGAAAAAAGGGTTTGTCCAATAAGAGTGCTGCTCTGTTTGCTTTTCTTTCGTTGCACTCAACTTGCTCTTGAAAGTGATTCTTGTACTGTTTTTTTACCATTGTACCTTTTTACAGTGATCCCAGTTTGTAACACTCTTGATTCTGAGGTGACTGTAACATTATTTTCAATTCCTAATTACATTCAGAGAGCTAGGTAAGAAAGAGACCAATGAAAGAATTTTTATGAGCACTGAGGGACCTGCTTACTATTGCTGAATCATCCATATTCCTGTGAGTCATTTCATCTACTCCACTATCTCCCTTCCTCATTTCTTAAATATGTTCTAATAAAACTCATTAACAATTGTTGGACATGCAAGTTTCAGGAAGGTATGGACCCACATAAGTCTAGATAACAAATTGGGGGAAAAAATAGAGAAGGAAATAATTTGTCAGTTCAAATGCATGCTAACCAGCAGTATTTTAGGATGAAAAAAAAAAAAAAAAGAAAAGAAAAAAAAAAAGTATTGCTCTATCTAATATTATTCTTCAGTCTCCCTGTGTCCACAAACAAGGCAATTCCTTCAGACATGTTACTTCTAAAGTCAGGTGCTCAAAACAGTGCAGCATCTTCCCTCAGCACCAACACTTCTGTTCACTCCTCCACAAGGAACAGTCACATGAAAATAGCCATCCTGGTGCTTCAGCAGGAATTTGTCTGAAAGTAGCCTTTCTCCTCTGAAGCAGTGGCATTGTTCAATTCTATTCTTATGTTATTCTCACGGTGAGCTGATTTACAGTGGTTGTCAGGCAGCAGTTATACTGGTGAAATCTAAGCAGGGAAAGGAGCTTAGAGGATTCAGTATGAAAATATGTATTTAACCTATGTATAAATATGTATATGTATATTCTTAGGCAATATTGGTATACATAGTGATTTTAGGCAGGATGGTACTGGAGGCTGTTGATCTCAGAGACTTGAAACCGTGCTTTTCCCTAGAAGCAAAGGAAAGAAGGCTTAAATTTCATGTGGAAGTGGAAAAGCAAGGGCGCTTTGACATATATTTGTACATCTTTCTCTTTAATCCTCTATGGTTTTCCCCATGTGCTTCATTCTGGGAAAGCTTCTGCAGAAAAAGAACAGTCAGCCTGAAGCTGTAAGAGGGTCAGATTGAGATCACAAAGGGGAAAGATCAGGAAGGCACTGGAAAAAACTAAGCTTTCATTTGTATACTAGATGCAGGGGACAAAATATCTTTTGGAAAGTGGGTAGCATGACAAGGATACAGCAGCTAACTTCTCACAGCTCACTCATGCCATTTGCATATAATTTTTTCCTAGCCTATATTGTTTTCAGTTTACTGACTCTTCCAAAACAAGAGGTTCCTCAGTCTGTATGCTGTTGCTATCTGCTCCATGTCTACCCCCATTAAAAGAAGGGCACATCTGCAGGGGCTACAGTTTTCCTAGACAGTGTGGGAGGGCTAGCTTACCACTACCATTGTTAAAAAGAACAACTGGTACTTTAGCTACTCTTACAGTTCTCAGACAGCTCTAGGTCCTCCTTTGAGATTTGTCCCTTCTTCTAGCTCTTGCTGACTTATCTCCTCACCATGAAGCCTCTGAGAGAGACAAACAAGTCTTCTAGCGCTGATAATGCGTAAAGGACCATTTTTAACACGTGGTCAAAGAGAGGCATGAAGCCTACCCACAGTGCTGAGAAATACTCAGGGCTTCTTTTCCTCCTGTGTGAAGTGCACAAATGAGGTGTTTTTTTGGGAGCAGTAGTCAAGAATTGGAGTCTTCAGAAGAAGCAAAGCCTTCTAAACCTGTTCACCTGATTCTGTCATTTACATAGAGATCAGAGATCTCCTGATAAACAGCTGAAGCAATCCACTAGCTGCTCTGTACAACATGAAGAGCTCATGCAGAGCAAGTTTTCTTTGGCCGTAATTGGCAGGAAATTAAAAAATATGTGTGTGTGCATTTGTGTGTGTGTATGCATGTGTGTACATGCACTCTACAGTAAGTGAGCAGAGATGTGGTTGGTGGACAAGTCTAGCAAAGGAGACTGGTAATCCATTCTTCTCATATCAGATGGACCTTGAACCTCCATAGGGAGGCTACAATGACAGACCACTGGAAGGCAGCCCTCACAAGCATATCCCCGAGAGCTTAATCATAATACTGTCGAAGGGCATTTTCACCTCCAGCTTTGTTTTTATGTATTTTTCAGACAGAAATAGAAACCCTCTATTTTAATTATTTGAATCCTAAATTATTTAAATCCTAAAAACACTGCCTGTCAATTGCAATTTGTGAACCCAAAAGTGAGAACAGGAGGAGATTTTTTTAAACAGAGTTTACTGTTATATCATCTATGCTTTTAAGGAAAATAGGCTTTTCTTCATGCTGCCTGGGAGGGAAGAGGAAGAATGAATCAGTAACAATCAGTAACAATCCAATACAACATTTCTGGTAAGGAATGTGGTAAGAAGTTGAGGAACTCAGACCCAGCTGTGGTATGACTAAGTAAGAAGGACACTGCCGCTACTTCTCAGGGCTGGGAGGGTGAGCATGCACAGTATCCCAGTACTGCACAGCAGTGACTAGCTTATCTTCAGCATTCAGTCTTCAGGGTACTGAGTTACTAGGAAAGCTTTCTTCCGCCCTCTCTCTCTCTTTCCCTCACTGTTTTTTTAACAAGTGTGAAAGGTGCTGATAAGTACTGCAAGTGAATGATACAGTATTTACTTCCTCATGCTCCCCTTTGTTTATGAATTTGTCTCAACACTGTTGAAGAATAAATATCTTTCTTTCATTGTCCTTTCACACAATGGCTGAAACACAAGTATTGATCAGGGTCTTGTCCTCTGCATCAATTCTTGCTGCTTCCAGCTGCTCACAGTATTACATTGGACTTTTCTTTCTTTATCAAAAAGTTATTCTCAGGTTTGTACTCAGTTGTTAATTCAGCAGAGGTAGGAGGACTACAGCCATGTTTCTTGTCAACCTGTTTGTACTACTAAAGAGCTATGTACCTGGCTACTCTTCTTCACAACACTTCATGTGTCTCTGCACAGTGACAGCAATATTGACAGGTTTCCTCATACAAGAGAAGGCAGCATGGGATCAAAGTTACAAAATTAACGCATGTGCTTAGGTAAAGGCAAGAGAAATGTTGTTCACAGAAGCTATCTTGTGATGTGTTGTCCTGTATCAGTCCTTAACAAAAGGATGTTGTTTTCAACATTTTCAACTTTTGGTCCTGAATTTAAACTATTCTTCTGTAAGCTTTGCATTCACTAATTGTTTTCTGACATAGCTACTGTCACATTACAGGTGTCTTTCCTTAAGGCAGACAGTCGTAAAATGTTTTCCCCAAAGGAGCAGCACTTGAAATCTCAGTGTTAAGTGCTATAACAGTGATTTCAGTGTTCCCACATCAAGATGTTTCACTTGTTCATGACTTGTTGAAGATGTGAAGGTTTCGGGCACACTTGGCTTCAGTGACCATGCCATGGTGGAACTCAGGATCCTACATGGAGGAAGCAAAGCAGCAAGGAGGACTAGAATCCTAAACTCCCAGAGAGCTCCAAAAACTTCAACCTCTTCAAAGACCTATTTGGAGGACTCCCATTTTTTAAGACTTTAGAAGAGAAAGAGGTCCAAGATATCTAGTCAATATTCAAACATCACTTCCTCCAAGCAGTATACCCTCATGAGCAAGAAATCAAACAAAGGGGGCAGGAGACATGCTTGGATGAGCAGGGAGCTTATAGCAAATCTCAGATGGAAGAAAGAAATTTATGAGAAATGGAAAAAGGGACAGGCCACATGGGACAACTATAGGAACAGCATGAGAGTATGGAGGGATGTGATGAGGAAGGCCAAGATCCACTCAAGAACAGCTTCTACAAGTACGTCAGTCATAAAAGGAATATTAGGAAAAATGTAGGACCTTGGCTAGGGTTGCTGCTGAACCAGAGATCTGTCCTGGTGACAGAAGACACAGAGAAGGCAGAGTTACCAACTGTAATCTTTGCTTTGGTCTTTACTGCTGAGGGCAGCCCTCTGGAATCTGAGGTAAGAGAGGAAAGCTGGAGAAGAGAAGACTTCCTCTTGGTCATAGAGGGCTGGAGTAGAGATTGGCTAGACAGACTTAACACGCATAAATCCATGAGTACAATGGGACGTACCCATGGCTGCTAAGAGAACTAGCAGATGTAGTTGCAAAGTTACTTTCCATTATCTTTGAAAAGTCATTAAGAGTAGGAAAGGTGCCAGACAACTGGAAAAAAGTCAAAGTTCAAAATGTTCAAAACAGGCAGGAAGGAGGATCCAGGAAACTACCAGCCAGTCAGCCTCACATCTATCCATGAAAAGTGACAGAAGAGATCATTTTGGAGAATATCACCAAACATGTGGAAGAAATTAAGGTCATCTTTATTCAATTTGTTTCTCAGCAATTTGGATGAAGGGATAGAATGTACCCTCTGCAGGTTTGCTGACGATACGAAACCAAGGAGAGTGCCTGATACACCTGAAGGTTGTGCTGCCATTCACTGGTACCTTCATAGCCTGAAGAGTTGGGTGAAGAAGAACCTAATGAGGTTCCACAAGAGCAAGGGCAGGGTCCAGCACTTGGGGAGGAACTATTCCAAGTACAGTACAGGCTGGGAGCTGAAGTGTTGGAAAACAGGTCTACAGAGAAAGACCTGGAAGTTTTGGTGGATAACAAGTTGATCAGTGTATCCTTGCAGTCAGGAGTGCCAGCAGGACCACAGGGTGCATCAGGAAAAGTGTGGCCAGCTGGTCAAGGAAGGTGAACCTCCCCCTCTACTCTGTCCTAGTGAGGCCACATCTGGAGTGCTGTTCCCAGTTCTGGGATCCTCCCTAGAGGAAAGTTAAGGAGCTACTGGAAAGCCACAAAGATGATTAGGAGTCTGGAGCACCTCTATTATGAGGAGAGACTGCAGGAGATGTGCCTGTATAGTCTGGAGAAGACTGAGAGGGTATCTCTTCGATATATATAAATATCTCAAAGGCAGGTGCCAAGAGGATGGTGTCAGACTCTGCAGTGATGCCCGGTAAGAGTACAAGCAGCAATGCCCAGAAACTAAAACACAAGAAGTTCCAGCTCAACATGAGGAAGAAATTCTTTACATTAAGGGTGGCAGAGCAGTGGAACAGACTGCCCAGGGAGGCTGTGAAATGTCCCTCTCTGGAAAGACTCAAAACCCACCTGGATGAGTTCCTGTGTATCCTGCTGCAGGTGACCCTGCCTTTGCAGAGGGGTTGGACTGGATAATCTCCAGAGGTTTCTTCCAAGCCTAACAATTCTGTGATTCTGTGACATACACTTATCAAGAGATGGGAATAAGGGGTTTCACTGTCTCTACCTTAATGTGATGGTTCTTCAGAACTCGGTTGCACTTATTTCAGAGTTAAATGTATCAGTGTAGAAAGGACTTGCATTATAGGGAAAAAAAGTTGAGAAAAAATATCACTGAAGTTGTACTAGTCTCAAATGCCCTACTGTCCAAGCTTGACCGATAGGGAGCAGACAAATAATCCTCTTCTCTGGTAGTCAAACTGTTTTCAATATAGCTTTAGGGATTCATCAAATCCCTTTTCCAAATATTCAAGCATTTCTTCCACAAACAGCTGAATTTATTTCCATTCACAATTAGTTTATGCAATATAAGAAACTCTAGACTGGTACAGTGCCAGGAGACCTGAATTCAGTGCAATGTTTATTCTGAGGACAGCCTTTCCTTCAGTTCAATATAGAGTATGCTACTTAATTCAAAGATGAACGTGTTTCTCTTTAAGAATTTAATGGGGTTTTATCTCCTTTCTATAAACACTAAGTATCGGACTCAAACATAACTATATAAGATATATATTGGAGGAGGGAGAGGCTTGACTAATACTAGGCAAGTATGTAAAAGTGAATCCTACCAGCAACACACATACAAAATCTTGTAGAGATAAATGTGTTCCTGCTTAACAACATTATGTACATCAGCAGTGAGTACTGTAGAAAGTAGGACATGAAATGGAGAATATATTTTCCACTAGATATGGATCCCTAGTCCTCAAGGTGTCATCAAGTGTCACAGAGGAAAGTTCAAATAGCAGATTTCTGCTATTTCTTTAAATTAACATACCCTGCAATCAGCAGATGGTTTCATAGGTAGGTCCTTTAATTCTGATCAATTTATGAAGGACTTTCAAACACCTATTTTACCTCAATACAATGCCTTTTCCTGCCCATCTGTGAAGGCTTTTAGACCAGATACTAGGGTTAAACAGAACCTATCAAGAAATGCAAAAAAAACCATTGCAGAATCCTTAGAGAAGTAGCTGATGCTGGCTGATCTCTTATCTGGATGGAGGGATAATAGTATTGCAAAGAGTAACACAAAAATTCACCAGGCTCTTCAGAGGCCATGGGACAGGGAGTAGGAGGAAGGATGCTGGATTCTGCAAACTTTGGCAAAACAGAAATGAAAGGAGAAATGGAAAACAGGATTCAGCAGCAAGATAGGATAACTTTGGAGAGAAGGTCATAGAGACTTAGTCATACTTACACAAAGATGTCCAAGCATCTGCTCTAAGCTTGGTAAGAAAACACAAGTTCTCCTCTTTGGTTATTTAAAAGTTCCTTGTCAGAGCTCTTTGCCAATTTAGTTATACTTTGTATGGAAGAAAATGTTCCCATGTAACTACACTTATCTCTGCCCCTAAGGTGGCCAAGGAAGTCTTGAAGGCAGTGGGACTACTGCCTTGACAGCCATCATAGGGAAGCAGGTGACATCATAGGGATCCTGTCAGAGTGGTCAGAAACAGTGCCGGGCAAGGACTAGTCACCCCAAAGAGTTAGCACAAAGGAATTGAGATGTCTCAAGAGTGGGTTTCTAGAGCACTGACAAAAAGCCACAAGTAAGGCTTGTATAGGAAGATGACCATCTTTCCCTATCCTGATGCCTCCCATGCAAATTCAAAATTATGCTTTCAAATGCAGGGGGTGGGGGAAAATTGCATTCAATTTTGAATGTGACTTGATGCTTTAGCCTTTCATTAAAAAATACCCAGACAGGAAATGCAATTGTAAGGGAGTAAAATTACTGTCAAAAGAATGTTCCCAGCATTTCCCTGATTTCTCCCTAGGGTCTTTAAATGATGTTAAAGGGAAAACAAAGAAGTACAGAAAGGCACATCAACAGAGGTCTATAAATAAAAAAGGGGAGAAAAGCAAGCATTTTTCAAATTTTGAATCAGGCATTGCATAAGCATTTGCTTACTCCTTCAATGCTCAGTGCTCAGTACATTAAAAGAAGACTGATATTAGGAGTCTTTCTGTTGCATTGACTCTGATCTGAAATTCCTGACTAAGGCCTGGGAAATAAAATCAGAGATTGAGATCTACTTTTTACCCTTGTACTGGAAACTTTGCTAGCAAAGGGCAAAATTTTGCCAAGATAAACAACAAAATTTGGCTTGATTTTGTGTCTGGGTTATAAATATGTTAAAAATAGGGAAAATTAGTCACATATAAATAATAGCTCGATTACATTCAGGCATATGTGGGTGGGTGTTCTGGGTGGAATAATTTGCTAAGGCAGAGCTCTTCTTCCTTGCTTTTCCTCTTCCTCTGAATTTATTCCTCTTTCTGAAGATATACTTCTGCTTTTTAACTTTTATTTATATCTCATTCTTCATTCTGTAATCTGCGTGATATTTTTATAACTGGTCTTTACACACTTTTCTTTATGATTTTTTTTTTTAAAGCTAAATATTTTTAATAGATGGCAACATAGGGTAAAGCACTTAAGGGTATATCTAGTCTCTGGTTCACACTTCCATTTTCTTGATATCAAGAGAATGTGTATTTAAAATCAAGGGAATGCTTAACAACTCTGCTGTGCAAGTTTTGGTATGGTTGTTTTCACTATATTACAGTACAGTGATGTACAAACTGTTGCAACATGAAAGGCCACTTGCCCCCCCCATCCCCCTCTCCCCTGCCACTTCCCTTTCATCTCTTCTTAGACATTTCTGATCTTTTTTTTTTTCTTTTTCTTTTTCTTTTGTCTTGCTTTAACTCCAAATTTATGCTGGCAAGTAACATAATGCTCCAAGATTTAGACTTCTGTCAAGTCTCCTGACTGTTGGACCTCCCTACAGATCAAGGAACCAATTGCCCTAGTTATGCTATTTCTTGTTTTGGCAGCAGTGAGAAATTTAAGAATCAGTGTGACCACAATTGGCTTCACAACAAGACTCAGCAAGGATCTGGTAGGGGCAAACTACCAGAGACATGGGGTTCATGTGCCACACAGGGCTGTGTGCTTGAGGTATGTGAGACCATCTTAAGATGGTTCCCATTGCCCATGGGAACGTCAGACCTGTCTGCAAAGAAGGGCCAGGGAAACAATGGAGTTTGCTTGGGATTGTCTTGTTCTCATACCTTCAAACAAAAGCTGCTAGATGTTAAATGAGGTATTGTATACTGTGTATATGTTTTTCTCTCAGATTGCTTTTTCTGTGAGTTACTTTGTTTTAATTTTAATTGGGTGCTATTTGCATCACTGCAACTTTGCTGTTTGTTCTGGCATCCCACAGGTAAGCATGTTTGTACCATCCATGAGATCCCGGGAATATTTGTGAGAAGTCATTCAGATCTGACATTAAACCCAGGGCCTGAGCAGATCATGACCTGACATTGTATGCACTCAGCTTAGCAACAATGTATGAGAGTAGCAAAGAAGAGAAAGTCTGAGCTATGCTTTAATTTTAAAAATGGGATATCATGCCAGCTGTTAGGAAAGCACTCAGAATCCCTTGTTGTCACCAAAAAGACTTTTCCCATCTTCAGTGGAGTTCTGATTAGACCTCATACTGAGGGCAGATTTGGCTCTTTCACCAAGAGCACAAGGCTGATAGCCCCCTTCTTACCTTCAGTCACCCATGGGACAGCTTTCTAATCCCAAGGGTCAAGGGAGTCTTGTGCAGCAGCAATTGCTCAGGTTGTAGGAGAAAATTCCAAAAGCTACTGCACGCAGCGTGTCACAGGAAGAAAGGAAGTCTGAGGTCCTAGAAAGCAAAACTTCTGAAGTTTTATTTAATTCTTCTTTTGAAAAAGTGTAAATATTCCTAGCATCTTTTCATCTTGTCCTAGCCTGGGAATCTATGACTCCTAGTTTCCATAATTTGGAGTGTTCTTGTTTAGAAGATTCCAGGTGTACAAGCAATTGTAGGCAAAAAGCCTTTAGCAGGTGGAACAACATGAGCCATGTCCTCATTTCTGGTCTCTCTTGAGGACAGAGACATAGCCAGCCAGGCTGTCTCACTGCTCACTGAATGGTTTAACATGGTGGGGTGATGAGCAGTAACAGAGACTCTCCAGAGTCATTGGCAAGAAGTGAGACTAATGATACTGGGTTACTTCCCAGAGGAAGGGCCTACAATGAAGAACAAGGTGTTTATCTGACATGAATGGTTGGGAGATTACATCATTGAACATACACTGCACCCACACACTGACACCTGCTGCACCCAAAACAGTCCCCATTTAGCATCTGCATTTCTGATGTGGATGCATTGTTTTGGCGGCGTTAACTTGAAATGGCTTAGGAAAGCAGTTGGAGTGTTGTTGAGTAGAGATAGCACCACACACAGATATAAATGCATTGTTGATAAAAGCTCTATATGGGATGTTCTGCCAAATGGTTCCCTTCCCTTCCTCTTCTCATTTCCTTGTTCTCCTTCAGTCACTAGAGAATTCTAATCCCTTTATTTTTATTTTTTTTAAGTAAACTTGTGAGTTTCCAGACTTGTTGCAAAAGACATTTGACTAGAAGACTTTTCTGGAAAGATGAAAGAGCAGATGGAAATTTCTTTCCTAAATGATGGCAACTTGATGGCAGTTGGATTGATTCCTTTGGATGTGAGGATTTTAATATTGTTATGTTTATATTGACAGTCTGCATACAGAAAGCTCTGCACTGACAGCTGTAAGCAAAAAGGAAAACCCTACAGCTACTTTAATACTTCCCTCTTACTGATCTTTTTTTTTTTCAATATCTGTTTTTGAACAACTTTAGAAACAACACACTTGTAATGTCTCGCTCATCCAAAGTGGCAAGATTCTGACTTTTTTTTCATGACACATGGAAGAGCAGGCATACAAATATATCTGAATGGAGAAAGTATGAAGACACCTATAGAGAGCAAAGTCATTGAGGTTTCCAAAAATTTCTCAGAATTAAATATGTAGGATTAAAATCTAAGCAACAGGAACTTCAGTCAGGATTTCCTTGCCTTTCAGGTACACTGACTAAAATATTTTTATTTCACCTTTACCTTTTAGCCAAGAATGTCTCTTTCTTTCTGTCCAAACTGTTGGTTAACCATTGGACAGTCTATCCTGCCCAACCCATTCCAGAGACAGTCGGCAAGGTGACCAGAGATCATCATCTTTTCTGATGTGGCTGGGCTTTGCAGAGCACAAGAGTCATGGGGCCACGGATGGCTCTGAATGCTCAGAAGAGAGACCTAGATTGTTGCACATGCAACAAAAAACTATTTCTCTGCTTTACCTAATAACATGTTTACAGTACTGAGGTTGCTGTGACATTAAAAAAGGAGTACTACCATGGTGTTTTTAGCAAAGTGATTGCAGGCCTTATCTTGTACAACTGTAGGAGTCCTTCTAGTCCTCCAATCCAGACACTGACACAGGGAAAACTGCAGTGTCCCTAAAACACCCACTGCATTTCACTTTGCAGATGGGGTTCTTCCCTCTTCCACCAATTCTCTCAGACTATTCCCTATGTGTATCTCATCCCTCCATTCATCCTCTTCACCCATCCATCTACCATGTTTTCACTGGGAATGAAGTTCTGTTCTTGTCAAGGAGCAGTCATCTTTGACCAAGTGTTGGAAGTAGAGTTTCCCAAGTCAACTCTTAGTACTCTCAGTACTCCTAATATAGTTCCACATGCACAAAGTCACTACAATTCTCCCTAATTCCAGCAATCATCTTTCATCGCCTTGGTAGAGCAAATTTCTGGTGACAACCATTCTTGACCTCAGCTACACTCATAACACATGGGTGAAAGTGTTTTTTTAAGCTGTTACTTCCTTAAGCAGTAGCAGTGGTTAGGGACCAGTGCTTGCTTCCTGTACCCACAGAATCAGAAAACTGATTGGCAAAACTTGAAGCAGCAGCATAAATTCCAACACCTGTAAAAACCAAACCAAACCAAAAAAAAACAAAACCAAACCAAAAAAACCAAACCACCCAATGAAACGAGTATTTCAAAATAAGGACAGTTCTTAAAGGGCCCCGAAACTTGAAAACAACAATCTGCAAGTGCCGATCTATTTCCCTTGTTATGTATGATACTTGCTTTTACACAGTGATTCCCTGATGTCTTAACAAATGATTTTTGCATTTCCCAAAATAAAATGGGTCAGGATGACATGCAGAAAACCCATAATGCTTTTTTTTTTTTTTTTTTTTGGGGAAAAAAAAAAAAAA
>VXAU01004937.1:91173-251989 GCA_013399695.1 Formicarius rufipectus
AAAAAAAAGAAAAAAAAGGGGGGGGGGGGCGGGGAGGAAAAAGTCTCACCCCATCTTTTCAGTCCAGAATCCAAGGATAGGCTCTGGCCTTCACATAAAAAGGTATACAGTAGATAGCAGACTGTTTAATCAAAACAAAAGTAGTGACTTCAGCATCAGTTTGAGAATTTTATTAAAACCATAGGTTTCCATTCTATACAAAACTGAGGAGCTTTCTTAAAAGAAAAAAAAAAGGATTAACCACGTAGGAAACAATGCAGTGTAAGTGGCTGGTTGATAAAAACCTCTGAAAGCTATATACAGGATTAATACTACACAACTATATTAATGTAGAGAGTGTCAGCAACTTTAGCAATATATACAAACTACCCTTACACTCATAAATATCTTATTTACAGCTAATAAATAATATCCAGAGCTAAATCATGTTTCCTCATGAAAAGAGCTTTCACTGTTCTTTTATCCAAGTTGTAAATGTGTTTGTATTTGATCCTGTATGAAGCACACAGCTGTTCAGATACTTTTTTTTCCCAAAGAAATTAACTCTGAAGAAACAATTGCAACAAAAAGTGAAACCTATAGGGAATAAATCAGATTTATTTTAGAGGTCTCAAATGCAGTGGCTGAATACTCAACCCCACCCTCAGTGACTCATCACATCTCTGCTGTAGTTTAAGGGTTAGGAAATTAAATGTGAGAAATTTCAGAGATATTTATATTGCACTGTTTAAGACTTTTATCCCCAAATATACTAGCAGCTACACTTGGAAAAAAGTGACATCTTTCTTTTGCTTTCAAAATGGTATGATGTTGGAGAAATCACTATTTTCATGCTGTCCGGCATATGTAGGACAGGGCTACAACAGCCAGCATCAATAGCTTACATTACACTCCAAGTGCCTACCTTCAGGCCCTTCTACCTCCTCAATATTTTGTTTATATTCTAGAATGCTAAAAGACAGCTACTGCACCTTTCAGCGCATTAGAAAAATTACATGTCACTTAAAAAGGAGGAAGCAGAATGTCTTCAATATACCTATTGTTATAAGCTTGCAGCACATCTAATTCCTGTGTTTCTCATATCACTCATTTCTGTGCAGGACACAGTCAGGCTCCTTTTAACCGGCACAGGTCTTGCTCCTTGCTGAATTCCATCTCATGCCAGAAAACTAAGCAGCATCTTGCACTACATCACAGTCAAGAAACAAACCGAGGTGAGTCACTCGCAGTCACAATTTCAGTACAGAGAAGTGTGACCATGTTTGTCACCTGTCAAGTAGATTCACTTGCACTGAAAACTGCATACAGCAGCCACTCTACTGCATAAGTGACATTTGATGTCAAAGAGCAGAGAAACTGTCACAGTTTTGGCATACAGGATGCAAGCAAATGCGGTAGGTTGAAGGGGGTGGGGACACATATCTCTTTCCTGCATTTTCTAGTAGATCAATTCCTCTGCATTTCCTTATTCACTGTGTTGGAGACTAGACGTTTTCATTTTCAATAACTGAAAGCATAGATAAAATGTTAAATGTCTGCACTGGACACTGGTATTGCTGCCTTCTCCTACAAATGGTATTTATTCCAGGATAAGCTGCATAGAAGTATATAGCTTAACAGATGATCCCTATTGCTATGTGGCACTGGCATCCACCCCCAGTAAAAATACATTCATAACCACAAACTAAAAAAATTCATCCCCATATTGAATCAGTCCCTGACACCTTCTAGCAACACACAGAGGAAAGGTGTTTTTTCATATGAGAAACCTACTTATTTGCTAAAAACTCATCTGAAAACAATCAACTTTTACCACTGAACTGCCCAAAAATTTAGTTTACCAAGGCAGAAAAAATTCTGTCCAGTTTCAAGACTCTTGTAAAGAACAAAAACTCAACCCTTCCACCTCAAAAAAAAAAACCCTAACAAAAAACTCCTAAAACACCACCCACAAGAAAAACAACCAAAAAACACAACCAAAAAAAACCCAACCACCACAGGTAGAGGGCTTTGGGTTTTGTTTTTTTTTTTTTTTCAATAAATACTAGAAAGTTGCTATAGAGGATCTGATCTCAAGAAACCTTGTCACAAGGCATCATGATTAAGCAAAATTACTTATTTCTTTCCAGCACTCAAGACTTTGGCAAGTTGTTTTTCAGGTTTCTTTTTGTTTTTAACTATTTGGATAATGTATCGTTATGGTTAGTAACTTTGTATACTAAGACTTTCTTACAAGAAGTCTCTTAAGATAGCTAGGAATAGAAGGCAAAAAGCCAGCAGCAGATAAATATAGCTATATATTTGGTGCTGAACATCCAGTCCACGGGGATGAACAGACTCTCCTCCTCCCAAGTGCGTAAAAATCTTTATTCTTGTCACTTAAGCAGATTCCTGAGCTGAATTTTCTTTAGAAGCTTTCTTGGCACTGTCAGGGGAAAAAAAAAATACAACAATGATGAGGAAGATATAAGATACTTGTTCCTTTTCATCCTATTTTTGAGAATAAAGATTAAGAAGACCCCTCTACTTAACAGGAAAGCAAATTACGTGCTAGGTCCTCTCATGGTTTCTGCTTGATTTTACACATCAGATACACACACAGACTCCCCAGGTCGTTGCCCTGGAGTGAAGGCCAGCACATGTGCACTTTTATGCAGAGCTGGATCTCAGTCTAAAAGTGTCCCCGTGAGACCTTTCGCACACAGCAGTTGAACTAAAATAAATATAATCACTACTCTATCTCAAACTTTACTGGATAAAGTCCAAAGAAAACTGGCCCCACGTTGAGTTTACTCTAGGTTAGAAAAAGTATTGGTTAAAATATTGAAGTGCACCAAGGGCTATTAAACACAGACTGAATCTCTGATCCAAATCAGATGCAAATCTCAGGAAGTCACTCACCTGATGATTACCAGTAGAAAGAAGTGTACCAGGAAGAGCACCTGCATATGTCTGCTCCACTCCTATACCAGCCTCCAAATCTACTGCTGGCCAGAGAGGAGGAAGAGCTCTGAACTGACTCAGCATGGATGTTTCAATGTTCTTCAGCTAAGGGTAAATGTAGGGTATCTGTAGAGAGAGGAATGCTTTCCTCTTTGTGCCAGTGCCTTGTCTGTAAACCCTCTCTAACAGTCACATACTTGGCCACCATGTGAATCTGAGAAGCAGTGATTTGTACTTTGTTTTCAGACATCCTAACAACCGCACAAGGAGATGGTGAGCAGGGAAGCAAATTAAAAGTCTTTAAACTGTTAAAGCTGCCATAAGCAAACCTCAGGTTAGTCTGAGTTGTGATGCTTCTGAAGTCTTGAGAAGACCAGTACGCAAGTCAACTAATGGGGAAGTTTGAGTACCACTCATGTTCCCAAAAATTCAAAAATAGTGTTCACTCATACCCTGCTCTCTTCCTGTTGATGGGCTGCTCCGAGCACTTCACGAATATTGCTGCCTCTTCTCCCTTACTGAGACGTGAGGTGCCATCTCGAGAACAGAATACCACTCTGGAATAAACATTGGAAAATCACAAGGCTGAGTCAGGCATGCCTTTTTAACCTTAGAAAAAACACCAGTGCTTGAAAGCAGTCTTTATACTTTTTCATGTGAGGCACTACTAGCTTAAAAATATATAAGAAAATTAATTTTAAAAAAGAGAATTCTGCGATGAAACATTGTGCAAGAAACAAGAGTAAATGGTTTATGTAGACATCAAACTGCAGCCATAACTTTCACTGTGAACTTTTGCATAAAATCTTGTAGCTAAGACAGCAGAAGCTCTATCCCCTAGTCTCTTGGATCTTTATTCACACCAGTGTTTATGTGAGTTTTTTGTCAGGTGAATGAACTTGGAAGAGAGCCTAACTCCCTCAAATGTTTGCAAATGAAATAAGTTGCCAACTCCAGTAAACCTGAGCAGTGGTTTTTGGATTTATCAGTACTTTCTCCACCCCTGTATTTGTTCAACTCTGATAACTGATCTTTGATCAAGTGACTACCTTGTTTATTCAAAGAAAGAATTTATTATTTACTATACTGCACATAGGACACACACACTCTGTTCTGGGTCCATGTTCTGCAAACAGATCTCATGTCTAGTGAATAAGTATTTCAAAAGATTGATGTCAAAGGAGCTCTGTTCAGACTTTGACGTTTTAACGTTCATCCAATAGCAGTGTCCTGCAACAGTCATGTTTTTCAGTATTCTTCCACCTTCCACGTATTCATCTCCTAAGAAAATCCAGCTTAACAAAGTAGTAATTTATAGTGCAAACACACTTTTGGAAGGATTTCCAAAAATCTCCTTCTAAGCATGCTCTTTGCAAAAAATCCTGTGCAAGCATGCAGCATGAAAAATGGAGGAAATTGTGAACAATCATTCATGCCAGTTCAGAGATACTCCCTTGCATATTATGACTAACCTGAGACAGAAGTAGGTAAATTAATTATGTGGGAGTAATATTACAAATGGCAGGTCCGAGTGGAAGCAAACAACAGAACCTGGCTGACATAAATGGTAGTTTGATGCCACTGGAGCCCTGATTATCAGTGCTGCACCCATTTTTAAGGGCTTAACATGTTTGTTCCACCCTGTGAGACACTAGAAATCAAGAAACACTGTCAATTAAAATTAATATAGCTTGTAACAATCAAAACAAGTTACTTTTTCTGAGTTTCCCCTGACTTCACTCTGACTCTCTGGATGTCAAATGTAAAAGGACTCCACCAGTCAGTCAAGCTGAAGAAAGTGTCCTTCTCCCACTGCAGCTTCAGCATAAGTAAGTCACCAACATCCACTTCTGTGTAAATCAGGAAGGAGAAGGTCTTGTTTGAGGATACTTCAGGCCTGTGGAGAGAAGAATAAGGGGAAAAAAAGAAGAAAAAAAACCTCTGAAAGTGCTGAACAGATAATAAAAGTTAAGGAGCAGCAGAACCACAACTTTTTATACTCCAGAGAAGGAAGTAACCTTCTCCATAGTTCTGATGGATGGATGGAAAAAATTCCATCTGATGGATGGAATAAAGAAAAAGCACCTTATGCTTTCTGGTGCAAGGCTGGTAAAATCCTGTGACAGTCTGCCAGGCAAGGGGCATCTTCTCCTGTACTGGTGACTCAAAAAGCCAAGCAAGCACCACCCAGAAACAGTTGAGATTCCTCAGAACAGAAAACAGACTTTCCATTACCTGACAGCTCATGCACAGGGATATGCACACAAATTTCTGATTATTTGCAGAGCTGTGAAAGCAAAGCCATGTCTCCCTCAGCTTCTGCACTGAGGGCTTCAAACCTATAAGACAGCTATCTCCAGGTTGCAGGTGACTTTTAAGAAGCTTTAACACAGTTGGAACAGGGCATAAAGATACTGAAAATCAAATAAAAAAGTACCAGAAAAACTGGCATAAAGATACTGAAAATCAAATAAAAAAGCACCAGAAAAACTTATCAGGCAGAGTCACAGGTCAGACTTCACATTTCCGTATTTCAGATCTTTTATCAAGAAGATATCCTGCAGAGATTAATTAGCTTCAGAAGTGGATACATCCCCTTCATCAAGGACAAGAGCAGATTTTGGGACCCTGTAAGATGACTTCTGTAGCTAGGAAAATTTTTCAGCTGGGGCTTTAACAAATTTAGGCAAACTTAACATTACATCGCAATTGTTTCTGTAGCTACTCACAGTGTGAAAGCAATGTTCTCACTCTCATCTAGAGTGCCATAGAGAGAGATCAGGAATGGCTGGTTTGTTTTGGTTGTATTAGTCTTTCCGAAGAAATGGATCTTGACTTGGTAATGAAAGACTGGAAGAATGCATAAGAAATGCTATTAGGAAAACGCAAACTCTGAAGAGACTGCTGATGATGAAAACACCCAGCCCCACCCCTGAAAATTCCAGTCATGCAGTAAACTTCACTAAAATGAGGAGCTTAGTTCCCTGCAGATATCCAAGGAACTCGTTTTGAGAGGAAGTAAATATTAGTATGCAAGGTAATCTCTAAAAAAAAAAGAACACCTTGCAACTAAACTCTGTATTCAAGCTGCCACTATAGTAATCCCAGAGTCTGCAGTACTGCCTTCAAAACTGCTACTAAATGTTTAAGAATTGCTACCCTTGACTCAAAACAAGTGAGCTGTGCCCTCCTCATACCTTGGTAAACAACAATAAAAAACCAAAACAAAACCCAAACAAATAAACAAAAATCAATCCACTGACACTGCAGATTAAGCACAAGATGCCAACAGATCACCACTCTTGCATCTGTTCTAACACTGAAGGAATGTGCCCTCTGATTGCTGGTCAATCACACAACATTCATGCCATGGGGTACAGGCAAAGCTAGGGAGGAAACAAAAGGTAGTAAAATCCAACTGAGAAGCTCTTTCCCTAGCTGAAAGCCTTCTAGTTCTCTCTGGCAGTGTTCTTCTCAGACCTATCACTCTGGAAACTGGAAATAAGAAGTGCTGTGGTGTTTTAATGAGAGCTAGTGCTCCTTTAGCAAGGGCACTAAAGAACATACAAGTCTGATGGTTGCATATCTTTAAGAAAGGTGTTTATCAGACTGAATGCTACTGATTATTTCTCCAGCAGTAGTAAAAATACATTTGGATGAAAAATACTGGAAAAATTTGAAAGACTCAGTTGTCCCAAGTGGTCAGGCACCAGAATAAGTCTTCTTAATTTTGCTACTTAGAAACTTCTAACAAAATACCTTTCTTTTCTACTCTATTGCTACCCTGACACCTTGAGTAATATGGTACTCATTTCTCTGAGACTGTAGTTTAGCTTGCACCCAACGGCAAACAACAGGCACCAAAGCAACACCGTTGTCAACCGCAGCACATGCCCACCACAACACACAGCTGAGCACAAGTACTAGTCTTGCTCACCAGTAAGCCAGCAGGACCTACCTTTATAGGGCATTTGAGCACGGGTCTTCAAGTACATTTTGGTGTTTCTCTTTGTTCTCACTCTGTTGACCTTGTAACCCAAATTGTTGCAGCGGTTCTTGCGGCAGCTCAGGCAGAGACCTTTCTCAAAGGCCTCCTTTGTGTTGCAGCGGTAGGCCATGCTGGGCTTTTCTTCATAGAGGAGGGAGTCAATGAAGAGGTGAATGGATCGTTCATGGGAGCATTTCACCAGCTGGTCCACATCTTGAAAGAATGAAAATGTGTACTATATATAGACATATGCATATAAAGACATGAACCCCTGAGCAATGCTATCAACAAGCATGATCAGCTATGCCAGAGCTGGGCTTTATAGGATTCTTTTTAAAGTTTCTTGAAAAAACACACTCCTGTGCCTCTCAGAGATCAACTATTGAAGATTTCCCTTTGAATACTATACCATTTGTTAAAGAGCAATCTCACCTCCAAAGCCTTTTTCAGCAATCAGACGGAGTGCTTCACCCAAGTTGCAACCTGGCTGGAAACCTCCACCATTGGGATAAATATCAATGTGTCCAACAGGCTTCTGGATCCCAATGCTGCGGTCTGGAGAGCCTCGTGTGTAGGTGTGTAGGACATCCACAAAATCAGCATCATCCGGGGAGAGGCGGGTGGGTGCATCAGCATACTCAAAGGTAGGACCAGCTGGATCCAGACCTTTATAGGGCAAACCACAAAGGAAAACTAAGTCTGTCTGACAAAGATACTGACATTGATAATGAATGCCAAAGTCATCTACCACACTGGTCTAGAGTAATGTATATGGCACTGGTTTTCCAGCAGACATTACAGTCTGATAATTTAAGTAGCATTCCTATATACAGGAGAACCAAACATGCTACCTTGAAATGTTGTCACTGTTTTAAAAATAAAAATGCATGCAAACATATGTGAGGCAAGCCATAAAACTTCCTCAGAGCTGTAGCATTTCCAGTGGATGGAAGAAATGAGCTCACAAATATGTTCTCAATGTCTTCCTCTTGTCAAGAATTGTACAACTTGTATCTGAAGCATAAGAAGTACAAAAAAGTGTCATGCCGATAACTAACCTGCTAGGGGAACAACTGAGAAGCAAACAAGCTTCACTGTCTACATGCCTAAGGAGAAGCAGATTATTTTGGTAAAACATCAAACTGCAGCAACACTGACATCAAAAACACCCAGAACCATTCTGCCAGTGAACAAGTGCTAGTACTATCTTTTGAATTCAGACAACTGCTTGAGAGACGGCTGAAAGCAAAGCTGAAGGGACATATCTTTTCTGTAGCACTCAGCTGGGAACAGGCACCTGGGTTGCTCAACCAGGCCCAGCTTTCCCCAGTCTAAGCTTCCTCCCCACTGCTGCAAGGACTTCAGAGACCTAACATTGCTCCCTTTGCTCAAAGGTGACGCTGCTTTCCCAAGAAAAGAACTCATCCTGGGCACCAAGAGCAACTGTGGAAACATAAGAGAGCTACCAGTATTTAAGCGATTTGGCAGTCTCAGTGAAAGCAACAAAAAGGAAGGAAGGATACGACAAGTGCTTTGGCCTCCTTATTTTAATGCGCCACCTCTCAGGATTCAACCTTTTCAGATGCAACTGCTGCCTAGTCCACCCCTCAGCATGCTTGGGGATCCAGGATCACAGTCAGGCTCAGGTGAAAGGCTAGCCAGGAGCTAGGCTTCCTTTTGAATGCTGCTCCCAAGCTCTCTCAGCAACAAAGACAACACAAATGAACAATTTTCTTGGTCTCATTTGTCATGTTGGCACTGAAATCAGTGCTAGGGCTCAGCTCTCCAGATGCTGGGACCCAGAGTGGTCACGCACTCTGCCTTGTCTAGCACCCCTCTCAGTCTCCAAAAATCATGTTAAACAGATATCTAAGCACACACAGCAACAGAGCAAGCATATGTGCACTTTGTTCCCGTTCTCAAAATTCTCACAGTATTATTTTCAACCTAAAATACTTCTTGAGCCTGTTATGAATAATTTTTTAATAACCCACAGTGGACGTCTTCTGATTATCTGTCCAGTATGTCTTTGAGCCCATATAAACTTCTTGCATCTGCAGTATTCCATGATGAAAGGTTCTGCAGGACCTATACCCAGTGCAGAAGGATTTAAATCTTGTTCTTTTTGAATGGCCCCCATCAGCTCAAAGGAATGACTGCTTGGATTACGACAGCCAGCTGAAGTTCTCATGTCACAAGAGATACTGTGGCCCTCTCTAAGCCATGGATTTGGCCAGTCTGAATCACATTCCTCACAATTAGTCTCTATCATGGCCTACTTGCTCACTTCTCGTCAAGAGACAAATCAAGGCTTCTCACTCACCACCTTAGTTGTTCTTTTCTGAACCATTTTCTGTTCTGCTACAGAAATACCAGCCCTACAGTTTCAGTAAAGCATGAACACAGAATGAAAGCACTGTCAACAAGCAACAATTCCAGTGATTTGCCAGAGAAACATGTTTCAGCATGGAAGAGATGGGACTCTCCACTCTACAGTCACAAGTTTTCTTACCAGTAATTCTGTTCACCTTCTTCTTAGTCAGGCTCCCAGCAATCCCAGCAGCATGAGCACCTAGACTGTACCCCAGCAAGTGGACATTGTTGAGAGGATAGTTGAATTGCTCCTGTTCAAGAGAAAATTTGTTTAAAGTTTGAAGCCAAATGTGAAAGTGTCAGCAGGCACAAAAGGAAATGTTTTATTAATACTAGGATTTCTCTTTGAGCCATAAATAATAGAAGAAATGCTATACAGTAATCAATTTTGTTCCATACCAGATCACTTGAGCTAGCTAACTTATGGTTAAAATCTAAGAAGAGAGGAATGTAGAATGAAGGACAGAACACAGGATCAAGTACGTTATCGAAGGTTTTCAGCCACCCCCTTGACACTACTTTCTGGATCTCTTAAGTATTCCCAAAGGAAGGGCAGACTTCTGTTTCCCAAGATCTGGCTGCTGTAAAATACACTGGAATCTGTCTTTCACAGCTGCTTCTCACAGAGCCTTTGGAAATACTGTGGGCTTACATGGCTCTACAGACCACAAGGTGAAGTTTCTGGAATGCACTATAAAAGGCCTCTTTGAGTAAGACATAATCAAAAAAATTAAAGCCAGAATTTTACCAGTCCAGCAAAATACTGTCTGCAACAGTCTAACTCCATCTACCCAACAGGAGATGATTAACACAACTGTATGATTGCTGTTCTGCCTCCTATGCCTATTATGTACAATGAGAGATGTGTCTGCATGTCTTACCTCCATCCAGTCAATAAACATAGCAACATCCTTTCCCACAAGCTTAGTGTATGCAGCAGATACTGGGTAGTGCTGCTGAGCTCGAACTAGCCAGTCCACCACAATGACGTTTGAATCGGGTTCTCTCTTGTACAGAGCATCGACCAGCTTCGGGACCCAACTTTCATACATCCCTGTCACCTGTTGGTTTTGTTTGTTTGTTTTCATTTAAAAAAGAAGATACATTAATACTATATATGAAGTACAGATACCTCAGCAGAGTTATCAAAAGTGTGTTTAAAAGGGAGATTCTTCCCACTTTGTCTTACCGTCCACCCATGGATCACCACAAAGGTTTTACTGGTATGATTGAAATTGCACTGTGCTAGGCTGTTCACTTGCCCAGGAACCAGGTAGCAGACATCCTCATCAGGCTCTTCAGGTGTCCGTAAGGAAAACTTGCTCTCAATTATGTCAAAATTGTTTTCAGCTTCTGCTAAGCAAGAGCAGAGAAAACACAGAGCAGTGTTTTAGAAGCAGTCATGGGTACAGTGTTGGAGAGATACCTGGGGTATCTCTCCAATGGGACTTGTGATTTTCAGTTCATACAGCACTCAGTGGCACACAACAGCCATGCAGAGGTGAAAATTGCTCCTCTTCCAAGGTCCTGCTAAAACAGTGAGAATCTGGCCAGCTCTCAGAGAGGTATGAATCCTTTTTAGGAAGCAGTATTCTCCTATTTCATTAAGCAGGAAGGATGTTAATTACCACAAGCAGAAAACCACACAGGAGAGTCACAGACAGTCATACAGAAAAGCAGCAAGTTCCTACCATACTACTACATATTTTGGTGATGCAACTTCTACATCATCTCATCAATGAGCACTGCTTAACAAGGCCCTTTATACTACCCAGTAGTAGAAGTGTATTAAAAATAAGAGCTGTGAAGTCACCACTGTTTTATAAAATGTTGGGTTTAACTTTTGATAAACAAACAGCAGGTGAGAAGATCAGACACCCGTCAGGGAAATGGAAGGAGCAAACTAAAAGCCTGTACCTTCAAGGCAGTACATCTGCAGATCATCTGATAAGCTAGAGAAAAATAACCTGCAAGAAAACATCTTCCTTGAGCTGAAGGTATTTTGAATCCCAGGGTGAGGAAGGAGGTGAAGATTATCCCAAAGTATGTGATGGCCTGCAAAGATCACTCCCTTCAGCTCCCAGCTTCAAAAATGTAAGTATGCTTTTCATTCCTGCCAAGGCATAGAAGTGACTTTAGGCTTCATGCTAGGCACATACTTCCTTTGTCTAGGAGGAAACTTGCATGTGTCCTCTTTTTACTTCTGACTCAACACTTGAGCACCTCTATATCCAACAGATCCTCTAATTAACTGTGGACTTCTCAAGACCGAAGCCCCAGTTTGGCAACCTGAATTTAGAAAATATTGATTACCTGGTTTTCAAGTGCAGCTGAACTCAGGCCAACTTTGTCCAGCTCAGAGTTGTGTTTCCTGGCATCATGACCACAAAGCTTTCACAATCTCCTACAGACACATTAATGAATAGCTCCAAGCCATCGTAAGAAATGCCAAGGGACAAAGTAAGGACCTCATGACAGGCATGCAAAACAGATCGACTCCCCATTGCAGAAGAGGTTTTCTATGATAATTGGTAGATTTGCATTTATCCAAAAGTTGTGCTGCGTCACTCAGATGGTAAGTAACTAACAATTCATTTTTTTCTGAAAGTTTTTCATCTTCTCATTTGAGCTATCAGTCATCAGGGCACAACTTCTCCCTTAACTCACACAACCCTCAGGCAGCTCTATAAAGTCTGTGAGGTTCTTGCAGTGCTTGGAGGGTCACAGAAATCAGCGCCCAACTCCCTGCATGAGGTCTAAAACCAGCACACAACCTTGCAACAGATGCTTATGCGCAAGCCTCAGGGAAACTTGTCATCCATAATCAAGGGCCTAACATGGCCTGAGTTCATCAGGACTTCTAGCCTCTCAAAAGCAAAGCACATGCAGGGAAATAAGAACTGCTCAATGCACAGAGGCAGTGTTCAGTTTTCAGTTTTCATCTCAACTGCACCACGCTGGCTAGCTAATCCAGAATAATTACACTGAGGACATCCTTTCTGTCTCCTTCCTCCTAAAGAAATGACAAAGGCTATGGAAAACACCTTTCACCAAATCAGTAGAAGTATTCATATAATGTTAAATATAACACTTCACCTACCTGCTGAAGGTAAAATTTACCAAACTAATCAAAAATCTGCCCCTTTTTGATATCTTTGCATTTTCAAAATTTCTCTTTTTTTCACCACCAAAAAAACACCTTTACAAATTTTTAGAGTTCTATTATTTATGTTTTAGCCAGAAAAAGTCCCAGAGGCTGATTGGTTAAATATCAATCATAACTTTTCACTCAGCATAAAACCTTGAAAGGAACAAGAACAGCTTTTGACTCTGAGGCATACAACGCAAGGACTTTCAATGATGTATACTCCCACCTAGCACAGGAAGGCAAACAAGAATAGTTCACCTGCTCACAAGTTAATAGTGCTTCCTCTCATACTTAGATATCATTTCCCTTCTGAACTAAACTTATCTGATAATCATCCAAAATCTAAATTACATTGATATCCTGTCTTGTAGTGTATTTTCAGTTACAAACACATGCTAGAATTTGCATGTAAGTTCAGACCAAAACTCTTCGAAAAATAAGCTTATAGGAAACTCACAATTTGAAGTGCACAATACTTAAGGGTGCATTTAGAAAAGTGCATCAGATTTAGAACATCTTCACCAGCAAGTGCCACTGTACCACAGTCTTTCTAAGTGCTTCACAAACATTTGTGTGTTTCAGACTAAAAGTCTTTGGCAGGAACTTAAGGACATAAAAATCACTGAGATACAGTCACCACCAGGAAAGCAGCAGCTGCAAAGCAGCAGTCCATGAGTTAGGGAAAAGGCAGGTGGCCACTCTGCTCATTTAACTATGTTGTATGAGGAATTAGAAAGTCATAAGAAATTACTGTTATCATCTTATGCACACAAAGACTGTCATGTTATCTAATGTCCACATATGGTCAGTTCCCAGTAGGCAAGATACCCTTTGGATAAGGGAAGAGTGCGCGGTGGGTTTTGTTAGACTTCTCAGTGGTGTGCTCATTAAGGAACGATCCTCAGAATTTGCCTGAGTTCAGCTTTGCAAATTCTACATGGTTCAAAGCATAAGATAACTTTTCTACACCCTCTGCTGTGGTATACACATGCTGCAGTACCACCTCCACTCCCACCTTCCTCAGATTAAATTTCAGAAATATGGTATAGAGATACCTATAGTATGTATACACGCACCACAGGGACCAACATCTGTATGCACCATGTTTTAAAACTGAAGCAGAGAAGTTACAAAGCATATCACTTCAGAAAACTAGCATTTCCCAATTCTACTTTTATCTCATAATGTATCTTGGGTCTATTTGAAAAAAATATTCAGAACTGAACTTTGTCATATATAACTTTTGCCATATTTTCCTCATAGATTTTAAGTGAATAGTCTCCTTGAACTGTGTCCTAACTGAGATGAAGTTTTACATAAAGAAACACAGGACAGTCAATGTACATACTCACCACTCTTTAGTAATAATGTTTCACATTGAGTTAAATAAAGGAGGAAAAAAACAGAAATGGGCCATTTTCAGCATGTTTCTGAAAGGCAAATAAAAACTTACCCAAATTCACATTACATTTTACATAATGGAGACATAGAAAGTAGATATCAAGAAATTTACATGCCTCAACCCTGAGACATTGAAGTAGCTTTTCATGACAAGAATGCAAGTCCATTTCTAAACAATGGCTTGGGGAAAAATACACCTGCAAGTAAAAACACAAAGACAAAAGAAATCCATGTTTTGCTAAAAAAACACACTTTCCCAGACATCATTCAGGAGAGATATAATAGCATGTGTTCTATATTGCAAAAACTTCCAGGCACAAAGTTACAAATACAAGCCCCTACAGCAGAAGAAAGTTTCTGTCTACTGCTATGTGCTTACAGTTAACAAGGTGACTTACAAAGGGATTATTCAGAGAACTGGAAAAAGGAGAAGAATTAAGTGACCACTTTCAGATGCAAGTTGGCTTTTCTAACAGCCTACAGGCTGCATTGCCAAACATCACCATTTTATAATGCTCCACAACTTTTCTGATATTTTTCTTAAGCCACCACTTACACAGTCTCAGTTTTCATATTTAAAAAAAAAAAAGAAAAAAAGAAAAAATAAAAGGAAAAAACCTCTCCTGTGCATCAAGGTATTGAGAATCTCACAGATCTCAAGGAAGTGGGGAAAAAAAGGTTTAGCAACTGTGAAAAGTCAGTAGTGTTATTTTTCCCATTCAAGCTTTCTGACACTTTTGACTTGCAACTTGGGGAACTCCATTCAGTTTCAATTACCAATTTTCAAAGCAACCCACTGACTTTTAAGCATTCTGACACCCTAATCAAGAGAATCCAGTTTCAATCTTCACAGGAAAGCCAAGGCAACACAGCAAATGATTTTCATTGTGAAAACTGTTTATCACTGGTCAGCTGGGTGGAGAACGTGAGAATGTGGGTTTTGAGGAAGTAACGACATCTGGAATACTAATCAGAAGTTAAACTGCCCACATCAGACACAGGTTGCCAAAATATGGTAAGAATGAGTGCACCTAAGCTATGGTTTTATAAAGGGAATATTTGATAAACAATTTCCTACCATTACGCACCCAGAAATGGAAATATTACTAGCTAGTTGCAAAGGTCCTTAGAAATCATACTGCTAGACTCCAGCCCACAGAGACATGCACACACACGCATAGCAGTAAACATAAAAATCAAACACATAAAATCAAACATTTACCAGCTGTAGTTAACTGGAATAACTTTCCCCTCAGCTTACAACCAGCACTAGGATCATCCACCTATCAGTCATACCAAATTCCTAAGAGTTCTGAAGCAAACTCACAGTGATCCGTACTAAAGGGGCTGTATTATAGAAATTGTTATCATTTAATTTGACCTCCACTATAAACTGAAAGCAGATTACTGTGTGTTGCAATCCCAGGAAATCTCCCTCACGAGTCAGGTTATTGTTTAACCTAGCTGTAAAAAAATTACAACATCAAGTTTATTTATGTATTCCTTAGTGACACAGGCCAGAGAGAGTACGTTCTGCTTCACTTCACAGGTGGAGACAATGGAAAGAGCAACACCTCTGACAAGCTACTGGGCAGAAGTTCAGATGCTGACCTTCCCGTTCAAGTCCTGCAGCTGGCAAACTGCAGAGACTGCTGTTCTAGCACTGTGCACATGGATGCCCATCTCCAGGGCACTCCCTGTCAAAACCTTACTCAGCTGCAGCTGGGACTCTCAAACCTCAGTCCAGTAGAGCTCTTGCCATCCATCTGGAATATCTGGAATTAGCCAAAGACAATTAAAATGCAACCACTTGTCAGATTTTGCAGTAACATGGAGGAAAGGATGCATGAAAAAGCCCTCTTATGCAAGTATTTCTGCATAGAGGAGAGGAGTACTAGTGGTCATGTTAAAGGCCAGCATGCTTTTGATGCCTGACAGCCTCATCTGTGTGCCTTCTCAGAAATGCATTGTTTCTGGAAAGGCCACAGCTCAGCTGCCAGGTATGTCTAGCCCAAACATAGCCACAGCAAAAGCCAGTAGCTCACATCACATATCAATGTAAATATGCTGACTCAGGACTTACACTGGTAAAAATAGGGATCAGAATGTATTCCTAGTAATGTTTTTCCCTTTTCCTGGAATACCACCATTGTTTTCACCTAGAATATCTTTTTCTATGTTGTTTATTAAATACTCTGGATTCCTAAAGGGCTGCATCATGTGTTTTTCGTGGTTTCAAGACACTTTTTACTGTGGTGTGCAAGAGGTAGTGTGAGACTGAAGGCTTGCATAGCTTTAGGATGAACTCAGAATGTGCTTTCATACAACCTGCTCCTAAGGAGAAATAATTAAATTATTAGTAAGACTGCAGCAAATCAGTTCCTGCAGGGGTATAAGCTTGCTCTGCGAAGGTAGTTATTTTACTGTATACAACTTGGATACTGTGATAAAAACTAGTTTTTTATTGTCTCTGATAGCACAAGATAGGATTCAAAGCAAGAACACATCTCTTTGGCTGTGCCCTAGCATGTCATCCTCTTACTTTTGACTACTGCCCTTCCGATTCCTTGTAACAAAGCAATAACAGCAGTTTATAGATTCCATTTTAGTATCACACAGGAAGTCTAAGAGCTACAGCCACATTTTCTTCTAAGGTTATGGACTTTTAAAGATAGAGATTGTGTGTAGGAGATCAGTGTAAGAAAGTAGCCTGTGATAGGGCACTGCAAACATAAGCTTGAGGAGTAGTGGTCTCCTAAAAGTAGTCTCTTCACTCATAAAAGCTGCACCAGTGATTAACCGAGAAAGCATCCCGTGGACATTTAGCAGTCAACATTCACACATGTTCCACATCCTCTAGCCTGGAGGGTGCCAACGCACAAGTGCGGGTACGACAGCGTGCAAGCACAGCTGTAAGTGAATCTACAGGTACTGTG
This sequence comes from Formicarius rufipectus, assembly GCA_013399695.1. Taxonomy (NCBI): domain Eukaryota; kingdom Metazoa; phylum Chordata; class Aves; order Passeriformes; family Formicariidae; genus Formicarius; species Formicarius rufipectus. The sequence continues at coordinate 107,963 of VXAU01004937.1, forward strand.
AGAGTACATATCTCTGTTCACTTCTTCCCTAATGGATACTGCTGCATTACAGGCATTAACTACGACTCAAACAGATTCTCATTATATCGACGAAATTCAGCCTTTTCCTGTGTAGGACCAAGAACCATAGGAAACTGGAAGGCTGGGCTCCCATGGGATGGGTGAGTTCCATGCAAAACAGGAGAAAGCCAGGGGACCTTACTGTGATGCTACTGCTGTGCCAATCTGTCGCTGAAGAAAGGGACTCTTAGAAGTCACCTTGCTTCCGGAGAAAAGACACATCCCAAATCCCGACAGCTCGTGTCATCAGCCCGGCAGGTTGTGCCGGAGCTCCAGTCGAGGAACAAGCTCCGTATCACTCCTGAGAGGATGTAGGAGCCCTTCAGAGGCCACCTCACGACACCCGGGTCCCACAACATCCCAAGCACGCCGAGAGAGCTTTACAAAGGAAAGGTTTGCCAACTCCCCCTTCCCGCCATGCTGGCAGCATTTTCATCCCAAATTCCCCTTGCCCAAAAGCAACAGGCAGGCCCGATAGCCCCCGTGAGCGCTCCGGACTCCGTCCAGAACCCCCGCCCGGGACTCACCGCCGAGAGCAGGCACCCAGCGCAGGCAGAGACAGAGGACGGCCAGGAACGCCTTCCTCCCCATCCCGTCTCCTTCCATAGCACAAAAGCTTCGGCGGAAAGAAACACAAAAAAAAATTAAAATTAAAAAAAAAAGAGAGAGGGAGAAAAAACTTTAAAAACTAAAAAAAGAAAAACTTTTTTTTTTTTAATAAACTACTGAAAATTGAACAGAAAATGCAGCGCAAAAGTAGCGAGACAGCCACAACCGCCCGCGAGCGCGTCCCCGGCACGCCCAGCACAGCGAGCCCCGCCCGACCCGGCCTTAAGTGCCCACCAATATGCAAATATGCAAATATTTCCCGCATCCATTGGCCGCGGGGTGGGGCGGGGCGCAGGGGGTCGGTCCGATCCCGGGGGCAGTATTGGTCCTGCACGGCCCCCGGGCCGTGATCCTTCGTCGGTCCTGGCTCCCACAGCCCTCCCACATCCGCCTGGCCAGCCCTGCCCTCGGAGCCAGAATGCGACCCCGGCGCCTCACCCCCTTGGTTCTTCCCGCTCTGCTGGGTCTGTCTTCCTTCTCATCCATACCTTTGCACTAGTTACGAAGTGCCGAAACCTTGTTTTGCCAGCACTCAAGGGAATACAAGTCTGGAGAATTAATTAATTCACTGGAGATTGCATCTGTGCTCCTGAGAAATACAAAATTGATTATTTGAGCACTTCAGCTTTCTCTGCTCTCCTCTCAGAAATACGGTTTGCAGTGAGACTTGTGTTGGTGGTCACTGGGTGAAAGATCAGTTATGTAAGAACATTAATTTAGAAACGAGTTTTCATTTCATTGTCCAGTTTGTTGCTAAAGGCCCAGCTTCATAGAGAAGTTTGTGACAGGAAATGAGGACTCCTTGGGTTTTGCAATGTGAAGCAAATAGGATTCACTTTGAGGGTAACTGATCTTTCTCATACCAGGCACCTTAGGAGACTAAAATATATCCGGTTTATATTAGTGGGGCTATTCAATAAAAGGTTGCTCAAGTGTAGCACAACTGGGTCACATCTCACTTTAGATTCCACTAAAAGACCACTAAGATCTGTGAGAACACATCTCCCCCGAGACATAACTAGAAGTTCCTCCACCATCAATTTATATTTATATCTATATCCAAAAGGCACTGGAAGAACTTTGTGAGGTACAAACTGTCATGCTGAGACTTTCTTTTCCACTGAGACAAGCTGCTGTCAGGGAGGAGGGACTGACACAATAGATGACACAGTGAGAAGGGGTGTTGGAGGTAAAGAGGCTTGGAGCAAGGAGAGACCAACCTTCTTCACCAGTGGATGGTGGTGGTGTGAGACTAGAAAATTATGGTTTGTGCTGCAACTTGCTAAGTACCAATCATATCCTCTGACACCTGGTATTTGAAACTCTCTTGTCAAAACAATAGCAAGAGGTTTCTCATATCTTTCTTCTTCCCCAATGCGGACTAAACAATGCATTTCTCTTGATCCAATTCGTCTGAAATTCTATAGTGTAATTTCCCCCTTGGAAATCAGCCTGACTCTATCTAGGGTCAGACATCCTTCCTAGAAAATTCCATTCCCTCATGGCAACATTTGGCAAACTAAAAGGCCAAACACTTTAAGGAGAGATGTTGTAAGGGAGACTGTTGGGGCAGCTTAATCACAGGTGATGCTACCAAACCCATCAGAGCAAAACTGAACATGAAGTCTCCTGAGTTGCACAACTACATCCATGGCTACTGCAGAAAAAATAAAAAGCTTGCATTGCAATATGACTGTTGGAAAAGTAGTTAGTGTCGTGCAGTTTTAACTGCTTATGGAGTCAGATTAAGCAGATAGAAAGGAGCAGTGGCAATGCTTGGTATGCCAAGCCCTGGATGGACTGCTGGCCCCCACTAACGTCTGCAAATCCACAGGCTGTAATCACTTTCAGTTAATTCCCCATACAGATTGTGAAACCCATCAGCAGCAAGGGCAGGCACCAGATTTACAAACTACTCAGCATGAAATATAATTTATTACACTGAAAACACTTGTTTGCATAATTTTTGTTCATGTTCATGCCTAATTTTAAGACATAGAGTTATTTATTTAAGAAAGAGTTACACAAACTCTCCATAAAAAGAAAAAAAGAAAAAAAAAAACAAAAAAAACCAAAACAAACAAACAAACAAACAAACAAAAACCACAACCTGAAAGAAAACTTTCAAGTGATGAAAAGTGGGGGAAGGGAATAACTCTAGTTCCTCAGATCTTGAAGAAATTGCCTAAGTCTGTTGTAAATTCAGATGCAAAATAATCTTAAATAGATGGGGAAGAGCAGATTTTGCAGTGTTTAAAAGGTTTTTGTTCCTTGCATATAATCATGATTGGATGGAGAAAAACTTCATGGCATCAACTCAAGGTGCTTCAGTGCAATCATTAGCTTGATTTGAGTTTCCCTACCTCTACAAAATACAAATTCTGACACGGGAAAGCAAGGCTCCGTCTTAAAACAGAGCCTTACTTATAGTAATCATGGGCTCTAAAGTGGGTGGAAGGTAATATAACGAGAGCTAAAATACATTGCTTCTAATAAGGCTGAGGAGGAGTCTGGAGGAATGGAGACAGGAGTTGCATAACTAGACTAGTATTTGTAGCCACAGACCACATAGAAGGTTAAAGTCAAAACAAGCCCACAAGTATCTCCAGCCCAATGTGGGCAGCATTGGTTTATGTGGTGCAGCTGTGCTGAACCCTGAGCAAATTCACTGGCCTCACACAACAGCAAGCATGAGAAGAACCAACCCTGGAATTTCATTTACAACAGCAATTCTCCAAAGTCCTTGAAACACAGGGAGAAGAGGAGGGGTAGGGCATGACACAACACAACACTTAACATTTTTGTGCTACTTTAATTCTATTAATATAAAAGATCTGATAGCTGAAGGTGAGAGGTCTTCCAACAAAAGCATCTGCTTAAAAACAAGCAAAAAACATGTTCTAGTCTCCTTCTGACTAGGAAATACAAGTAAATAAGAGGTCTTTATTTTTTCCTCTGTAAGTAATGCAATTTGCTCTTTCCTTCCCAGAAGAAAAATAGTAGCAATAAAGCCAAAAAGTTGGACTGAGCTTCCATATTCTATGCTAATAAGTTCAAATAAACAGATAAACATACAAAGGAATCATTTTCTCCTGTTTTAAGTTAGTTCATAGATGAAATGTTTCTTAAAATCTCTTTTTCTGAAAACCAGACATTTTAAATGAATCCTCAGGCTGGAGATAAAAAATAACTCTTCCCTTCCTGTTTCCAGAATCATTACTTTGGATACAGCAAAAACTTTATGTAGTGGAGGTTCTCTCATCCTGGGATGAACTTCTTTTCCGTGTTCTGAAGAAGGAGCAACATGGTATCAAATCATCCAGGGGCTTGAAGGTGACTGTAGCAAGCTTGTCCCACCAACATTCAACCAACAGGCCCTTTTCATGACACAGTATTTGCTTGCTTTTCCACAGTGGCAGTGAGCATGGGGTGCAGGTACCTTTCACTAGGGGCAGGGGCAGCTCAGTGACAGGCAGGCATGCAGGCAGGTGAGAACTACAGTTTCAGGACAGTCTGTGTGTTGTGGCTATCTTGAATCTCCCTAAATGGGCAGCACTGGGAAAGGTGACAGCAGGAAACAGCGGTGTGTCTGTTTAGGTACACAGTATGTACAACTATATGTGCAGCTTCACTGTTGGCACCTGGAAGACCTCAGCTGATGGCATAGGGTGATATGCAACAGCTTCAGCTCTGACCTCAATAGGGAGGGCACCTGTTCCTTGTGCTCACTTTTCTGTTTTGCAGGGAGGTTCTTTTCAGTCTTTGGTGGCACACAGGAAGCAGGAGGAGGCTTGTATATAATCCCCTTTAGCTATTATGTCTTTCCTTGGTTATCCTTTCTATTGCTGTGATATGACATGTTGTTCTGTTCCCAGGTTGCCTTATCTCACAGACAAGGTCCTCTCTCACTGATTAGCACAAGGATTCATTCCTCTTCATTCTCTCTTTTTTTCAGTACACAGTGTAAGCTACCAACTCCTTCAGAAAACAAAGAGATATAGAATAGAGCAGGATGACCTGCTTGGCTAATGAGCTGCAGATCCAAATGCAAAGTTTGCACTATGCTTTTCTCAACTGTGCTTTAATTAATGATCACACTGATGGTAGTGCCTGCCAGAGTCAGCTAGCTGTCTCACCAGACACATCTTTCAAAATGTAATGCCAGGGGAGAGACATTCCAGCATCCCTTCTGGGGTGGCATGTAGGGGAGTATAGTCCAACTCCCTGCTCATTGGCCATGGGGCTGGTGTGCTGATCAAGTATGGTCTCCCTCACTATCCCTCACGTGGCTCCCAAGTCCTGCCTGCAGTAGGTTAAAGATGAGGTTGTCTGAAACTTTTGCAAGGTTACGAAAATGTGCAAAGGCAAGGGGGAGAAGGAGAGAGAAGAGCTTTTGCCTGAGAGAAAGTGTTCAGTACCAGCTGTGCTCAGGTGACCATAAGGGCATAAGCAAGCGCCTGCCTTTTGCCAACAGGGTGCCTGCTGGAGAGACTTCAGCATCTTCTGCTCTCTCTTGTTCTCCTACAATTTGCAAAACTCCTAACTCCAACCATGGGAACAAAGCCTTCTCACTTAGGTCCCAGCCTGGTTATCTGTGTTCCTGATTGCCAAGGGGAGAGAAAGTAGGGTGAGAGAGCAGTGCAGAGCACCACTATTGTGAGAAAATGAATCTGTCATTTCCCTTTCAAGAAATATATCAGGGAGAACCAGCCACTTCTCCACTCTCTGGGGTCTACATCGAGGGAGAAAATAATTACATACTCTCTTCTTTTCCCTTTATTTTACTCTGCAAAGCTAACAGATGGTGTGTGGAGCAGCCAAGGCCGTATTCCAACTTGTATCTCCTTTGGTTGTTCATGACTTATTGAGAACAGATTCCTCCTTGGGCTGACATTTCCATCTCATCCCAAAGGGAATTTGTTTTAATTTTCATTTAATGTTTCATCTGCGTTAGCATTGCTGCTCTGCGATTTTGCAATGGGTAAGTAAAAATGCCCTCACGGCCCAACACTCCTGCTGTGGACAGCCAACCCAAGTGTTCATGGAGTGAGAGACATGTTCCCAAATGACACTTCAGCCTGCCTGCGGTCAAAGCATGCTCATGCATTGTCTCCAGGAACTACAAAGTAATCCTGCAGTAAATTTGTGCTTATAATTCTGTGTAATCAGTTTTATATCTCATGAAGATTTAAATTAATTTCAAGCAAAGCCTGATCCCAGCTAGTGATTTGTCTTCAATCTATGAACAGAAAACAGGCTGAGTTTGCATATGCACAGTAAAAATTTCCGATGTATTCTATTTGCCACATGTAATTAACTACAAAATAGCATTTATTTCCACATACTTCTTTCATTGCTTTACTTCACTATCTTCACAAGTATGCTGACACTTTTTAGGAATACATTCAGCTGTCATCCCTGCCCCAGAGATATTCCTGCCAAAATTAAGATAAGTCAACAAAGAGGAGACACATATATGAGGAGAAAGGGAGAGGAAGGGCAGGGGTGCAACAATGAGATCTCACTATTCATCAATCAACTCCAAAGACAATGCCAACTATGGGAGAAGCCTGAAAAATGGCAGACCTGATTCCCTGGTCATGAAGGACTTCAGATCACATAGACAGCATTCTCCAAGTTGAAAACCCACATTTTCCGTGGGGATCCTTCTGTCAAAAGCAGCCTGTGAGGGACGTACACCCACTTGGCCTTGTGGACACCAAATGATGCCATCATTGTCATCTGCTCATGGTAGCCATGAATATGGGGGAGCTTTTTTCTGTTTTTAAAGTCACAAAGTGCTCAGTTTGTCACATGGTAATGTGTAAACATGTAATGTGCCTGTGACTGGAAACATTGCTACATAGAACACCACTGAAGAGGCATGTTTCAGCTCCTAGAGTCCAGTGGCACCACCTCTGTGTGTCAAGGGCAGCCCTGGAAGCACAAAGTACAGCCAGTCCACTTCAGGGTCCTCTCCATCAGCCAGAGCACACACAGAGCAGATGAAAATTTGGCTGACTTGATGGTCTGTGACACCATTTTCCTCCTGACTTGCTGCTGTGCCTCAGTGCTTCTCTGGGGCCCTAGAAGCCCATGAGATCTGGTTACTGCTGGAGAAGAAACCATCCTCTGCAGCCCTAAGGTCACATGTAAGGACTTTGCAGGGAGAGTAGGAAGCTGAGGCACCAAAGATTGAAATCGCTTGCCCAAAGGCTGTGTACAAAGTCAGGAGCAGAAAGAGACTCAGAGCCCAAACTGCCTACTACAGGGCAGGTCCCCCACCTGCTAGCCTTCCTAAGGGATATAAACCCAGAATAAATAATGAAAAAGTGGGAAAAGTATTTTCTGCCTCCATCGGCTCTGGAAGCCACTGATATTAGGCTCCACCAGTACCTTCATCTCCTCATTTCCATCTCCCAGAATGCTCCTGAAGTCCACTGGGTAGTTTTCTTTCATGTATAATTGTGAAAAAGTAGTCATGTGTGTTTATGCACTGTGTCTGCAGTTGTGCAGATGGCTGGACATCAAACAGAAATGGTTATTCTTAAAAACCCTCCTGATTTCCTACTATGGTAGCCACCTCAGTAAATGTACCTGTGTTTAAAGTTGTAAAGAGACCATTCAAGGGATCGCTAAAAGGCTTAGAAATCTCCTAGGATCAGACTCCAGGCATGAATTAGGTAATGGTCATATTAGCATAGCCTGTTTTTCCAAGGCAGCTGATAACACTGTAACTACCAAACTATGACATAAATTTGCCCTAGGAAACAAGAAGAATAGGTCTGTGGGTTGTTTCAAATTACACATCCTCTGGGAATTTGAAGAATTCCTGTTAAATAATTAGGGACATGTGAACCTGATTTTCCAATCTCTCTGATGCCATGAGAACTCTGGGAATTAAGCTTTTTTAAGAAATTTTTTTTGTTGTTGAACTGTTGTTGAGAGAACTTCTTTCTCAGTTTTTCCAGTGCTGTGATGTTTAAAGTAATTGACATCCTTGGGTATTTTTTGTATTGGAGTAAGAACTAAGGTTTTCAGTCCTTTGCATATAGAATTTATTTTTTTTTTACCTCATGCAAACATAAAATGATTTTTTTGATCTAAAACTCACAGCCAACATTTCTAGGGCATACAGTATTGTGGACTCACACAACTGAGGTGGGGGTGCAGAAGTAGTGAAAACTCCCTTTGATCTGTGGGAAGGTTCCAGGAACATGTTTGCTTTGCTGTTGGCAGTGGACTCTTGCACCAGCCACCTACCCATCCCTCAGACCACTGGATGGGCTTAGCTTCTGCTGAACACAGGAGCACACGGCAGGCTGGATGCTGCCTCAGCCAGCACACTCTTGCTGCACCAAAATCTATGTGCTGGAGTTAGGTTCTTCCTCTTCAGTGAAAAGAAATTAACTCTCCACTGCTGATTTATGTTTCCCTCCAAGGACTGAAATTTTCCTGAGGCCATTTTGATGGAAACCTTACAAAATTTTGTTTTGCATAAAATTTCTCAAGGACTACCAGATGGTCTCAGTCATCCTGGTGTTCAGCCTTGCAACTCAGCTCCTGTTGGATGCCTCTACTTGCCTCCAGTCCAGGGCTAAACAAGCGCTTTCCTATCTAGGAGCTCTAACACAGAATTTAAGGCAAAAGGCTGTTTCTATCTCTTCTGCATGCTCAGATTGTTCTTAACAGAGATGGCTTTTTCCAAGGATATATGCATTTACCAGTCATTCTGGAGATGCTTATGCACCCTGAAGGACTAAACGAGGGATCTCTTTCGCAGCAGTCCTGACCTAGATGTGACCTTGAGTTCAGATTTTAGAAATATCACCTAAATCTTCTGTAAGTGGTGCTGCAGAAAATGTGAGGAGGTGCTGGGAATAGGGTGGCACTGCCGCTTTGCTCAGGGTAGGTGTGCCTGTGTATGAACCCAGTCCATGCACATGCATTCCACCACCTGGAGAAGCAGAGGCGCATGCAATTGTATGCACATCCTGTTGTTTTCTAGAAGTGTTTCGGTTGAGGTACAGGGTTGAACTGACAGGCCTGAGAAGAAACTATAGAAAATAATAACAGCTTCTAAGTCTAGCTTAAAAACTGTTAGGGTTTCCTTGTTTGGCTTCAAAGGACAAATGTTAAGGTAATTTTTACTTGTCTTCTGGTCTTTGAGGTTTAACATTCTCAACATCAAACTCTTCTCTGTGACCATGAAGGCTAAACATTTACTTTTCTGTAATGCAACCTAAGAGTCATAAGCAATTCCAGGACTGGAAAAGGAGTCTTACATAAACTACCTGTTTCAGTAAGACATGCTCTTGTTCCTGAAAGATTCAACTCCTTTTAGGACTAGTGAACAATTCTTAAGTTGCCACTGGTTTTCTCTTGCTTGCTAATCTCCAATCAGATTTACTGAATAATTCATCTTTCATTTATTTATACTGGCCAGCAAGCTATTGGAAAGCCACTCTCTGATTCCCTCATGGTTCATATTTGGATATTGTGGTTTGTCATCTCAGCCAGGGAGGGATTTTTAATTATTTTTTTTAATTGTTGTTTTGATCCCTGCATTTTTTTCCTTAACAACCTGTAATGAAAAAAAAAAAAAAAAAAAAAAAAAAGCCCAAACAAAAATAAAAAACCAGTTACTCTGTAAGGTGTTCATTTCACAAGGAAAATCTAAAAAAAAAAAATCCATTCTTGTGTTTTAGGAACATTATAGGACTCTAATTAGAGGGGAGAATGACCCTCTCAGTTGCTTTGCAGGCAATTGAAGAGGACAGTTGCTGCCCTGTTTGGTTCTGGGCTGTCACCTTTATTCCTTCCCAAGATAAAGAAGAGACAGACAACAGAGCAAACAAAGCTAATGGATGAAGGCAAATTTGGGGCTGATTAGGCATGGTGAAGGAACGAGTCATTGCTCCATGGATAATTCACGATGAAACAGCTGCAGGCTTCTCTTTTGTGGCAGAAGTAGAGCTTAGCAAAGTATTGTCAACCTAAATAGTTCTTGACTTTGAAAAGTTAGGTTATGACTCAAAGACAGTATTTTGCAGTTTGGGGCTGAATTAAACTAAATTGCTCAAGATTGAAAAGTAATTCTATCCAGATATATTGTTTTGATACTTTTTAAAGCAAAACACTGATTTTTAAAACTTTCTGGTTTAGAAACTCCTTGTCAATTTTGTATTTTTTAGAGTAGAAAAGGAAATTAATACCTAGCTCCTGAAATCAAATTTGAATATTGAACATTTTTTATTTAATGAGTAGTTTTGCTCACTGATGGTTTTAATAGTATTTCTGTTCAGCTGTAAGATTTTTTTGTCTCCATGAATCTCTTCCTGTGTCCAACTGCTTTCAATTCAAATATCCATAAATCCACAAAGCCCCATTCAGCTGTTCTGTGCCCTGTGCAAGTGTTAGTCTCAGAGGTGCTAAGTGCTCGGCTCAGCTGCTAGGGAACACACATACCTTTTTTTTGTTTGCTGGAACAGTACTAGCCAGAGAATTACACTACGAACTTGGCAGCTTCCCTGATCCCATCAGAAAAGTATCACTCTTAATGGTAACCCACTGCCGTACTACTCTGTTTTTGGGATCTCTGCAGAAGATCCCAATTCTACTTGTACAGACAAACTTAGTATTACAAATGTCATAAGACATGCTTGCAGGTATCTGGAACTTTCTACAGACAGGAACCACTGACGCAGTTGATTTTGGGCTTGCCCACAGTGGCCAGTCTCTGCATACAGATCTGTGCACACATAAGTGCATGAAGTACTCTCCGAGTTAATGTTGCAGGACCAGCCCTTCCAATTTGCCTTAGAGTGCAGTAGAACAAAAACTAGTCATTTGTCCACTTTCCTATTGAATGAGGAAACAACAGGTCTGTATGTGTACGATATATTTAGGCTTCCATTTATATGGACATTTTAAATTTTGTGACTCTGGCCAATTTTCTTCCCCTTTCCAATTTTTATTTTTCTAAAGAAAAAAAAAAAGCAAAACAAAACCATAGCAGCTTTTAATTACACCTTTTTGTGTCACAAATGAAACATGTATATCCCAAAAAACCAATTTTCATAACTTTTTAGTATCAGCATAAATTTGAAAATCTGGAAACTGAACCTGAAATTGAAAATACATGAATAATTTTTCATAATTTAGCAACTGTATAATTGTTGCATTCTCTCTCTCGGGAAAGGTATTTTCTTATGGAATAACATACTAGATACAGTAAATCAGCTCTAATTAGCTACTAGTAACTGAAATAGCTGGCAGCAAAGGTTTCCTTACAATGAAACAAGGCCTTTTACTAGATCACCTTTTTCTGGCCAGATGACCCCTCCTTCTGCAATGAAGAGTTTACCCATGTGGAAATATAGCCCAATACCTCCTCAAAGAGGCATTACTGATTATCCCACTAGGATTTACAAGGGAACAGGCTTATTGCTTCCAAACGAACTCACTGGTAGATTTTGGTGCTGTTGAAACAAGAGAACATTGACTTAAGCAGGGAACAGTATCAGTTTCCTACAGAAGGCCTGATGAATTATGTCAGGGTCAGTGTGTGTACTTGTGCCTAGTTACTCCTTCTCCTGTGCTTGCTGCTGCTCAGTGAGAAATCCCCTTCCATGATTATTTTACATTGGTTGGATACTGGCAGAGAGAGCAAGAGACCTACAGCAATGATATATTACCTCACCACCTGCCATCCAAAGATCGTAGCACGCATTGCAAAAGCTAAGTTTCCAAAACCTCTGCAGGCTGAGTTGCTCCAGGCACTGGAGAAAGGAAACAGCTTGGAGGAAGAGGGCTCTTGCATCCTGAAACTGCATGTGAAATTTACACAGACAACTCCCTAGAAGGCTATGGCCTCCAGGAATGTGTGAAGTGTATGAACTGGATGATGAATCCAGTGTGTCTAGAGGCATCTTGTGTCCACCAGCTAACTAGCATTGGTTATGTGGAGTGATGTATCTGCAACCCTTCCCTTAAGCACCTGTTCTGGAGGCAAAACTTTGGGCTGCTCAAAGTGTGGTATAGCCTGGCCCATCCATCAGTTCTTGTTGCTTGTAGTGCTCTTGTAATATCCAACCCAAAATTCAAAGTATTTTCATGTAAAAAACTTTATTTCTTGCTAAAACTAAAAATCTTGCTGAGAATAAAAATACATAAACTCTAAAATCATTTTTTGATTTCTTTCTCATTGACAAGCCCCTTCTTTCACTTGTCATACAGGTCTGTATTTCAGGAATACACCTGTTTTCTTAATATTTTTCTTGTTTTGATCAATTTTTTCTGCCTTCTCACTTATGAACATGTCTTTTGCTTTCAACTCAGTAAAGCCAAACTTGTCCTTAGGGGTCCTTGCATTTGGATAAATCATTTCAAAAAATCACTGCCTAATAACCCAAGAAGAAAATCAGGTCTATTCCCCTCTAGCCTCAAAGTTGCTTAAAACCCAGTCTGATGTTTTGTTCCAAGACCTTACACCATCCTTTCTCTCTCTACACCCACATTCACTGGAAAATTAACCTCTTCCCCAAGGACAGAGAAGGGCTATCTCAGTCTCTTGGGAGTCCAGCCACGACCTTTTTAAAAGTTAGAGGTCTTTCCTGTATGACACAATGCCCCGGAGAGACTACACAGCTGAAACTGCATGAACTGTGCTTGCATTGCAGCCTGCCTTGCCAAGTGATTGCTAAATGGAGCTCAACATTCACAGCAGATGCTTTTTTACATCCTGAAAACATCATCTCTCTGTGGTGAATCTGGGGATTGGTGCAGATTTGTGGACAGGTATTGGAGGCAAGGTTGATGTGCACACCACAGATTGAAAACACTCTATTGTAAAACCATCTGAATATAGCTGTGACATGTCCTGTCCTCACCATTTTCTGAGACTTCTCATTTTTTGGGGGGGTTTGGCCCTTTTGGTTTTATCAAGTGTTTGTATCCATCTCCTTATATGAAAATACAAAAGAAAGAGGGCCTTATGCTGGCCACTCACTTGATTAGCCAATACCTTCCCTGTGAACTCTTGTCATGTGTTTAAAGCAGGGCCTTCAAAGTGCATTAAGCTCTTACACAGAAATATCCTGATCCAGCACAGACTTAGCACTGAAGCATTTATTTGCATCCTAACTGAAAACACATCACCTTCATAAGACTTCAGTTGACTGAAGGCCCAACACACAAGGAAGTCTGCTCAGAAATAAGTAGAAAAGGTGTCTAAGTGTCATGTCTTGCATGTTTTACCCCCTGTCACCACAATAAGGGGCAGTACTCAACCATTTAAGCCCCTCCAAGCCCCAGATTGTCATGGAAAGCAGCGAGCATTGCAAGCCTTGTTTCAGCCCTGCAAACACTGAGAAAGTCAACTGGAACAACTCTTTGGGACAAAGATTATGCTGTTGCTGTCCCTAAACCTACTCAAGACTAACTTTTGGCAGTCACTTTCTATATTTTTCTCTTGCTCCTTGTCCCTCAAGAATAAAATTCAGCCCCCAGAAAGTCAAACACAAGATCCAAGAGCTGTTCAGCTAATTCAGCCAGATGAAAGTTCCAATTACTTTTTTCAGATTACATATGGAATTAGATGAACATGAAAACAAAACAGTTTTAGGGCCTAATCCATGTCAGAAAGTACTCCCACTGTATGATGTGTAAAACTGGATGCCAAGACAAAGATCTTATACTCTGGGTGAGAGATTTCAAAGTTTCTTAGAGGAACTCTTGACACCTATTTAGTTCTATACTGGGCACCTAAATCCAATAACTACTCTGGAAGAACTCAGAATTAGTAGACAGTATCAAAACCAGACAACAAGCCATTAGAGAAGAAACTGTCCACGGGAAAAGTATGGGACTTCCGATATGCTTCCAGTTGTGTGTTCAGATACAAGAGTTAAGAGGACATTTCTGGTATATTGGATAAGGCCAGGGGAAATACTGAAAAAATGAAAAGGAATTTGAAACTCCAGTACATACATCACTAGATACAAAGATAAAGGAGGAACCCTCTTGGGAGACTACTGACAAGACGGAACAAGTTAAAGGCAAAAATATTCCCCTAAATCTGTATTATAAACAGTGAAATATGAAAGAAGGAACAGAAATCTCCAGACGGAAGACCATCATTGTGTTACAGAAGTATCCAGACTGTTATGAAAATTCAGGAAAAAACAGCATGAATTGGTTAATTTCGCAATAGGACATAACCTCCTACGATTCATCCCTTGTGTACAGTTAGGAAAAAGACAGTATTACACAAATTACGAAACATATTGCTAGTCCCATCTATTTTAAATTTTCATTATTTACTTGAATGCAAGCTAAGAAGTTCAGAAATATTTCTTAATATGTTTTTGCCTCAGGAGAGGTCACTCTTTGCAGGAGAATTTATTCCAACGGGGTTGATCAGTACCTTTAACCTGAAGCTCCCTTTCAGCCATCAGGTTCCCACCATGAGCAAACTGACCAAAGACAACTTATTACACTGTGGATAGAACTCAGCTTAAGTCTTAAAGATACCTGACATAAGCAATTCCTGTCCTAAAGCAAGTAATCCACAATCTTACCTTCAGTTTAGATATCATGCTAATATCGATATTGTAAAATTATCTGAAGTAATTCTGTCTCATATTTTTCTCAGATGGCCTTGCAAGCCTTGAGCATGGGCATTTCAGGTCTGCAGGCAGGAACAGATGTGTCCTCTGAGCCAACACTTTTTTGTGGTGAGCTGTAGAAGCAATTGTGTCCCCCAGGGAATTGAAACACATTTGTACAGGCCTAAAGAGGTGCTAAAAGAGTATATGACATGATTGCTGGAGGGAGGATGGGTAGCACAGGGCAAATCTTAATTTCAAACTTAACCTGACAGACCTTGGTCACTCAAAACCCTGACACAGTGGCATCAACTAATATTTGTCATGGGCAAAAGATCTTATAATAGTTTCTTACAGTCTGGGGTGATGAACACCATCAAGTGAGGCTAAACACTTCACTGTGTTTCAGTTTCCTCCCTTGGGTCTTTCATCTGCCAAACTCTGCAGGAGCCACATTGATGTCCACAGAGCTATACAGCTGAAGTTCTTGGCTAGTTGGTATTTCTAGAAGAACAATCACAGCCATATCCAATACGCACTCTTGAACTTCTGCAAAAGCACACAGCTTCTTGCCAAACACAGCCATGGTAAGTCCTTACCAATAGCTGATACGCCTTGGAAGGACTTACTCCTGAACTGGAGGAGAAAAACTTGGAAGCCCAGTTCAAATACGCTCATGGACTTACCAGCTTTGACAAGAAGCTGAGTGTCTGGTAGCTGTTTTTGTGTTCAAGTAACACTTGATCTCATGGACATTGAAAAACTCTTTCACTATGTGCTTAGGATGTGAAAATACTGGAAAGAAGACCCTTCTCTCAGGCAGCACCCAGAGGTTCCAGACTAGCATAAGTAGCAGCACCTGGCACACCTCAGGTCCATGCCAATACTTGCTAACAGGCTGTAAATGGAAGAAAAGATGTCTGGAATTTATTGATTAGACCTGAAAAAAAGAGGGGAAAAAATGAATAATCCAAGGCCATTCTCTATGGCATGTGTTGACCAGCTTATTACTCTGTCTCCTAATGAAGGTATATCCACTGGCTGCAAATCCAATAGTCACACACCCTCTCAGAGACACATATTCGATGTTAGAACAATTTGTCATTTTATATCCTCTTTTGCTACTAGGCGGTTTGTTTAACTTTCAGCACTTGATAGAGGTCCTAAGGAGCTGTATATCCCAGGCACATTCTTCCCCTCCTGATAGGTCTTTGCAGTCATTGGAGACAATTAGGAACAAATAAAGACCTTTGCTTACATGCTTTCTCCTTACCTCTGGATGGCATGGAGGCTAGAAGAAAGTGCCAACATGCCTCTCCAGCACTGTCATCCTTCAGAGGCTTTGTGTGGCCTCTTCCTCCAACATGGCTTTCCTTTTCCAGAGGGTAGCATGCCACACCCATGTCAGTGACAGCATCCAAAGTCTCCCAGCAGCTTCTGGTCAGGCGATCCATTTTGGTGCTAAGCCCTAAGCTTAGCTTGTCCAGAGCACCATAAAAGATAAAACAGTAAAATTTTTTTTTAAAAGGTTATTTTTATGTTATTCACAAAGGATCCTTACTCTCTGAAGTCAAGCCCACACAGGTATGTGTAGTGTGAGCAAGTGAGGAGTCATATTTTCTTCCTTTGTTGTTTTCATTGTCCTCTTTCCCATCACCTACATGGCTCCTGTACCAGAGCCTGAAACACTCCTGGAAGCAGCACACTTGGGGATGAATGATCCACTGAAAGGACCAGGACTTTCACACTCCCCAGCCCCTCATGTTCAGGCAGCTGAACCATTCTCAACTCTTCACTATCACATCAATGCCATAATGTATACCGAAGGAGGCTGCTTTCAGGGCTAATTCAGTTCCAATGAGTAGATATCATGAGAGTGATGGTATGCCCTGCAAGAAAAAAGCAGAGTTGAGGAAGGGCTGCCAACAGCAGAACAGGGTCCCAGCCAAGTCTGAGGAGGAGATGTCATGTGTTTTGTGCCACTGCTGCTTCTGAAAGACTCTCTCAATAGAAGGAACAGGCCTATTCAGATCAGCCTGACCAACGGGATTTACAGCCAAGACCATTAGGGTCACAGGTGGAGGAGTGGGATTTCCTATCTGCAGATTTAAAAAAAAAAAAAAAAACCAAAAAAAAAACGGAAAACAGAGGCATCTAGGCATCTCTTAGGAAAAAATTGCTCTGCTGAATCATGGACTGCCTTCTACTTGGCTGTCAGCTCCTTAATTGCACCTTAATTGCACAAGTGAAAGTGGGGGCATGTATATTTTCTTATGAACACAGTGGACAAGCTCTACATTCACTGGTTTGTTTTAACCTCTGATTCCTTATTATAGAAGCCTTCCCAATCTATTTACCTTTTCTTGCGTAAGTTCATTATGAGATAGTCTGAGCATTACATAGAATATGCAAGTGATGAGCCTAAGAGGCTAATTTCCCCATAACTTCTCCAATGTCAGAGGACAACAATATGCAAGAACCAATTTATCCTTCATAACAAAGGGACTAGCTACCAAAGCTGCACCTTGCAGTCAATAGTCTGTGAACCCTGTGCACCCAGAGGTGCCATACCAGACCTGCTTATTTTGGACACCCTAGGAATGTCTGTAATGTTGCTGGTTACACGTGTTTAGGAACCTGAATCACTCTCAAATTTTCTGTAAGAGTCTGCAACCAAAAATAGTAAAGTCACTATGTAAGAAGAAAGTGTGAGTCCACCCAGGAGAACATCCCACAGCTTGTCATACATCACTCTCCTAGAAGAATAGACTTCAGTGGTATGTCACAATTTAAAAATAAATCATGAAAATGTAAAGAAATTTCACACAATGGAATTCGAAGTCTTTTAATTCACAGTGAACATCATCTGATGCTAATTATATTCTTCATTCAGGAATCTTCATTCTGGAACAAAGGAATATTATGAAACAAACTGAAAAGGTATTTAATAATAGTCATCCGATAAGGAATGTCTTCTTCAGGTCTTGCTCTTGCTTCACAGATGATGTTCCAGGGCCAAAATCATCTCCTCTTGTTGGTAGTTTGATTTGAGAGTGAGAACACAAAGCCTTTTAGCTATAGGAGAAGAGAGAAAGGTCCAAAAATCACTGTGTCCTAAGGTCTTGTGATGGGGTGTCTTCCACATGGCTTAGATTCCCCTGCCAGATACACTCCCACTTCATCGAGATCTAGAGTAGCATCTCAGTGGTGTAGACTAAGGATCTGAGCTGCACAGGGGAGACCATGTAAGGTTGATTAGGGCTATTCCATCTCCTGAAAGAGCAGATGTGCACTCCATGCCTTTCCTAATTCGAAGATAGGGACAACATGTGTTAAGAGATCACTGTAGAACCCAGAGTGGCCTGTTCACCTTTAACATGGGCAGCTTTCATGATGCTTCACATGTATCCCATATTTGTGTCAGATGCCTTGCATAGCTCAGAAAATAGTGGTCTACCTGCTGTGCAAAGGCAGAATCATCCTGGGTACTGAAACTAGAGCACTAGCATGTGCCAGTATATTGCCTTGACATAAAGAAGCAGACTAATCTAATGGAAGGCAAAACAGTGGGCTTTGACCAACTCATAAAACTTTCTCCACACTCCGTGAAGTAATCCATGCAGTGGTCCAGAGCTGACTTGGACCTAGTTCTCCTTCAGAGAGCTGCTCAGCATTTTTATATAGACTGTTCTCTGCCAGTAGATGAATCATGCAGCCTCCAATCCCCATGCTCAAAGAGTACCAGATTAGCAGTGGGACTTGTGCTGTTATCCCAACCTGCAATGTGATGACATGGAAATGTTTGGATAAAAATTGTGCTTGGACTTCCACTTCCCTGAGGCAGGATGAGCAGCAAAATGGTTAGCCTCTTCCTTCCGAGACATGTGTCCAGGGTGACCTTGGGCATGTCACTTAGTGTATCCTATCCACTTCAGTATTCCTTTCATGAGTGGATTAAGGATATGGCTTCTTCTCCTAAGTCTAATCCAGTGGTGCTGAGTACTGGGAATGTCCTGCAGGACACTCCTTGCCCACAAAGGGATGAGACCCTGAGGTTTACCTTGGAGTCATATATATGTCTGTATTTTTTCCTGGATGCAAGACAACATTGAGAGAGGTTTATCACTTAGACTTTCAATTGCCTTTGTGCCGCTTGCCTTTCTCCTTATGTGCTCCTCCTCTCCCAATAGCCTGTAGAGAGTCATGTCTTATGGTAGCACCATAGCCATCCTTAGCCTGACAAGCTCTCTTTCCTGGGTGCTGTTTCTCAGCAAAGTTGTATTTGCAGGGCCAGGAACTTTCAACATCCACTTCAAAAGATCTCACCAGTCATTTTATGACAGAGAGATGGTGTCCTAAGAGCTATATTTCCAGGACAGGAAATGGCTATCCGTTGGGAAGAAAGATGGCATGGCCACATCTTTGTCAGCCTGTGCCACAGAGTGACATAACATGATTGCAGAGAGAGTTGTAATTTCCACTGGCATGGCTCCACTGGGAGCAGACTCCATTAGCACACTACTGTAGGAATTACAAGATCCTGGACGGCTGTTTTATAATGTTTCAGGTAACCTCACCAAGACATCTTGTTCACAAATTCAGAATTTTAGAGCATAAAACTATCTAGTTCTTCTGCCCCTGTAATTCCAGTAGGGAAGTGCATACACAGCTTCATTCCTCAGAGGTTTAGAAACCACACTGCTTTCCAGCCAAAATTGAGACACTGGATTTGGATGCTTTCACAGTGTTGGGAAAGGTCATGAGACTTTCCAACTGGGACTACTTCTAAAGGCAAGGCCGAATGTTTTGCTTAGCTTTTAGGCACTTAAGAGAGTAAGCAATGCCACCTACTGGCACCAAAATGGAAGATTTAACTACTCCAGTGGGTTGGTGTGATGGAAAGATCATAAAGAAGGCTGTCAGCGTTCTTCAGATGGTCTTTTGCAGCTGAAAACGAGGCGGAGGCAAACAGGAGCTTTACTCTTCACAAGTGTTGCTCGGTTAAGCTCAGTAGGAAACATTTAACAGTGGAGTCACTTGCTTTCAGCATTTGAGAATGAACAATAAGTAAAGTAGCAACTAGACCTGGTGTTGACGTGCAGCCTGCATGCCAAGGCAGCCCCTGAACTTCCCCAAAAGGTGAACATGCAGTGATTAGGCAAAATTATACTCTTGCCTAGCAGTATTTGTGGCTAAATGCAAACTGAGTGTAGGAAAAGCCTCTAGGATGGCAAGAGTCTCATGCACCTTCAGAGACTAAAGGACAAGGACTTCATTTCAGAAGGAGAAGTCAAATGGAAATTTAAGACTAAGTCTCAAACACTGAATGGCTTAGTGAATGGGCAGCTGAATAATTCCACTCTTATGATAATATGGATGCAGAAACATTTGCAAATAATAGGCTCAAAACACATGAAGAGAAACAAACAAAGCCTGTAACTACACTACAGGTTATTCTCAGAGTGATTGTCACTGTTTGTCTGGGTTCTCCCAATATCTTCTCCAGAGGTCAAGTGCAGTGAGGTAAGCACTTTTGCAAGAGTTATGTATCAGTGAAGAACACTTCCAAAGCACTGATTATTTCCCAGTCCTATTCCTTCTAAAGTCATAAGAGGGATGTAAGGTGCCACATATAGCATCAGCAAAGACTCCCCTTGCTCTGAAGCATAGCACACTAAGCCTCCAACAAGCAGGGAATCCAAAACACTGAGAGACCTCTGCCAGGAGCCAAGCCAGAGGTCAGTTGTTGTCCTCTGGCAGGGCAAAGGAGAATGCCTGTACTGGCACTGCACAAGAAGCCCTGGGAGGGAAGACGCCTTACTTTTCCTTTAGCAGCAGTCATTCTGCCTTTCTGTGACCCTGTAAAGGGTAGCTCTGACCATTTTGTCAGCCCCTGTTCTTGCAATCACAGGTGGCACAGGCACCCAACCCAGAGTCAGCCCTATGGCCCTGTCTGCACCCAAAAACAGTTTTCCCCTGGGTTTAACAGTTTTCTTTCCCCATCCTCTTTGATGCCCAGGGTAGAGATAGTCAAGTTGTAGCAGGGACATAGACTAAGTGAGCATTGGACCAGAATGGGTCCTGCAATGCTGCCTCTCCATCACTGGCTGGGTGAAAGCACATAGATACCTGGTCAGTTTCTGATGCAAGAAAATGAGTGTCAGATCTAGAAAGGGAGCTTCTTCTTTGCCTATTTATCATCTCCCAGGAAATGGTGCTTTCTATCTCCTTGGTTCACTATCATGACAAAGCAGTGCTTTCAGCAGCTGGATTAGAACAAGGTGCATTTATGCTGCAACAACCATACCCTCTGTCTGTGCCCCATTCTCAGAGACAGGCAGCACCATGCTGCTTGGAAATATCCACGACAGCTGGATACAGACAGGGAAAGGGGCCTGCCTTAATGATCCCATGATCCTGTGACAGCTTCCAAGAGGACAGGTCTACTTTTGTGCCTCTCAGTCAGAGGCTCATCAGCATTGGCCACAGCATGCCAGAGTTCCTTACTCCCAACAAAGCCTCTGAGTGCCACCATTCTTCTGGTGCCTTCAGGTCCCATTGCCTTCTGTTGCTCTCACCAGAGGAGCAACATTCTCAGGGCTGTTTAGAAGGGCTGGACTGAGGCAGCAACAATGATGTACTACCACCATCAGGTATAGGGTCTTCCTTCCATAAGGTTTCTTTATGGTGAGCACTGAATGGCACTGCTGGTGAGACCTATAGTCATAAATCTTTAAGAACTCCTCAATCTCTTGTGTTGGGTTCCCTGCCTCATACCCTCCTTGCCCCTTTTTTGTGGGTTGGCCAATTGTACAGCTAGAAAAATCAGTAGAAATGCTGCTAGGTCCTTGGAAAATCCTTCCTGATGCATTTTAAAGCTGTCTAGAAGAACCAGCCTTTAGGCTATCTTGCTGATGGTTGCTGACATCCATATGTGGCAGGAAAAAAACTGAGGTGTTGCAAGGAGCAAGCTCAGAAACACGTACAGCAAAGTAAAGCACCGAGCAGTGACAATGAGGTGGTACCATGGAGGTAAAGCAGAGCAGCATGTGGTGCATGAGACCTTACCTGTTCTGCTGTCAGTTCTTGTAGCCCACATGCATCTGATTGTTGGTGTACATTCCGACCCCCTGCCCGAAAAATGATGGAATTAAAACACCACTATTTCATAGTTACAGGTTTTCTTCTTCCAGTACCCTTTTTGGATCCTTCTCTGTGCTTTTTTCATAATTTTTATGCCTGTCCTTAATAGAAGAAATCAATACACAAGTTATGAAGTCAAAATTGTCCCAAAGAACAACAGAGACGTACTGAAAGTACTGAAAGTACTGAAAGACCCCAGCAACTGAAAAGGCAGAGTAAAATACCTGAGATCACACCAGTTTGCACAGTAGAGTGTCTTCATATTGTGTAATAGCTACGGTGTAACAAACTGAACACTCCTTTATGTGTATCCAGAGTTTGTTGTGGCTAGCGAATTCCTTGTCCAGCTCTTATTAATACTTTGTGGTATTAGACCTTGCAAAAGTTAATAAATTAAAAGACACTACAATTAATTGCTGTTTAAATGCCTAAGATTGAAGATGTCACTATAGAAGCATTCACATTCTCCCCTGCCACTTGTTCCTGAAATAATTAGTTGGAAAGGAACAAAAAAAATTTATAGGCGAACATAAAAACATAAAATCTGAATGTTTACAAGTCTCAGTTTTGCTAAGATTGTTTTATTTCACACCAGCTTTGATTCAAATGCATTTGGGCACAGGCTTGGTACAGTTTTATCCTTGGGATGGGCTAAAATTGCACTGCTGCCAAAGGAATTTAAATCATCCAGGATGAGTGCAGTTAAACATTGTAATAAAATATTTCATTCACTATAGAAAGTGGATTTAGGCAGTAGTTTAGAAGAGACTGGATAGTTTTCCTTCTCTGACACATCATTTCCTGCATGGTCTCACTCTCCTGGACAGGATGTGTACCTCATAGTCTAGTTGTTTTAATGTTACTTCAGGTGCATTGGTGGTGCAAGTTGAACCATGTTCAGATGTACTGCTTTATTTCAGGTCCAGCAACACACTTCCAAGACATGTACAGGAGATCTGCCTACAATAATCTTACGTCACCTAAAATAAAACAAAATCCGTATCGTACAGCAATTGCAGATTAGCAAGGTGTCAAGATGAGAAATAAGGTAGTACTGTACAGGACAAACCTCAGACTAAGACCTACATGTGCAATAGAGACAGCATAACATCTGAGGAAGTACCAAAAACTTTATCTGGATGCAGGGGAAAGAGGAGCAGAAAGATCCTGCTTTTTCTTGCCCACATGGCAACCTAGCAGAGCTGTCACTCACCTGAACTGCAGCAGAGCTCACCACTCAGTTTCACCATCCAGGCCCTGATTTATCTGATATGCAGCCATCTCCAGTGCAGGTAGTGACTCTTGAAACCATTTAGGCACAAGTTTCAGACATTTAAACACCTGTCTCCTTCATTATAGCCTTATGTGGACTAAAATCCAGGACATTCCCCAGATACTACCTCTGCCCAGCTGTTGTACTCAACAGCCTACTAACTCTTGTTCATTTGTGAGGCTTGTCAATATACTGCCTTCTTGGGTTGATGTTTATGGAGATGTTGAGCTGCTGAAAGACGGAGCACAGCAGTGTGCTGGTTTAGAGGTAAACTAGTAGGAGAAACGAATCCAACTCAGAATGGGATTGCAAGTCAGAATAACAATTTAGTAAAAGATCACACACACACACACAAAAAAAAAAACAAACAAACAAACCCAAAAAATAAACAAAACCAACCAAACAAAAAAAACCCAAACAAACAAACAAAAAAAACCCACTGAAACAGAAAGAAAATTCGTTTGTGCCACAAAAACACCAGATGTACAACCCAGCACAGTGGGGCAGAAGCAGGGTGGAGCTCACCAACCCTGTGCTGAGCACCACGTGGCTCCCCCCTGAGTTCAAAGTAAAAAGAAAACAAGAAACCTGCTGGTGAAAGTGATGGTTGCAATCTTGTGGCAGTCTCAGTCTGATCGAGGCTTTGGTCCTCCTCTGGATCTGAAGAGAGCCCCCAGTCCCGAACTCCAAGCTTATATCCACTTGGGCTCAAATGGGAACGCCCAGTCCCCCCCCCACCAGGTGGAAACTTTCACAATGGGTGATTTACTCTGTGAGGTGAACAATGGCATATTTTTGGCATCACTGATGGCCCATTAGCAGATATGAGCCCTCAGGTGGGTGCGGAGGCAGGAAAACTTCCTTATCTCACAGAAGTTCCTAAACACCCAGTTTGTAGCTTGAGGGGTTGGGTGTGCCTTAGACAATTGCTGCTAATGGGCCATTGTGAGCAGTTTGGGGGGAAAAATGACATAGAAAGTTTTAGAATACACACCTACACAGTGGCAAACTGATCTTGGCTACTAAAACCAGGACGAGCACCTACTGCAGTTCAGGACTCATTGATGATCTGGCAACACCTAATTAATACTAGGAGGGTGATAGCACTAGCTGCAAGTTATCAAGGATACATTATAAATGAAGAGCCTAAAAATCATGCACATAGAGATCTCTTCAGGAATAACTGCTAAGGTGCTTCTCATCTGGTCTTTACAAACAGCTAAGCATGGGCTTATGCTGATTGTTTCATCACCATGTATTTTTCCTTAATTTGGGAGAAGGTTTCAGTTATGATGCAAGAATAAGATCTGCATACCTCATGGAAAAAACAAAGGGAATAATTAGTTCAACATGGTGCCAGCAGAAACAATATAAGGCATATATTTTCATGACTGAGGGCAAGAAGAAGCTCAAGGTCATGTACCCAGGGCAGATTAATACAGAGACCACTTTGAAGCCCAGAAAAAATGCTATGTTCTCTTTTGCCTATCAGCACCAACTATTAGGAACAGTGAAGTCTCTGCAGACAGGCAAGGGGCAGAACAAGAAATGTGATTGTGTCTCTGCACCCCATGTGAAGAAAACCAAAGGCATAATACTGTGTCTGGGAACACTGTCATTTAATGCCCATGAGTAGAGACATGGAGAAAACAAAAAGAGGCTAGAATCCAAGCAGATATCCAGTACTGAGAAAAGGCAAGAGCTCAATCTGCTTAGCTCTTCAAGAAGTAACGAACTAGGCCACGACTGTAGTGCAAAAGCACCTCTGCAGGAGAGAAAATTCTGGATCTTGAGGGGCTCTTTAATTATGTAGAGAAAGGCACGAGAACCAATTGCTGGAAATTGAAGTCATATATTTACAAGAAGTTTAGAAACATTTGTAAAATTAAGGAAAAATTAACCATTTGTGGGAGGTAGCAAGAGCAGCATATTTAGATCTCTTCTGGAAGAGTGAAGTTTGGCTTATCCACTGTACTGTCATGCATACTATTGGGGTAATGCAGGCAGTGTAGAGCAAGGCTGAATGGTATTGCAGCACCTTAGCTATACCGTTGTCACCTTTGATTTCATTCACATTATGCACCACAGGAGGTGAGTGAGACTGAGCTGTTCAGCAGTACCATTACCAACAAGCTGCTCCTTGGCCATTACAGCCCTCTGGAGACTTTTCTGTTATATATGCTATCTTCCTTAAGGGAATATTCAATTTTATCTCCTCTCCTCCTTTTTAAGAGGGAAAGAACACCATCTGGAGCCCTGGAATTTTACCCATGTTTTTCTCCTCATGGCTCTTGCGATGCTTTCCACACTTCTGCTCTTAGGAGAACAAACCTTCATTCCCAGTTCAGCTCTAACAAGAGAGATGACACCTTCAGCTAACTTACATCTAAGTGAGCATTTTTCAGAATAAAGAATAAAGGCCTTAGTGTGCAAAATGGCTCCTGTGGCAGCACTAATCAATAGCTGCTTGATGGATTGCCTGCCAGGAGTCTTTCAGGCACATCATTTCAGCTGCTAGACTTTCTGCTTGCTCACTGCTTAACAAAATAAATAGAGATGAATCATGGTGTTTAACATAAAGTTCCAACTCAGAATCAAAGCTGTTTGAAATGCACAGTGGTTTGCCCCACTTCATCCTTCCTTTCCCTTTGCTCAGGAAGAATGTTAAGTCCCAGCTTTTCTAGAACAGGCACAAAGACTGAATGATAATCTCTTTGCCAAGGACTGCCTTTCTTCTGCAATCAATGATTGCATTCCCAATACAGTGTTCCATTCCTCATTGCCCCCTGAAGTGGGAGCCATTTGGAGAGGAAAGAATGGAGATGTATGCCTGCATGGCTGAAAGGAGGCTGATATTTCACATATGGCTTTCCTAGTTGCTGCGATACAATGCACAAACTGTTCCAAATTCTCCTGCACCCATTGTGCTACAAATATGTGTGAAAGCACCCACCACTGAACTGTCCCCATGTGCAACTGCATCAGATTTGAAGCTACAAAAAGCAACAAGGATCCAGGTTTTGCAGAAGCAACTGACTTCTCAGCAATAATAAATAAGTGTTTGGCTCTCCAGAAACTCATATTTCTATTCAGAAACAGTTTACTGATGTTTTTTTATTAATCTTTTAAATGGATAAAGATTTTCTTGAAACCCTATACGCCTACAACCCACTAATAGCCTCAGAAAGGGTAAATAATCACAGCAGCAACTTTTTTTGCCCGAAGAGGAACATCAAGCTCTACTAGCAAGTTCTGCCCCCTCTCTTATCTTGCAAACACCATCAACACCCTGTAGCACCACTCCATCAGGTGGGAAGCTTGAAGTGATGCAGGATGCATATGCAGGCTCCAAGCAATAATTCATGACTTGCTGACACTGACACCAGCAAAGTATCTCAAGGCCAAAGCCTGAAGCAAGGGATAAACATGTCAGTGTTTCTCCCATGCTTGACCTTGCCCCTGCACTCTCTGTAAGCTTCCTCCTGCTGCCCTACTCTCTCATCCTCTGAAAGCCAGAAGACCTCTGTCAGACTTCTTTGCTACAGATCTCACAGTACTGAGTTTTGGTTTTCTCCACTTCTCAGCCCTTCAGCCCATTCTGCCATTCAAGCCTTCTGGGGGCAGATTTCCCTTGCCACTCTCCCAGAGCACCACAGTTCTTTGGACTGTGACAGGGTATTTTGCATGCTGGCAGGACATTCTGAGTTCGGCTCTCGCATGTTTAGGGGGCTCCCACTTTTTCCCCTCCTCCCTAGGGGTATCCATGGCTGCAGCCATCAATCTCTCATTCCTGCCATGCCAGATAGGCCCATGCAGCTGCCCAGAAAGCAATGAGCTCTTCCTCTGCCTCTGGGGAGCATTTCTCAGTGCCACTGTGACCCTCCTGACTCCTTCAGCAGCACTGGCAGGTGCCTGGTATGAGACCAGCTCTGTGCATTGTGAAAGTCACACACCATAGGCAAACAGTGAGGAGTGAGTGGCAGCAAAGAGGTGCTACATGCTGTTGCAGCTCAGGGCTTTGGAGCACAGTGCTACATTGTGGCATGCTGTGAGGCAGCCAAAGGCATTTGGATTTTCTTGGGGACATGCATGTTTAGAGCTGGGGGCAATGGCATTTTGGAAAATCAGAGGAGAAATCTGACTTGAAAAATTTGGTGAGTTTCAGACAGCTCGGACCCATGAAGGAACAAGAGGGACTTTCAGCTTGAAAACTCTCCCATTTGTACCCCCACATCAACCCTACTTTCAAGAGAGAAAGTCTGGGGATGCACAGAAAAAGCCAGTAAGTGCATCGCATTGAGAGATATCAGAGCAATGCATTTTCATCCTTCTGGATGGAGTTCTTGTGTTGTTTTTGACAATGCTACAAGTATCTTGTGGATAAATAGTACATGCTCAGCAGGCATGGCACCTTTCTTTTTTTTTTTTCAAGGGAAAAGCGGTTTACCTAGGTACAAGATGGGTCCCTTCAAGGCTTTCCATCAGGGCTTTCCAAGCACAAATGTGTGGGAACCATAGGGTCACATTTTCTGGAGAACCCTTTATAAAAGCTGGGATACCCCACTAAAGCACACAGCAAAGCCAGTCAACTAATCTGTTATCATGTGATAACAGCTTAGTGCCAGTAACAATAGCTCCATCCAATGCTTTGCAGACTGAGCAGTGCTAGCACTAGCACATTATCAACAAGGTCATTTCTAGTCTTAAAATCAGGGATTATTTCTTATTTGAATGACTCAAGGAAAAAATCTTGCACTCAAAATACTTATTTATAGTTTGGTAAATCCTTCAGTTTCCAGTCCCTCTTCTTCAGCTTAGTTGTAATCTGACACATCCATATTTAATACTCGCTGTGTTAGTAAATTATTTAAATTATAAATATAGAATTCAAAAACAAACAGAGAAGAACTTAAATATTTCATACTAAAACTGAATGTTTTATGGTTTCTTATAGAGTGAAGTTAATAGGGAGATTTGGCCAATGCTGTGTAATTTCTGCTGTGCAATTTACACTGTACTTAAGCAAGAAAACAGGTGCTAGGGCTTAACTTTGTTTGAAGTTGTGCTTTTCTATTCTCATCCGGTAGGATGGAAGCCACTGCTAGGCCTGAGTTAACATCCACTCTCAATCAAAGCAGATCCTATTTTAGTTTATAGGGAGTAAAAACAACTTTAAGAAGAATTAACAGTAACAATCATCTGATCATGGTCAAATGACCATAGTGTGCCTGTTCCTTTGTTTATCTCTCTTTCCTAATACTTTATCTGCTAATCTTCATGCTCTGCAGCAAGCCAGTGTCTCCTCACCCTACTAACATTTAATGGCAAAAAGTCCTATAAACTTCTCACCCCTGAATTTCAGCTTGGGTATAAACCTTTGGAGGAAATTCACAGTCTGGAGGTGTGAGAGGCCTACACATTGCTAGCATAGCAGAACTCTGAACTCAGGTGATGACTGTAGCACAAATGACCACAAATATATCTGTCCAGTTCTACTGCTTGGTCTGAAAGGGGAGTTCTGCACTGAACTAAGAGAGCAGTACATATGCTACAAGTGTAAGAATTGCAGAGATTCAGCCAGTTGCAAAGACTTCCCTGATAACAATTTACAACTAAACAAAGAACAATAATGAAGGGTAAGACCAAGAAGGGAAGATCTTCACAAAGTAGGTGAAGATGTCAAAACTACTGGAGGCATCTAAAGAAGGACTGTGACACAGAGTCACACTGCCTCTGCAGGGAGAGGCAAATTCACCTTCCAAATGTGCTCACAAATTCCTAGGTGACTGAGTTACTTAAGCTTTTATGTTTCATTTTCCACCTAGAGACATTAGACCAGAGAGAAAGATACAACCTGATGTGGTCAGTTAGAACAACAATAAAAGCAATAAGGGGCACAGATAAGCAAAGAATGACATATTCAGATGACACAAAGCTACAAGTAATACCGGGGTGGGGCCAGTTCCGCGCACACTGTGCCTCACCTAAAAAATCCACTGCGCAGGCTTATCCCTGTTATAGTTTCAGAATCTAATGGAATTTTTCTTTCCCCCACCACCAGAATGAGGTGCGAATGGGTCTATCTCTATTCATTGCCACTGACAAAGGAAGGCAGGGCGTTACCTGCACTGTGGGTTCGCTGGGGGTGGAGGAAGAGGCACTCGTTTTTTTGGGAGTCGGCAGTGGAGTAGACGGCATGGAGAGAAACCCTGAGTTTTTTGTTTCTTTCTTTGCCTTTCCTGCTGTTTCTTTTTCCCTATACCTTGATTTTACGGAGCCTTTTTGGATTGTTTTTTTTTTGGCTTTGCCCGAGAGAGGAAGACATCACTAGCCGGGGGTGGGAGCCCCTTACATCAGGCCTTCTGTGAGGGAGCCAGCGGCGGCCAGCCCAGACGTGAGAGAACTTTTACATCGGAAGCCCCAGCCCGAGGCCCGCAGACGACAAGCCGAGCCTTTCGGAGGGACACACCGGAGCCTTTCTTCCCATCCACCAACCCCCGGGGGCATCCCAGCATCGATCAGTCATCTCCTCGCTTGCTGCCCGTAAATACCACTGAGCCCAGCAGGCACAGACCCTGTGTGTGTGTGTGTGTGGGGGGGTTTGATTCAGGAGTTTTTATTCATTCAGTCTTGGTTGTTCTGCTTTTTCTCTTGAATGTACATATATATATATATATATCTCATAGCTAGGAACTGTTATCCTTCCATTTATCATACCTTAATTAAATTTTGTTTTGAAATTAAAGGAGACTTGTCTCTCTACTTTAGTTATAAATTTTCTAAGTTCTCTAAACTTAGACAATCCCAAAATCTTTGTTCGCGAAGCCTAGCCAACAACAACAACAAGTAATACCAGCAATCAGAAGAGAAACAGCAATAACCCTAATACCATTACCATTCAAGGTGAAACAGTGCAAGGAACTGCAGAAACTCACCACTCCTCAAGGCATACCTGCTGAATAAATATGGTATAAAAGCTGTACTTCAATAGGTGCTACCTGAATGGACAAGAAAGGCATGGTGGGTTTTTTCCCTCCCTTCTCATTTTAATGTCCTTTGGCAAAGTCAGGGTTACCCAGAGTGAAATGACAAACCTGGAACTCTCATTACATGGGGCTGGATTTGGTTTCCTTCATCTTTTTAGAGCCATTTAGATGAGAGATAGATCAAGAAAATCTACAGAGGAAGTTTTCTAGGTTTGGCATCCCAAAGAATCCACAGTTTGTTGCTCAAGTCTCAGCTGATAAAAGCCAGTAGATGTCCTCCGCCTTTAGCACCTGAGTGATATTTCCTTGAACTTGCACAAGCTTGGGTCAGCTGCCTCCATTGTGATTTCAGCAACCAGAATTTTTCAAGTCAAATTCTTTAATGCTTGAATCAAGTGGATATTTAAACCCCTCAAATTCAAGGGATCAGCCTTAGTGAGTCAGAGGGAAAACACTGCTCCTTTGATTGATCACACTGGTGACTCAAAGCCAAGTACACATTTGAACAAGTTAAACTGTCCCCAGGGCTCATAAAACACTGTGCCAGGTGTTTTGCATTGAAGTTGAACCAGTCTCTGAAAGCCAAGCAGTTTGCAAAGTGTAAGGATTAATATTTACTGCAATTGAATATATATAGTCAAAGCCTCTGCTCTGGAGAATTTGTAGTTTAAGCAGGGTAAGTGGAGCTGGTGGGTAGACACACAGCTCTGGCCTTAGTCTGTTTCTGGAGAAGCTGAGGGTGAAACCTCCCTGGCTTCTGGGCACAGAGGCAGACCACAGTGCAGATGTCCTGGCGCAAATACCTCAGCCTCCAGGTAGCTCCTGCCATCAGAACTAGACTCTTGACTTTAATCATGAGAAGCTGAGCCCCAGACTGTATGGTCAGCACATGTGAGCCCGAGCAGGATTTGTGCATCACTTGATGCTTGGCAAGGAGGCCCTGTCAATCTGGCTCCACTCTGAACTAAACATCAAGACACATTTGATGAATCACAAGTGCAGCAAGAGCCAAAGGGCTGCAAAATATCTCCAGAGACTAATTTGTGCCAGATCTCTCAGAAATTTCAAAAGGAATTAGCTAAAGAGGTGAATCAAATTGCTGTGGGATTTAAAGAAGAGATTCGGCTTGTGTGTCCACATTTTAAAAGAACCATCCTGCCTTGCTCTGGAAGCTAGGTTTCATGGAGGCCACCCTGCTTCTGAACTGAGGTGTCCACACCACTGTTCAGTGCAGTGCAGCTCACCCATTTTAAAAGCAGAGATACCTCACTTCAGGCATAGCTATCCAGTGAAACCCTTTGTGGTGGCATCAGCTCCCACAAGGGAGTGGGGTGACCTTGAGTCACAGTGGAGCTCAGCCATTATATTCTGGAAAACTGTCTCCACTCAATGCACACTGTGGCTCCAAATACTGGTCAACTCATCCTACCTTCCTGACTGTGTGTAGTCAAGCCCTAAGAGAAACAGAAGTGAACAAGCAAATCAGTGTAAATCAAGGATGCCCACCATGAAGTAAAGCCATACTCCTCAGAGCAGCTGTCACAGATGGAAATCCCTGGAAGGTTGAAGCTGAACCAGACACGTGTTTTGCTGGCTGACAGGGTCCTTTGCAGATGAGATTTCCCATCCACCTGTAAAAATTCTCTTTATAATGCTGCAGCCCAGCACTCTGGTGTCTCAAGTACCTTCACTGCACTCAGAGGGTTATGTGCTCACCTGCAGGGGAAGATGTAGCTAGGAGTTATGTACCATGAGCAGCTGCTTCTGCGGCTTCACACATTTTCTTGGTTCTCAAAGTTGGATGTTCACACCCCAAAAGAGGTCCAGGGAGAGATGGCCAGAAAACCAGCCTGCAGGGAGTTTGGAGAGAAGAAGAAAGCAGTAGCAAGGGAAAACACAGCTCTCCAAGGTTGCAATGTACGAGGTCCCCATCGTCTGCCTACATTTTGCCCACACACCATTTAATCAGTATGCCAGGGAGCCTGGCTCCCTGCCAGTGGGAATGCAGATTCTGACAATTTGCCTAAAGTGCAGTCAGAAATTGCAGCTAAACAGAAAGAACACTTCATTTTTTAATTTTGTGTGTGTGTATGGGCTTTTTTTTCCCCCATGAAACAATTACAACCTCTAACTGCCGCCTACACCTCAGTTGCCTGAGAAACGCAGCGTGGGTATGGCTGTGCTAACAGAGCTTGGGTTTTACACCATGATTGCTATCATTGGCTGGCTCCAAGGCCCCCACAAAACTGTCCCAGCAGCTAAACATGGAAAGCATTCCTGTCCCAAGCACAGACCACTGCAAATTCCTTCCATGGCAGAGCATCTCTTTGGGAGAAGTCAAGAGTGTGGTAACTGGCAGTGTTATCACTCAGGTAAATATGCTGCTAATGGTATTGGCTCCATCCATCCCAGTCTAGTACTTGTACTGACAGGATGCCCATCAGAGTTCAGGCTGGGATGGGATGGGAGGAAAAGGGGCAAGAAGCAGTGTGCACCAAGAGCTAGGTATCACATACACACCTCTAACTGGAGAGGAGCATTTTCTACATCCACCCCCCACAGCAGGATCCCCATCATGACCTTGATTAAAACCATTTGTTCTCAAAGGACAGGGCATATGTCTGTCCTGAACATGGCATGCCTAACAACTGTTCAGTGACACACGTCTTGGTTAACAAGTCCTGGTTGTAACTACCCTGAAAAGAGAAAGTGTGCTTTTTTTACAGTGGACATTTGGGCCAAGAAAAGGTCACTCAAGTCGATTAAAATCATTCACCTTCCAAAGAGCTGACAGAGCATATCTGCACTGCACTTCTGAGTGCAGCAGATCAGAAAGATGATTTACAGCTGAACAAAAACATTTTCTTGGGGCAGAAGTAAACAAACAATACCCACTCACCCAAACCACATATTTTGAACAGTCTCAGTATAGCGGTGATGGAAAGTGGAATTCAGCTTGGTTTATTGGTTTTCTTTCTGTCCTTTCTGCAAAGATACTCCCCATGCAGCAGGCAGTGCACAGACCCAGGCATGCAGCTGTCTTGTGAGCGACAAAAAGCAAGAAGAAATATTTGCCATGGCTAGCCCTGAGCAGTTTTCCCTGAGGGCCAGCACACAGGATGCTGTCTTGACCTCTTGGCAGCCCTGACAGTGTTCAAAATGCCTCTGCAAACAATGGGGGAATGAGAACTTTTCACCAAAAGAGCACTCTGATAAAGGGAGGGTTTAGGCAACCTTCACGAGAGGTTGTTCCTTTCCTATTAATGGATTGCCATTTCCAAATGATAACTGGATCTGTGTGCTGTTTGGTTGACTCCCATGCTTTTTTTTACAATCTTGTTCAGTTTTTGTCTTGACTTTGGCTTTCAAACAATTCCAGGCTGCTCTCCCCTTGGGCAAATCCTCCTTGCAATCTTCTTTTCCACAGAGCTTCCAGTCTTTGATGCTATATTCTGCTTTCTCCTGCAGAATTCTAATCATCTGTACAGTACACTTCACCTACATTTCAAGACTGCACATCAGTAAAGACCCTACAGTACCTTTACACATGCACACAAGCAAGGCTAGTTAACACAGTGCTTGTGTACTATAAAAGTCTGTCCCTAAGATTTTAACTGACAGACCGTGCTTTTGTAACATGTCCTTTTTACTGTGTTTGTACTCTCAAGACTCATCCTGTTTAGCTTGTGGCTTGCAGTCACTGGCATAATTCAAATATTTACAAACATTCCTACAAACATCCTTGCAGTGGTCTAAGTCATTAAAGGTGCTGTGGCTGAAGCAAGCTAAGTAGGAACCATTCTTTCCCCCAGTGTAACTGTTATTTCAAGAAGCAACTCCGTCCATTTAAACTGTAAGATCAAGATGTAACTGATATAAATAAATTAACAGATGTTAATAATTAAGCAACACAGTATTAATAAACTGGTCAATCTATTATGTAATCAATATACTGATTATCAAATAAACACACCACTATTGCTAATCTGCAATTATGCTGTTTTCCACCCTATTACACACAATTATATAGCTGTTAATTTCACACTCTTAAATCTCATGAATCACATACATCAAATGTTCATTTACAAATTCATTACCTTCTCTGACCTACATGACTTATCACCATGGTGGAAATCTATCCCTTGCAGCCCACACTCTCACAGTGAGTTTTTCAGACACAGTGCTGATTGAAAGTCATATGGGGAGTCCTGATAGCTCAGGCTGCAAATCAGTGACGCATCTGTAAGCACCTGCAGTGCTTTCACAGTGTTGCCCTGTCCTTTATTCCTTACCTGATTTTATGCCTTATGCCTCACTGTTTCTATTTCCTGAAACAATGTTCTTGCCACCATTGAGCCTCCCTTTCTCTTCCCAAGTTCCTCGCTAAGACATGACACATCCCTTGTTAGTTTATCTCACTGGCCAGATTCAGCAAAATCTGTACAAAAGTGTGAGGTTCCCAAAGTTGTTATTGGGGTAATCTCAGCCTTATAAAATATTACTGATACACCCTTCTGGGTATAGGGAGCCAAAACCTCCCAGTTCATAATAGCAATACATCACTTTACACATTCTCAAAGGCAAATAAGTCTGCTGAGCCTTGATTTCTCCACCCAGTGAGGCTCCTTATCTTTACATCTTATTGTGAAGAACAGAGAAACAAAACAAAGACACACATAATTTGTGTACTGATCCACCCAAAAACTAGCAGTGGAATGGGACCAGAAGAGATGTCCTAAAATGAACAACACCATGACACAGCAAACCTGGAAAGGTGTCAAGATGTTGTGCAGTAGTTCACTCTAGATGGCCCTCCTTCTGGGAGAAATAGTTAGCATACTGGCTGACAATTCTTTTGAAAAACAACAGTTTAGCTGCAAACGTGAAAAGAAACAGCTACTGGACATGTTTGCCCTTACCTTGCCGATGAGGAGACCACTGCAGTATATCAGATGGGTAAGAACTTTCTTCTCATTTCTAATCTAGAGATAACTTATGACAATTTCAAACCAAGTTGTGCCTTACTTTTGGGCTAAGTCACTTTCCCATGCTATGTTATTTATAAATAGTCAAAAAGTTGGGTAGCTGTTGCATACAAGAGCTAGCCCTTTCAGGCTTCTTTGACAATTATATTCTGTACTTGGAAAGATGAACTGAAAATGGACAATGAAAAGCATACAAATACATCTGTCTTTCACTTTATACCTGTTCTGTCATTTTGTCCTGGTTTAATGCATTGTGAGCAACGTGATGCGACTAATGATTGCAAGCAGAAAAATCACTAGAAAACACTCAGTGTTGACTTGGTCAGCTAGGAAGACAAAATAAAAAGAGATGTGGTAAGCAGCACTGACTTTAACATTCAGACATGGTTCAGACATTCAGACTTAGAGAAGGCATTTAATGTATCTTTGTAAAATACTCCCACCCATCCTTACCACCACTTTGTTTAGTCTTTTCATAAAAGACATACTAATCCAGGAGCAGTAATCAAAAATTCTGAGTGAAGTAACCAGGATGGAACAGCAAAAAATCTAACATCCTGCAGCACAGTGTGAAAACAACCCCAAGCATGTAACTATCTCAATTGCTGAAGGTCTTGCCATTCATCTGAAGGCAACATGCTGATGTATCTAGGAAGAAAAATACAAAGAAACAATCAACTCAATATAGTCAAACATTCACAGAAATCTTGGTAAGAAAACATGTCTTCCTTACCATTGTTGTCAAGTACAAGCTCCTAAACCTGTCATAAGGCTTGGGCATGCTCCACATGTATTGAACATATCCTCTTTGTTTGCCCTATTACTCACTCTCCACACAGTGTCTTATCTTCCCATGCTTGGCTATGTCCAACCCAAGAACTGCAAGCACAAGGCTGTATGCTGTGTGTTGTACAGACTGTTTCCTCTCACTTTGCCTAGCCATAGTTTCTTAACCATTTCTCTTTTTTGCACTCCATCTCTTTCTTTAATGTCTGACTTTTTTGCCTTTCATGGGTCCTTGCTTCCCATCCACTAAATCAACAGCAATTCCCAACCTCAACAGTGTCCTCAAACAAACTGTCTCATACAAATTTCAGGATCAATTCCCTTTGTTTCTGAACAGCTATTTGCTGCAGTCTCCCCCATTCAACCTCTGTGCTGGGAAACCCATTTTTAATTGGTTAATTCTCTTCTTGCTGTCTCTTTAGAGCAAACAGTGTTAACTCTGCAGGTTACATACCCTGTAAGAGCCAGAAGGAATGTCACCTCCTGTACAGGTGCAAAAGGAAGAGAGATATGCTTCAGCTACCCTCACACAGGACTAATGTGCATGCAGTACCACAGGCTCTGTTGGTCATCCCAACCACAGGCCAGCTCATGCTCAATTTAGTAAGGACCGTTTACTATATATTTCTGTGGGGATGCACTGGTTTCTGCCCTGGCAGCAGTGTTGAGAACCAGACTGTGTTTCTGTAAGGCAGACAGTACATAAATGCTCCAGTTCAGGAAACCTTGAAACTGCTGATAAAAGTTAGATGGGTGCACCGGGGAAAGGGCTACACCAGTTAATTTGTCTGTAACTTCCCTGAGCAGGACAGACAGCTGCTGTAAAGCCACCTTTGTATTCTTAGCTGTAGGAAGCAACTGACAGGGGTCAAATAAAGAAACATTCAACTGCAGAACGTGAAATACATTTGGTTTATTTCTTTCTAAAGTTTGTACATATACGTATATCATTATACATATGTGAGATCCTTCAATAGGGTTGCTTGATTTCAATGACATAAAAATTATTGGGAAGCTTGCAGGCTCTTTGTTGCCCGTAAGCAACATTTATTCCAACTTATAAAAACACAGAGGAACAGAGTTATAGTCAGGAACATGGACACAAGAGAAGTTTACTTAATATCTCACAGTTTCAATACATCAAAGGCAAATTATTTGTCTGTATACTGTAGGCTTACTTTATCAGCAATGATAAAATAGAGGAAAATATTTATATACAGTCACCTCAAGTGAAAAATAAAGCAATGTAAACTTAAATTCCAAAATACTATTTTAAATGATATAACAATATCCCCAAAAGTCCTTCTTCCAAGGGGAAGAGGACTGAATAAGTGCCTTCATTTACCAGGAAATGATCGTTCTAGTACCAGATACATGAAGCAGAATAAGGGAGGGCATCCTGTGATACCTATAGAAAAGAGTGACAACTCTGCTTCAGGAAAGCAACTCTGTATAAGCAAGTATATGTTTGAGTCCTTAAGGACATCAGCAGCACATGGAAACCTCTCCCATGAACCAGGGCTTGACTTAAGTCAGCACAGCGCTGACTATAACCTCTGACTATGCTTTTCTGGCCATGCATGTTCTCAGGGACAAAATGTGGTGTTCTGGTGGTAGGACAACACCAAACCTGAGATGATGACCTCCCCAAGAGTCAGAGCAGCAAGTTCCAGGCTGCTGGAAAATATTTAGCAGTTACCTCAATGCTGCTTCACAGCAAATCAAGAAGTTACCACAAAACAGTGAGACTGGGACTGTGCCTCTAGTGTGTTGAATGAAAAACACTCCAGCAATTCAGTGGTGAGAGTAAACTGAGTTCAAGGTTATCAGAAATAAGGTTCCTAGACTTTGCTAAAGGGATAGGCGGCCACCCAGAGGAAAGGCCTTGCAAGGACTGCTGTCGGAGTCTGTAAAGTTAGTTCTGCACACATGAGATGTATAGGGTGTACATACACACATGCAAAACATTTTTCTGCACTACCATTGCCAAGAGTTACTCCTTCCATATGGCTACCATGCAACAGTGACTGAAAATTCAGTCCTCTATCTCAGCCTAGGGGAAAGCAACTGCAGCAACTCAGGTGGGAGGTAAATGACGCTTCTTAATTGCAACTTCGAGTACAACAGTGCTTACCCACATCTTCCCACTACCTGCCATGGGAGGCAGGAAACCCAAGGGAGAAGCTAAGTGCCTGAAAAGGGATTACAGCAGTACAGCTTGCCCAGAGCAAGGCGATGCGGATGTCCCCCTTCATATCATTCTGAGCTGCAGTTCACTCGTGTCAGTTCTGCAAGACACAGTCACTCTGCCTACAGTCCAGTGAAGTGCAAAGGCACAGTTTCACTGAAACTGCTCAAATGCTTCAAGCTAACTGCATGTGAAAAACTTTTATGACTCCAG
This sequence comes from Formicarius rufipectus, assembly GCA_013399695.1. NCBI lineage: Eukaryota > Metazoa > Chordata > Aves > Passeriformes > Formicariidae > Formicarius > Formicarius rufipectus. The sequence goes on from VXAU01004937.1 coordinate 145,813, forward strand.
GTGAGAATCACACCCTCAGGCTTTGCCCTGTAATGTCAACCATGCTAGTCTTGCCATGTCTAGAGCACAATAGGAAAACCCACAGGGTTTCCTTAAATCTTTTTATTCAAATCAGCAATTTATTAAAAGGTTGTTTAAAGACCCCATAGGAAACCTCTGGGAGGACATGCAAGATGCCCAAGGGAGATCTTTCAGCCCTGCTGCTCTTCTCTTCCCTGCTGATGAGCTGCTCTTCTGGAAATCTGTACAGTTGCAAGAAAAAACCCCACACTACTGCTGTACAGCTGTACCCGCAGGAGACATCACAGGCACTTGTCCTTCTTGGACAATTTTGGACATGATGTCCCCTTGCTGAATGTTCACAGAGCAAGGTCAACATTTCCAAAAGTAAAGCTGTGTGTTAGATCCCCAGAGAATGATTTTTAGAAGGAGTCAGCATGGATGCTCCCAGAGCAGGTATAAGCTGATAGTAACAGGGAGAAAGTTAGCCTAGCATTACGCTAGCAAAAAATCCCACCCACTTACCCACGCTTATACTCTCAAATATATGCCTTTGCTTTCAACATGCAGAACAACAGGCAGCCCCTGGTGGACAACACATGGAGAACAAGGCAGCTCAAGGGATGCCCTGAATCTGCAAAAGCTCTGATGACTGCTTAATCTCATTTGAGAACAATTAGAACAGGCATCCTAACAATGTATGCAGCTGCTGAAGTGCTTTGACCAAATTAGCCTCAATAAAAAACAGCAGGCTTTGGAGTGCTGTGTCACAGAAGCCATAAAATACCTATGAAATACATATACACATCTATAGGCATCACTTAAACATATTCACCAAGTAATGTAAACCTCTGAGTGTACCTCACGCAGAGACCAGGTATTTCTAAGTTTTCAATCTACCAAAAAACTCTGTTCTTTTAGCCAATTTATAATCCTAGACTTGAAAAAGAGGACATAGCTGTCATGGATATGTACAATTTTTTGAAAAATCAACCACAGCCCACCTCTGTTCTCATCCTATCATCTTTTGGTATTTAACAGCATTGAGTATGAGGTTTTCAAAAGAGTGTGAGTTAAGACTTATATTACCAATAGAGTTTGCCCTATGTGATGATACAGACTCAATATCATTGATCTCCCTTATCCCTGTAAGAGTCTCAGAGGAGTTGGAGGATTTCATGTCAAACAAGTCTCCACAGCAGCTTGGTTAGCTGCTCTGTGGTTACACTTGGTACAACCTGAAACCCTGCCTGCTTATAAAAAAGTATCTTGCTGTGCTGGTTTCATTTAGGTGAGTTACAGACAGGACCACTTCTGCGGAGTGGCTACTAATTACACTGGTTTATGCCAGAGAAAAATCCTTCCCCTGTAGTTTGTAGCACTTTCAGTCCTTTCATTGCTAAAAGATGTATAGTTTATTGGTCCAAATAAACCTCTGGCCTGTAATGCAGCTGGTTCCAGGCCAGATTTAACAGCAGATATCATGGGAGGTCCCTCATTGTTTAAACATTTATAATTTTTATGTAATAATTAATTGTTCAAAGTGGGGCAATACAGAATGCTTTGGGCTGGCCTAAATTTGCTTCTTGTGACCACAGAAGTAACGTCAAGTCAATGGTGTCGCCTTTGGGAAAACTGTTGCTTGCATTTGGTAAGGGAAGGGCTCTAATAAGTAACTAAAATATAGTCTCAATGAGGCTAACAAAATGCATGAGCAAGGGACATTGTCTCAGGCAGGGCTGAGCCCACCTCCTTTCACTGTTCAATTGGATGTTGCCATCAGTAGAGCACATACTTCCAGATGGCATTCAGACACTTTTTTCAAGGACTTATCCTCCTTGCTCTCATGTAAACCAGGCTCCTCACAAAGGGACTGTAGCACCCCTGGATACGGGTCCTGCTTTCACAAGGGAGAAAAGCAGCAGCTGGTAGGGACAGTTCATCAAGTAACACAATCTAGAGGGAAAAGGGAACCAACATTTCTAATTACCCCTTGCACCAAGAGCAATGCTTGAGCATACTTTCTTCAGCAGGTGAGCAACCGTGGAGGGTGGCACTGGCTTTCTGATATCCTTGCTAGAGAATCATTGCCCTGTGCACTGGTGCCCAGCTCAGGTGGCACTATTTCTCTAATGGCTGACAAAGCTTCTCCTTCCTGGATGTCAGGTCCCCACAGTGAAGCTCCAGGTAACGCAGATCATTATATTACCCCTATGCTGCTGGGAGAGAGAACAGGCCAGGCAAACTGCTTCCTATATGCACTAAAAATATCCTCTAAATAACACAAGCTGCAGATTAGCTCTTTCTGAGAAAGTTTCTGTGCTTCATACCTCTAGGCAGCCTAAGTATCAGATGCTGGGAACACATGCTGGGGAGCAATGGTTGTGCTCTGGTAAGAAACGTGGACTTCTTAACTGCCCTCTCAGAGCAGATGTGACATCCAGAGCCTGGGGAGAGTAGTGCTGGGGAAAGCTTAAACAAGCAGCAAGCTGAGAGACTGTTTTGACATAAGGTGTGTATACTGCCTTTGCCTCTGCAAAAGCAGACGGTGTTGCTGACAACCTGGATCCTAAAAGACTAGGAATGTTTCAAGCGTTTGGTCTGAGTGTGGGAGGGGGAACTTTGCATCCGTGCAGCATAATAGTAGAGGATCATGGCTGTCTAAAACTCCGTCTAGCACCTCCCAGCTATAACTGTGGCTGGAAACATAGGCTACTGAGGAGCAGAGTGAAAAAGCTGTTCACGGGGTTACTCATTCAACACAGCACTGCTTCAGAGCAGGTTTTCTCAATGCAAGATGGGACAGTCAAATTTTCTGGATTTCTGCAAGCATGGAAGGAAACAGACCTGTTATACAGAAGCAGCTGAGGTGCTAAGAAGACAGACAGGAGCAGCTTGACAGAAAAGGAGGAGGAGCTGACAGACTAACTGCAATAAGACCAAGATTCATTTAGGAATGGAGAATGTAGACACAGTAAGCAGTACACCATTTGCAGAGAAAAGCCTTACCCACTTTGAAGTAGAATGTTGCTACGCAATGCCTCCAAGCAGCTTGGTGAAAACCTTGTCACCTTTAACTTTCTCCACTGTCACAACCACCTCTTCAGTGAATGGCCTGCTCTAATCAGCCTTATCCTCCACTCTGAAGAAAGGCAAAAATTTTGGCTGCTTCAAGCCAGAAGAGCAACGAGCCTTGTAACTCGAAGGTACCAGAGCTGTGAAAAGTCACTGAATAATTCCAGTCTCTGGAGGTGTGCTAAAAAGGTCTCTGGCTGAAAACAGGGCTGTGCTGAGTAATGTGCTCCAAGAGAGCCCCTTAACTGGACAAACTGCAGGCTGGGAGCAGGTGGGATCAAAGGCAAAATATTAAAGTGATAAACTGTTACTAACCCTTAGAAAGCTTCTCATAACCATTTACAAGTGACTGGCTACACATGAAAAAATGCCTGAGTTGGTGTCACAGCTGAAGAGCAGTCCCCCACAGCTCTGCTGCATTAATCACTCTACTGGCTGACTTATCTCTCTACATCAATTAAAGACATAACATAAATACTGGATTTAGAATCTGTAGTCATATTCACTGGTCCATGGGTGATTTATCTACAAGATGCATACAAACATACACCCAGTCCAGGGAGTTTCTTTTGCAGCCGCTGACAAATGAAACCCATCTCAACCAGACCATTGTCGACTCATGGAGGAACGTATGATTTTGGCTTCAGGAGAGTATCTCACCTGCTCTGACTGCCGGGTGGGGAGAAGGGAAGGCAATTTTCCCCTCCTCCCTCACCTCTTCGCTGTCAGGTGCAGATAAGTGAGGCCCTCTCCTGTCTCTCCTTCCTTACGTATGGATAGGAGATGGTTCAGTCCCTCAAGGGTGAGCAACCAGCAATGCTTTCAAGTAGACTGGGTCCCTTCAGAATCACTGTCTGCACCATGAGAGGGGGGAAAGGAGGAGCTGTTGGCTCCATGCTGCTCCCCTCTTTGCATCCCCCCACTCAACATGCAGGCAGAGGCTTTTCCTAAGCAATGGTTGCACACAGCAGCAGGGAAGGTGATGAGGAAGGATGACATCTCCCTGAATCACCACAAAGGCTTGCTGGCAGTAACTCCTCCTTGCATTGAGCACCACCAGAAAGCTGCAAGCTCCTCCACTGATACATAGTTCTGGTGCATACGGGGTCAAGAGGAGGGCTAGGAACCAGCAGATTATCTACTGCAACCAGAGCTCCTGAGCTGCTGAGGTCAACCACTGATTTCTCCCAAAGGCAAACATTTCAGCAGAGAAGGGCAGGGTGCAGAGTACCATGCAAAACTACCTGGCCAGACATTTAATGGTGCCATCCCAGAAGATGCATCACTGAAACCTCCTGAGAACCTGCTTCACTGTCATCAGGTTAAAAACCTCACAAATTACAGTACCGCTTGATAGATGATCCTATTCCTAATGGAGGACAGGAGCCTTTCACAACAGGATCACATTTTTGTCTCAGCCCTCAAAATATGCTTTACATGGGTGCCTGGGATGCTTATAAATTGTAAACTAATGGAGCAAAATGGCATTCATTAAAACTTGAGCAGCACCTACAAATTCTGGGTAAACTAATCTGCACATCTCAGCAGTCTCAACAAGAATGTTCCAAGCTCAACAAAGGTTAAATGACTAAAAAATGCAGTGAAAAACTGCACTTGATAAGCCCAGATGAGATTTAAATATATATACCCTAATCCATTTACAATTATACATGGAAATAGAGAATAAATAAGAAAAAAAACCCCCACCCTATCAGTTTTGCAGTTCACTTTTTGATCTTTTCTACTTCTTCAAAGCATCTTCTCTGCAATGATTTTGAAGAGAAATTTATTCAGTTTCTGAGTCAAAGCTGCAAAATGCGTTTAACAGGAATAATTTCTTTTTGAGTTCAGCAATTTAACCGAAGTCTACAACAACCAGAATATGTTAAAAGCTAGAGGAAAAAAAAAAAGTCAAATGTCACTTCTTTGCCTTTTAAACCACTGTACTTCATAATCACAAGAGGTCTGCTAAGCATGTTCTAGCATGCCTTCAAAAAGATCCTCCAGTCAACCCTATCCTGACAGTCAAGCAGGGCCCAGTTACAAACCTGCACTTGTTTTGGTTTTCCTTCTGCTGCACATGTCTTACTGGTTTTATATAAGGCTGTGTCCTTGTTCTGGCCAGGATACGGTTACTTTCTGCAGGAGCCAGGAAAAGACATAGCTAGGGCCCAGAGGCTATTCTTTACCACCTTACATCATCTTCCAGGGAAGGCAACACAGTGGAAAGTGAGTGGTGAAGTACTGTTAGGCTCTGCTCATGAATGTTCACTTGTCAGTCATTTGCCTCGCTTGTATACTCTGTTATTAATACTGTTGCTGTTACTGTTAATTTTCTCATTGGCTGTTTCCAGTAATTTGGTCTTATCTCAACCTGTGATCTTTACCTTTTTCTGCCCCAATTCTCCTCTCCAGCCCACTGCATGGGAAGGGGAAGGGGGAAGTGAATGATTGGCCTGTGGTTTGGAGTGTGGCAGCGACACACTAACTTGGGGAACATCATTCCTAAACCAAAACAGACAGGTCATGTTTTCTTCTCCAATACGCATTTGGCATTCCCTAATTGAATTTCTTCTTATCTCTTTTCTGCTCGTTAATTTTAAACCTCCAGAGCACAGTGAACAAGTCACAGGCATCTAGATTTCTTTCCCCTCTATGAGTTGTTGATCTACCATTCTTAATTAATGCAAACAATCCCTCCCAATAAGCCCTGTCATGGATCTGTCTACACTGAGTCCCTCTACACAATAAACTGCACCACATCACTTTCACTCCAGCAGCAGTAGGCATCACTCCTCTTCATAAGGACTGAATGTTAACTTGATCTTAGTGAGAATGCATAACTTCTGCAGTTTTTAGCAATGTTGCCAAGGTTAGGGGCCAACCTCCCAACTTTCAGCATGGAGCAACCACTTCCAGTGTCAGATGCCAGATGTGTGCGCATCCCAACATCACTTGTGAAAACAGTCCTATCTGGTTTTGCTACCAGGCTGCAGCTGCAAGGATCAAGTTGCTCCAAAAGCCATTCAGCACATGAAAGTGAAACATCTTCCTTACAGCCAACAGTCATCATGACATCAGGAAAGCTGCTGAATGGTGGTACTTAGTGGGGGAGGCAAGTCACGCAGTGCCTGTTAAGGGCTTTTTCTCTTTCATCGCTCCCAGTTCTGCCCAGTGAACTGGCAGTTCAATAACGTAGATTAGTTAACTTGGACCCTTGGGAGCTCTGGCAGAGCACAAATCCACTCAGGTGGCAATTTTTTTGATGTGTGGCCCTTTGACTACTTGGGCTGGAAACAACAGCATATTTCTAAACAGTCCTTGCATTGATCTTGACATTTCTATATGCATTAAGCATTGCATCCATCAGGAAGGCTGTCCTGTGCCAGGCACAACAAAAATAACAGCAAGAAACAATTTTCAACCAGTCCTCAAAATTACTTCCCAAGGTTCTCTGCAGGAAATGCCCATTTGGTTGTACTCCTCCACATGGGTAAAGGGTAAGTCAAAACGAGAGAGACACGTCCAAACTCACCCTGTTGGCCAGTTTCAAACCTGAGATTAAACTCAGGATGTTAAATAATAGCAGAGGCAGCGCTCCCTGCAGAGTCATGATGTTGCCCAGGCAATAGCAGTTGGGAAGCAGAAAAGTAATTTCTACTCTCTGTGCCTGAAAACTGCTGTCCACCCCAAAGGTCTGTGGGCTTTCAGGTATGGAAAGCTCTTACCCATGGTGGTCTCTCCCTGTCTTGTGCTCTCTTCTGAAAGCCTGGTGCAGGATATGCAGGAGCTAGGAGCTGGGCTTGTTCTCTGTAGGTGGAGGGTATGATCTGAAAAAGCTGAGGCTGCCTTGTGCTGGCCTCCAGGCACAGAGGAGCCAGGACAGCATCAAACCCTGGTCCACAGCAAGGACATGTCTGTCCCCTTCTCTGGTCTGCACCAGTCTTTTCCAACTGTATGTGAGCTAAAGTAGGAAAATGGAGAACTGAGAATTCCTTCCTGAAGAGAAAAGGCAAAGTGCTTTGTCACTATCAGAGGAATTGAAAGCGGCTCTCTGTGCACACCAACAAGAAAACTTCTGGAAGGGGAAGCAACAGGACATAATATATTATAAGGCTCTATATAGCAGCTAAGTGAGAGCGTATAGTTAAAAACTACACAGAGGCCCTTTGTCTTTAATATATAATGCTAATGGCTGACATCTACAGCAGCCTTCTCTGCAAATAAATGTAAAAACTCAGAGAGTCATTCCAGCTGTGTAAACCCTAATCTCCCTAACTGCAGAGACAGCACAGGTCTGGATGCCTTCCAGCCTGCAAACTCAGGAGAAGACTTTGCTTGGAAGAAAGCAAACAAATTACTCCAATGCCGTCATTCCAGCATTGCCACTGGTTTCCAGGTTTCATTCCTTCACACTTGTGGGCTCAGGGTCAATGCAGTAACAATAAGCAACAGTGACTATTTACTGTAGCATCTGCTGCTAAGTACCAGTACCAACATGCCCTACATTGACAGGAAACTAGTGTTCCCAGCACCCTAGGCTCTAGCAGCCTTCTGCAGCTACACAACTTTTCTCACAGCTACAGCTTACATTCACAGCACTAAAGCACTTGTCCAGTTATTTTTCCCACCCACCACGTAAATAAAGTGACAAGTGACTTGAGAGATGAAAGCCACATGCCGATGGGAGGAGGTAAATGGGGAAGAGACAGAATATATGTCACAGCGCTCTACCCCTCCCCCAGCTCCTTCAGAAACAGAACAACATAAAAAAGTCCTGATGCTTCAACTGCTAAATGATAAATTAACAAAGCAAAGCAAAGCAGGAGCAAAGACATCTCCCACAATCTGCACAGAAACAGCAAAATATACAATAGAAAAATGTCACTAACACCCCATTCAGGCAGATGCACTTAGTTTTTGTGAATGACAGGCTATCAAATGAAAAAATTTCGACCACCGGTACTTTGCTGCATGGCTGTTCCCCTCATTGTCATTTCCACCCTAAGTGACCTTCTGCTTAATGCTGGGTGTTTCTGGCCTGTAGTCCTTCCTCTCCGAGACATTGCGTTTCACCTTGGCACTAACTGGAGACTCCTGATTCAAAGAAGGACTTGAGTGGGATTTCTTCAGTCCTGGTGCATCATTCTCTCCTCCACTCAGCAGCTCCTTCACCCCTTCTTTCAGGAGGCTGACATAAATTTCATAGCGATTTTTCTGGGAAATGAGAAGAAAGGCCCAAATCAGTTGGGAAGAAATTCCACAAGAGCACCTGAAGACCATCTGGGTAACTTAATGGTTTCTGCTGGCCTAGAAAGCCAGCAGCCTAATATGGATGTGAACAATGGTGCCTGATGTGGACATGAACAATAGTGGCTAATGTTAATTAAACTGCACAGAAAGGATTTCAGGCAGACTGAGCCCCAGGGTATGGTGCAATTAGAACTCAGTTCTTCAGCACACAAATTCCAATGCTCTGCTAAACGGTGGCCCATGGCTAGCTGGAGCACATGGTGATTTCCAAGTAAGACTACCAAGTGCAAGCTTGCTGACCTTAGTCACAGTGAGGTGTATCCTATGCTCACATATACTGAGATGCATGTGTAAAGGCATGGAAATAGAGTGCAATAAACTAAATGACAGCAAAAATACTGCTCCAGTTGTCTACTGCTCTACCCTGCCACCCTACACTCTGACCAGCACATCCTGCTTTTCTTGTGACTGCTTCTCCTGCTTTTCTTATCCATGGAGGGCAAACCAAAGGGGTTTGTGATTTCACTAAGTTCAGATTGTACAAGCTTGGTCACCACTAGGCCCATGAGAGGATCTTCTGCAAGACCTTGACAAAAAGGACCAGAAAAGCCTATTGACAGCAGCACGGCATGTGCCCCTGCCTGGGTCACTCATAGGGAATGATGAAGGTTGCTGTCTGTCCAGATGCTTGTATTTTTCAGCTGGAAAAAGCTTCCCTTACTGTGCATCATGCCCACTTGTTCTATTCCTTGTATGGACCAGACCTTTCCCACTCAACCAGAAGATTTTGCTCTGTTTGCAGAGCAAAGTTACATCTGTCAGCAAGGAATAAAATGAGGGTACGGTAACAGAAGATCCCTGCAGGGTCTCAAAAATAGATGCTGGGGCAGGAGATCCTGAGAACAGAGACATCCACCTCAAAGATTCGTTTAATAACCTGTCCCTGACACATCCACTAAAGCTGTGGTGCAGGCATTGTAATTATGGATATCTGTGTTCTGGGGATCACTGAAGGAGGATATAAATACATATCCTGATTGTTAATTTTTATTTCAAAGTGGTAAAACAAAGGCCAAACTATAACATTCTTGGCAGAGGAAAAGGTATTTAAGAAAAATGTTTCCAATATCTAATAAAATAATAAAAAAAGAAGAGAACATGACTGGGTTTTGAGAGTCCTTTGAATAAACAAAAACTCACAGAGCAGGATCATAACAGCACCCACCTAACAATTTAATAAAAAGGCATTCCTATCCATTCTATATCTGAAGCTCCAGCTTCACAATGTGAGAGACAAATACACGAAGCAGGTAAGATGTGTCATTTAATAAAAATGGAAATGGAGAAACAGCAAGCAGAACCCTGATGATGATGCACAGAGTTGATGGATGATTCATCACACAACGAACCAGACACCTCTGCAAAAGGCAATCCAGTGTTCTAAGCCTGGGAGCAATGCATCAAATGAGAGAGGGACTTTACTGCCATATGGCCTTCTGCTTTCTACTGGTCCAGTAAACATTACCAGGATAACAAGACTCAGCAGTCAGAATGGAAATCCAGGACCTATATGTGGTGCAAATGGCCGTTTTTCCCTGTACTTTGTGGGCTCCTGATTTCTATTGCAATTAATCAATGCATTTCTATTTTGATTGCAACCTCAACAAACCTGGTATTTTAGTGACCTGACATTTCAAGTTTGGTAAAAGCTGGTGGGAATTTTGCGTTAAAAGAAATCAGTCTGGAAAATTCTGTCAAGAAAATAAAACCACAGATGTTGAAATCATCCCAAAGTTTCTGCAACATTATCTCTGAAGACTGAATGCACATAATAGAGAGGAGATGAGGTAGCCACCCATCAGTATTCTGGCTCCACCTCTCCCCTGATGGCAGTCAAAAGATCTTTCTCTATTATAGATTTTCTGCAACAAGCAACAACTTTTCTGCAATTTGGTGCAGTACTTTCTGCAAGAGAAGGCAAAGACAACTGCTCCTTCCTAGAAGTCTGTAAGCAAAGACATCATCAAAAAGAAACCTACTGGCTGCATCCCTGAGCAAGGACCAGTCACCTCTTGGTTCACCCTTCCTCAGAAGAAAACACCACCTCACAAGTTTTTCATCAGGAACAAGAATGAAGGGATCACCAGCTTGTAAACAAAAAGGAATATCAGGACCTACAGAAAATGAAAATGGCTTCTTTCTCCGTTATGGGGCTATGCTGCTTCCTTAGCGACTCACAGGCCCTTTTGGTGTGCTTCTGGAAATGTACCAGCATCTTTGTAAACAGACACAAGCAGTATCTGGCCTGCAGTCTCAACCTGAAAGAGACAATTAAAAAATACTGCCTCACCTGCCTCTTCCCCTTTTGGTTTAACCCCATGTAGCAAGCTCTGTCATCACTTCCTGTCTAACCCTGACAGGATGCTGTTTTAAAGCCTTCCCTTTCAACGAAAACAGCAAAAAAAATTCCATTCATGGTTTTCATACAGCTTGCCATTTTGTATTGGTTTGATTTTTTTTTTACTGCCTCACAGAATCATGGAATATCCTGAGTTGTGACCCACAAGGATCATCAAAGTCCAACTCCTGGTTCTGCAAGAAGAGCCCCTAAGAATCACACCATCTGCTTGACAGCACTGTCCGAACACTTTTTGAGCTCTGGCAGACTCGGTGTTCTTACCACTTCTCTGGGTGAGCCTGTTCCAGTGCCCAGCCATCCCCAGGTGAAAAACCTTTTCCTAATATCTAATCTAAACTTCCCCTATCACATCTTCATACCATTTCCTCAGGACCTGTGACTGGTTACCAGAGAGGCTGGTGCCAGCCCCACTGCTTCCTCTTGCAAGGAAGTTGTAACTGCAATGAAGTCTCCCCTCAGTCTCCTCTTCTCCAGGCTGAACAGACCAAAAAACCTCAACCAGTCCTCGTACAATTACCTCTTCAGACCCTTCACCATCTTCATTGTCCTCCTTTGAATGCTCCCTACTGTCTCTCTATCTTATTCAAGGTGAGGTTTCCCCAGTGCAGAGCAGAGTGGGACAATCCCCTCCCTCGACCAGTTGGTGATGCTGTGCCTGATGCCCTCCAGGACAGGGTTGGCCCTTCTGGCTGCCAGGGCACTGCTGAGTCATATCCAACTTATCATTGACTAGGACCCCCAGGTCCCTTTCCGTGGCACTGCTTTCCAGCATCTCATTCCCCAGGCTGTCTGTACATCCAGGGTTGCCCTGGTCCAGGCACTTCCCGTTGTGGAATTTCCTATGGTTAGTGATTGCCCAGTCCTCTTAATTTGTTGAGGTCTCTCAGTAGGGTGTGCCTGTCTTTGAGAGAGTCAACAGCTCCTCCCAATTTAGTATCATCAAAAAACTTGCTTAGTATCCCTTCCAATCCTGCACTCAGGTAATCTGTGAAAATGTTGAAGAGCACAGGGCCCAAGACGGAGCCCTGTGGAAGCCCACGACTGACAGATCACCAGTCTATTATCCCATTTACTATTACCCTCTGTGCTCAAACCCTGAGCCAATTGCTCACCCACCACATGTTGTGTTTATCCAGCTGTAGGCTGAACAACTTGTCCAGAAGGATCCTGTGAGAGACGGTATTGAAACCTTTACTGAAATACAAAAAGATTGTGTCAACTGGCCTCCCTTCATCAGGTGGGTGGGTTACTTCTCATGGAAGGAAATCAGGACATTTCTCTCACGAAGCTGTGCTGGCTCTGACCAGTGACTGTGTTGTCCTCTAGGTGTTTTTCAGTAACTCCTAGAATAATCTTCTTCATAATTTTACCAGTCACTGAAGTGAGACTGACGGGCTTGTAGTTTCCAGGGTCATCCTTCTTGCTCTTCTTGAACACTCAGCCTTGTTAGCCAGCTTCCAGTCAGCTGGGACTTCCCAAGATTCCCAAGACTGTACAAAAATCATTGAGACAGGCCTTGTATTGAATCAGACAGCTTATTGAGGGTTCTGGGGTAATCCCATCAGGCCCCGCAGATTTGTGGAGATCCAGCTGGAGCAACAGATTCTGCACAATTTCAGGTTTGAGTAGGAACTGATCATTCTTACAGCCATAGTCCTCCAGCTCAGGGCACCAAGACCCCCTTGGTCCATCATCCATGAGGAAGAATGCATTAAACATCCCTGCCTTGTTTATGTCCCTGTTTCTGAGGTGACCATCCAGGACAATGCTATTTTGCTATTAATGTATTCAAAAAAACTCTTTTCATTGTCTCCCACACTTCTAGCCAGCTTCAACTCCAACTGAACTTTGGTCACACAAATTTTCTCCCTACAGTGGTGAGCATTATCTCTATATTTCTCCCATGTCACCTGACCGGTCTTTCCATAGGCAAACATCTTCCTGTTTTGCCTTAGCTCTAGAAATAGGCTCAGCCACACTGGCCTTTTACCTCATTTGCTTGACTTCTGACATTTTGGAATGTTCTCTTGATAGTTCAACATGGCCTGTGAAACCTATGCCAAATGTGAAGGTAACATAGCATAGCACAGAAACAATTCCTTGCTCTTCCAAGTTGTGCAAAACCCTCTCCAAAGTGTGTGGCGTCCTCTGTACATATGAGTGGTGTGTTCAAAACTGACACTGGGCCATTGATCATAACCCTTTGATCTCGACTGTTCAGTCAGACCACCTCACTCTCAATTTCCTAATCCACTTTATCAGCTTGTCTACAAGTATGTTAGAGGAGATAATGTGAAAGTCCTTGTTAAAGTGAAGAACAAACAATATTTAATGCCCTCCCATCATCCACCACACCAAACATCTCATTGTAAAAGGCTATCGTATTCCCTAGATTCTGATTCCCCATTCATAATGCCATGTTGATAACTTTGCTACTGCAACATGAAACTCAACACAGCAGTTACAACCTTCTGCAAAAGTACACAACCAGTCAAGTGCAGGATTAAAAAGGGTTCCTCTAATAGAAACTGATAACACAGGGTAGGAGGCTTATTTCAGTTCTGGAGGCCTGTGTTGTGTTGCCTCCAGTGTCAGCTCTGGTGCTCTCTCCGACTTTCGTCTTACCAGCTCTTCCTCTTCTTTAAACTATGGATTTTCCTTGCCAGGAAAATCCTATTTAGAGTAGGATCCTTTCAGACCCAAGGCAACACTGACTTGCAGTTCTGAGGGAAAAGCTCAAAGGTGTAGTCATGACAAATACCAGACATGTGGTGGGTTGCCAACTTGCTCCCATATAGCCCTACAATGTGGCAGACCCCATGATGGATAAAAGCTGCTGTCAGATACTCAGAACAATCTAATTCAGCTGCCTAAGGTGCATTATTTAATCCTGTAATCTTTAATTCTACCCTTTTCCTTCTCATCCTGACATCCAGCTCACTGGTACACAACACAAATGGCTCTGATGAGGCATGTCTATGATAATAATTTCAGAATATCAGTTTCTTCAGAACATACCAATGGAAGACAATTATCATGACCTGTCTTACTGCAGAATGCAGTCATTCTGTAAATGCTGGGGTTCCAACACACTAGGAAACACAGAGTCTTACAACATGAGACATTTCCTGCCTGAAGACCTTATCATCTCTTCAAACAGATATATCAGGAAAGGACAGAGGGTCTCATTTTTATCCTCCATATTACAGATGGGGAGATAAATTCATGGGTAAGGTCACAGGAAGTTCTTGTCAGAAAGAGTTGTTGAATCCCAGCTTCTGGGATTGCTGTGACTTTCCTGTCTACTTGAACATACTTCTTGGGGAAGAAGTGAAAAATGCAGAACTTCAGGACAGTACGCCATGTACAAGAGAAGCTGCCCCATCCACACCCAAGAACTAAAAGTAATTATGCTTCCAATACATACCTCAAACTCCAGATAGTGGTCCTTCAGTTTGTAATCATCTACTTCCTTGCCTTTGAGTTTCTTGTCAGGAGGATAGGAGCGGTGTTCAGCAAGCTCAGTGGAGATCTGCTTCAGCTTAGCTTCATGGGACTTCAGCTGTTCATCCTTCAGAAACACATGGGGCATTTAAGCGACAGAATCCAAAATATCCAATAAGCATGGGAAAACAAAGAGATCCTCGTACAATAATACCAAGTAGTTTCTTTTTCTTAGATTGATAAGGTTGTTATTCCAGAGCTCTGAACTCAACAACTCTCTCAAAAGCACCCAAACAAAGTGGTCAAGTTTGTGGAACAACTCAACAGCTAGCAGATGCCACTGGGAAGGAGAGGAAACCTGTCATCCCTCACCTTGCTGTGAGCAATGAAAGCAGCTTGCTGCAAAGCATTAGTGACAACATGACGCTTCTGTGCTAATATATTATTTTGTAAATTAATTAAGACTGTTCTGTATGCAGTCAAACCAAGGGCAGAATGAGACAGGCGAAGAGCCCGCCTCAGGTCTTTGTATTGTAAAAGGAGGTCCTTTCAGGATAGAAAAGACATGGAGTCAGTGCCCTTCCTTCTATTTCTGCACTACCAAAAGCTGTCTGGTGTGTGGCTGTTATTTGTTTAGAACAATACAGTGCATTCAGAAGAGGAAGGGCTGTCCAGTCCTCAAAAGGTATTTCATTCTGCTAAGATGCTATCAGCTTTTATCCCATTGTGCCATTGCAGAAAGTGAGGAGTTGCTACTCCCACTTTCTAGGCAATTTCCTTTATCATAATCCCAGGCCCACTCACTTCCTCCAGTCCATCTGTCAGCTAACCTTCCCACATCTCAGAAGGTTTCCAGCTCAGCAGGATGCCCTTCTGTCCATTTCTAGGCTTGGATCTGAAATTATGTTTGAATTAGGTAAGTCCAAAATATAGACACAATCACGCAGATATTGGTAACTTAGCCAGAGTCATAACAACAGGTCAGCTCCCATGTAGGCACCTAGCCTCAGAAGAGGGGAACAGCTGCCAGGTGTGGCTGCACAGCCCACAGCTTCAGGCCTAGGTTGGACATGCCTGTACTGCACTGAGTCACGCCAGCGACTGAGCCTCTCTGCTCACTGCGCAGGAGATGCAGAAAACAGCAGAAAGGAGGAAAATATCTACAGAAGATGATAGCTAAGTCCCAGCTAATCTCGTGTTTCCACTCTTCTGCAAGAGAACTGAAGGAAGAACATGTGGGATAATTTGCCTCCGCCTAAACATGCTAGGGCTTAAACTATTCGCTACTGGCTGCCAAAAATTCTTGTTGCTGTTAGTAACTACCCTGGATCTGCATGCTGTCCCATTAGTGCCCAATCACTCTACTCTGAACTGAATCCCTGGCCTGAAGTGACATCCCATGGCAGTGAATTCTACAGGCTGATGACAGGAGGTCTTTGTGCAGCTATTAATACAGCACTTGTAACTTCCAGGATAACAGCTTTGGAGCTTTTGTGTGTGCTGCACATTCTCAGAAGAAAAAACAAAACAAAACAAAACAAAAACCCACCAACTCCCTAGTAAATGATCTTTTCTAGACTAGTTGTCTCTTTATATATAGCTTTGTCATATTCCTCTTTGGTTGGAGCAACCAAGAGCAGATACTGCCCTGCTTTTAAAAAAACACCCAGCACAATGCTCTTGCATAACCTGTGATGTCCAACCTCTTTTTCTCACCCATGTTAGGTCCTCACTGCATTCCAACTTCTGCCTGACCAGGAACAGGTCCTTTGAAGAAGTACTCTCCATCATTATTCATCCCATAAAACCCTAAGCAGCAACCACAGGGATTTGACAATTTGGTATTTTTTTGTCTTCCAAATGAGAAACAGCCTGCTGGCAGCTTTTCCACATTGACAGATGAAAGCAGACATGTTTCTGCTTGCCTTTGAATTTATCTACTTTGAACACTTAACATTCTTCTGCTCTTAACTAAGAGAGTTTATCTTATTTCACTTCTTGTGTCTCTCCTTCTTTGAGACACAAACAACAGGGCTGTGATCCAGTTTCTTCCTTTCCAGATTAACTGGAAACAATGAGACTAGCAAACAATGTGCTAAATGGAACAATCACACAGAACAACAATGAGTGAAAAAGCTTTCTTTGGTGGCCGGGAGTAAATTATGGAAGCCCCATACAGTATTTTTGAAAAGGTATGTATGTGCAAAAAGTAAAACCCCAAGGATGAGATCAGTTAGCATAATTCTTTACGAAACATGCTTTAAACATCAACCTAGAACATGAGATGGTTAAGTTGGCCACCACATTGTAAGAAGAAAGGCTACTGCAATGGAGAGAGGAGAAGAAGGGGTGACACTGGAAAAAAACATCCCCATAGAGAAATGCAGATTTTGTGACAGTGGTTTCTAAGGAGAGTTGCTAAGCTATGAAGATGGTAAAAAAAAAATCAAAACCCAAACTCATTTAAGAAGCAATCCTACATGGGCAGATCACTTTAAAAGCTACAGGAGGACAGTCATGAAGTATAAGCTCTGTCACTCTCTAAACCTAAACAACACAATCAATGTCATGATCCTGCCAGGAAAGGAGGAATTGCAGGTATGCATCACATCTCCCAAAGTACACAGAGATACGGGCATAAGCACCTGACATAGCCAGTGTGAAACAAGAAAAATTATGTGGGGTTTTGTGCAAAAAATAGAGCCATGAAACTCAATGTCACAGGATGCTAAAAGCTTGTGTGATCAGAAAGGGAAACCAAAGACAATCATGTAATAAACAGCTTATAAATACATATTATACAGGAAATCCCTCAGGTGATAAGGGTTGGAGTCTGGAAAATGTTGTGGAAAAAATATAATTGATGTTTGTCTGATGCATCAGCTTTCACCTTTTATCATTCTGATAAGCCAAAGACCAGCAGTATACCTACTTCTTCTGAAATTAGTAGCTTTAATACACATTCAAATTCAAAAAAACCCACCAGTCAGTATTTGAAATGTCCTCTGCAGAGTCATAAGCACAAGATGAAAATTCTTAATCTGGTACTAGAACTAGTGATTGCTTCTTTTCTTCAAAAACATAAAACAATTATATTCAACTCTGTTCCTTCTCTTCCCTCACTTCAAATCCTGCATCATGCAATGAGCAGAGATTTACCATGCAAGTCACCCTCACTTAGGACTGCTAGTGACAACAACCATAAAACAATGACAAAGACCACCATTCAGTCTCCAGTCAGCAAGAGAAATGGTCATCACTTATCCTCTGTATAAGAATGTCTCACCTGAGATAGCTTTGTTGTGGTGGCTGGCAGGAGTGGGCGACTGAACTTCTTCTGAGAGCCAATTGCCGCTGGAAATGGCGGGGCAGAGAAGACAGCAGCCACACAGTTAATCTTGTTGATCCAGGTCTGCATTTCTTCTTGGCTCCTGGGCAAGAAGCACATATTAACCACCTGTTGACGCAGCCTCCTCTACCACTTTCCAACCCTTCTATTGCATTTTAAAAGCAAGAACAACCAGAACTGGAAAAGTCTTAGAATCTGCTTAGTTTTCCAGTCTATGCTTGCAAGCAGTTAGTGACAAGTAACTCAGTCATAGGCTGGCTTGTGGTTAGGTCCATGCCTCATCCTAGCACACATCTTTTACTAATCCAATCCAAATGACACAGGTGACAGAGCCAACCAGTGTCCTGAATCAGACATATATCCTAAGGCCTCAGTTGTGCTGGACATTGCAGATCTCCAAGAACTTTCATATGATCTCATTAGAAAAGGGTTCATGTCAGAAGCAAAACGCAGGTCATCTGTTCTGCCTGGATATCACAGCATAAAGAACTTAATCAAATCATTCTTGTATTAGCTTTGTTTCTCACCACAGCATATCTTCTAGAAAAACATCTGGCTAGGACGTGATGACATCAGGAGACAGACAATCCAAGACTGCATTTGGTCATTTGCTTCAATGATTAATCACCCTGACTGCTATAAGTTTGTGCCTTGTTTCCAAATTGAATTTCCTGCAGCTTCAGCTTCTAGTTGTTGCATCTTGCTATGCCTTTCTCTGCTAGATTTAAAAGCCTCTTAAAACCTGATGTTTCTTTCTCATGCACTACATATGCACTATAATCACATCACTACTCAATCTTATATCTGATCAAATAAACAGACTGAACTTCTTAGGCCTTCACTTCAACATGTCCAGGCAGGAATTTACCCCTCATTCAGCATTGCTTTCTTTCTTCAATGACAGGTATGAAGAGATCACTTACTGGGTTTGGAAAAGCAGGACCCTCCAATCTGCTGTTTTAAGCTTGAGGACATTGGGCTTCTTCTCATAGTCTGTTGCCTTGGATGCCAGTGCATGATGCACGCTAACCGCATTCTTCAGATCTTCCTCAGACAAAGTCTTTTCTGGCTTATATTCATCCTGCAGGAGTTAACAGGGGGAAAATGGCATCATATTTCTGCATGTGCTACTCCTTTTTCCATAACCTAGGGGAAAACCTTGTTCCACAGCTCACAAATAGTAACCAAGTATATGAACTGAATGCAACCTGACTTGAGCACTCGTTTACTACTTTTAACAGATCCTTCTCTTTCTTTTGTTTTTACCTCTTTCCATGGAAGAGAAGTAATTTCACCACCTGCTTCACAGGAATTGAGTTAAACAGGAAACATTTGACTATCACAACAGTTCTGGACTATTTATCTCCATTTCAGGAATCCTTCATAACCAGCTCCCCACCTCCACTGCTCAGCTACTTGGGTTCTCAGCCTCCACTGCTTGATTTTAATTTTCTTCTCAAACAACGACCTTTGTATGTCCTCCTAGGCGGGCCCTCACACACTAAAGAAGCCTCCTTATCAGTCTCCACAAAGCAAATATAGCAAATTCCCTTAAATCTCTCTGCTTGGAGTCTACAAATGACAAGCAGAGCTCTGTCCAGGTGTTTGGCACAGTAATAGTACCACTCCTTGCATCAAATGACAAAAATGGGAGTCAAACTCCTCCTGCGTTGCAAGCATCAGCCTGGAAGCAGCCTTTGATTTCCTGAGTGACAAAAACTGTGTAAGGGCATAACCATGATGTGGCCACAAGTTCTGTGTAAAACCCACATGACTATAAAAGGCTCGGGAAAGCCATGAGCTTTTTCAAGAAAAGTCATTTGCCAGGAATGCTGCATCACTTTGTTTCTGAAGGACAGGCCAAAACAGTCTGTAATTGCCTCCATTTCTCCTTCTTAGTACATCACAGAAATGAGTCTCACCTGAGACATGTACTGGTATGACAGTGGCACAACGGAAGAATAACTCCCTGCAGGCATAGTAACTATCGATCGTCCACTTGAACACAAGTTAGGAGATGAGATTCAGCAGGAAACAGAGTGCAGGACACAGAGCGAGTCCGAGGACAGTACTAGCTTTAACAAGGCAGGGAGGCACCCACCTTGAAGAAGAGCCGGTTAACATGCATGAATTAATTTACAGGGCTCTGGCAGCACATAGAACAGGATTGCAGCCAGAGGCATCCACATTACTCCAAAAGGTATCTGTGCTTTTGGCCAGGTTGGGTTGGGGCTCTCCAGGACGAGTTTCAGTGGATGAGGAGTCACCAACCTTTGTGATCAGCTGTCAGAAGGCAGAAAAAGCACCCTTCTCCTCCACTATATCTCATTCTTTCTGATGGAGTTCCAGCTCTGCAGGCCTAAAACTTGCCACAGCTGCTCAAGACACTTCACCCAAGGATATTCAGCTATCCAGCAGTCCTGACACAGCACCACTTCCACCTGGGGCCAGGCAACATCACAACACACTGCAGGTCTGGCAGGCCCAGAAGAAAGGCAGAGCACTACTGGTCCTGTGACAGAAGGGCAGCCTTAAACCTAAACACCTATGACATAAAGGTTTTCAAGGGCAGGCAGTGAGTGAAGCCAAGTGTCCTTCCTCTTCCTATCTGGAGACTCAGCAAGATTTAGAGGAATCTCTCTACCTAAACCTTCTTCAAGGAAGATTTGAGACCAAAGATTCAAGTCAAAGGACAATCACTGGAGTAAGTTATTCAAAGTCTGGCACATCCCCATCTTGACAATCGAGGAGGTAAGGACCCATACCAAGCTCTTATCTTTATGGGTTCAAAAGTTCACTTACTTGGTGGTAGTCTGGGGGGAAATGACTGGCCCCACTGTCCAGGGAGATTGGGAAGACTTCAGAGCCAAGAAATGACTTTAGACACGCCTCAGAAACATGATATTCTGTCTTTCATCGAGTTACTGCCTAGAGACAGTGTCAGCTATCACCTAGCCTGTTTCCTTCCAGCTTCCTCTGTGAGTTGCATCCAGTGTCCATAACCTGCTCTGGTGTTTAAACCTGTTTCAGAAAAACTCCACATTTGGGCAGCCCCAAAAGCAATCCTGGCTGAGAACCCCTTCTTTCCAACACTAAGTGTTCATGATACATCCTTGCTAATCCCACCAGAGCAGTTAGCTGCAATCTACCTTGACAGCTGGGGCTCTGTCAGCTTTTCCAAAGGCACTGATCAGCATACCAGAAATGTCTCCACGTAGCTGGGTAGCCTCAGAGCAAGCTGTTAAGAACATGTGCTGAATGTGCTGCCAAAACTCCTTCTCTAAGGCCTTCAACTCTTTTTGACTGGTAGGAAATGCTACAGCAGCAGGAACATCCATTTTCTCCTATGCCATCAAACACGTGCTCTGATGTGCTGATATCAGCATGGAGGTTGAGCTGAAATGGAAGGCAGCTCTCTAAAGTTAGACTAAGACAGTGGTAAGAAATATATACAGAGCCAGAAAGGAACTGTGACTGCTCTGTCACCTGAAGGCTGATTTGAGTGTTGCACACAATGCACTGGCATGCTGAATTCATCTTTCTCAAACTCCTGGAAAATGCTTTTCCCACATCCTGCTGACCCACAGTCAGCATGTTTCTAAATCCATTTTTGATAGACCAGAGAATAACATTTGTCTTTTATCAGTCAATGTACTGTGGGTGGATATCTCCACTCAGCTGAATGTGACAGCTGCAAAATTCTCTTTCAGAAAGTCTCATCACCGAACATGCTACATCATTCTATCCTTTCTCTGATCTTTTTTGTGTTTTTGTTTTGTTTTATATTTTTAATACAGAAAATTTGAGGAAAGTTATATAAAAAAACCCAGAAGCCTTCAAGTTTATAAAGTCACACATCAAAGTGCAAAGATGTTGCAAACCTCACAGAAGAGTCTGAACAAAACAGGAAGGTCCATGTCCTGTACTGCTTGCCCAGAACCAATTTCTAGCAAGGAAGTGAGGTCAGCCTTACATCCTCTCCTTATAAACCTCTCTTCTGTATGCACATCACATCCCATATCACTTTAGTGAACAGACATTCTGTCAAGCTCCTACTTTGCAATTTCCTCTTGCTATGAACAGAGGGAAGGAAATTAACCTTGGCCTGAGGATGCCCAGAGACAGGGCCAACATCCCAAACATGTCAGACTTCTCATTTTATATAATACTGTGCAGGCAGGTTTAGTTGGCTAATTGTGAATGCTTCCACTGAGCTCCAATAATGCCCCCCAGACACACTAATTCAGAAACCACCTCTGTCTAATCACTCATTTGAAAACAAAACAATATGCAGCACAGGAATTAACACTGGAATAATTCCAATGAAAAACAAATTTCAGATGTGGTCATTGAGAAAAACCTGTTCAGAAAAACTCCCCAGTGAGTCTCAAGTGACCACCATTTACAGAACACTCTCATACACGGACTTTTGACAGCAAAACAAGAAGAGCTGGAATGCAAATAGAATGACAGCAGAATTGGGATCACACTGCCCACGGGGGGAATCACAGCTGCTACAAACAATTAATATTTATATTACAGTAGTGTCTTAAGGGAACAGCTGAGTTACAGATAAACAGAGAAGGCAATTCTGCAGAGGTTCATACATGTGTTTATGTTCAGCACCCGAACATTCAGATTTCTCTCTATTCTGCTTAAGTAGTACTCAGCACAACAAAACCATCATCATAGATGTTATCTCCACAAATATACTGATGGTGCAAGAAAGATGAAAAATGTGTGTGTGCATGTGAACGTAGTCTGCTCTACAGCACTCTATTATCAGGAAAGAAGGTGAACAGAGACAGAGAAATCGTTTGACCAAGACTACTGCCAGAGCTATGCACTTCTACAAATAAATCAAACTGGTACAGAACTTCCTGAAATTAGGCTAATTTATATTGCAAAATGCATATTACAAAAGGAAACAACAGATCAGCAACTCTCCCTCTAACAATTTGGTCTAGCTGTGTATTTTAGAACCCTAGCACCCTCACCTTCTGTGATATTACATCCCTAACAAAGCAAAGTTTATGTAAGTTTTATTTGCTGAAGCAAAGCCCTAGTGGACCTTCTGGAGTTGAAGAGAAATCAGACGCTTTTTCACAGCTGTAGCATATGGCTGAGCAGGGTCCAGAGGCACACTGGGGAGGTTCATAGCTCCCCTATCCTTCTTGGAACGAGTTACTTCCCATCACACCCTTCTGCCAACCTTTTACAGAATCAAAGTAAAAGCCCTGCTTGACAGTGTGTTACAGTAAGATGGTTTCAGTGCTAATGTCTTCCAGACCAAGTGGGAGAATGCACCATTGCAGAGCACTGCCCTTTGCCAGTAATCACTGAATTCAAGTGCTTTGACAAGTGCAAAACACACATATAACAAACAAATAAGAACAAGAAGTCCAACAATGCATTTCATACGGCAAAGATGGAGTCATATGTGAAATTACTCTCTTGCTCATTCTCTCTCTCTAGCATGGAGAATGAGAGTAGGGAAGGCAGCATTCTGTAGAAAATTTGTGTACCACATCAGTATCTCTACATTTTGTTAAACAGAAAGTATTTTAAACTAATATGCCAGCAAAACTCATATAAAAATATTTTGCTCATAAAAATATTAATCAATATTAATCAATTTAATCAATAAAAATATTTTGCTTAGGACTCTAAAATAGACAGTATCCTCAGTTCTGTCCTTTGAAAGCTTATTAATCTTCCCTTAAATGTCAAATAAGAGATTAATTAATGTATTACAAACAAGGAGCCCTCTTACTTCTTAGGAACACTGCAGTCTTTTCAGGTGAACACTAACAATGACTTATTTGAGAAACTGAAGCAGATGACTTAACCTCACCCAGGAAAGGTCAAGTACAAACCTGTTAAAAAGGCCACTTTAGTAAAACCTGAACCTGCTGCTAGTAAGAGGACTTGGGATACAGCAGACTTGGCACTAACTCCTATACTGGCTGTGAGCACATCACATCCAACTTTCAGTACAAATCTTCCATCCTGACTGCAGATTGCTCTGTCTGTTTCAGCATTTCAGCCCTCTCAAAAAGGTACTGCACCCAGCACATCCACCTTGTAAATCTCATGCTGTAATAATTTGATCCAAACTACTCTCTTTCTTCTCAAAAAATATCCATGTTGACTCCAATGAAGCCAACAACTTCAGGAAGCCACAGCAGGGGTGGAGGAAACAGCAGTGTGTACTTGCACTCCTGATAGGCGCAAAACACAGTGGAAATGTAAAACAGTTTTCAAAGAAGCATGCTTCTGCAATACAGGGCATCCTGGACAAAACAGCACCTATTCCGTGACTATTTCATCTATACTGGGGAGTAAAAAGCCTTAACAACCCACTTAGCTGCTATCATTTATTTGATTTTGACAGTTCTCACTCATATGTTGCATTTTATATTCTAACAGTATAGTTAAAAATGTACTATAATAAATTTAAACTTGTGACAAAAGGCTTGAAGCATTTCATTTGATTTTTTTTTTTAGACTTCTTGCTGTCAGGAAGCACATTTGTTAGAAACCAGTCTCTTCCTGCTTCAGCCAAAAAAAGTATCCTTTTATTCTTCAGTTTTGCAATGGAACAGAAGCTGCAGATTCCTACGAAGGCAAATCTGTTGTTCAATTGCTTTGCAGCTCATCTTGCAGGCACTGCAGTAAAGTATACTATGAAAAGGTGGAAAAGGAAGACAACCTTACAGAAGGGGAAGTCATATGTATGAAATGCAAAGTTAAAAGTAGCCTAGAGGAATGCGTGCAAGACACAGAGAGATGAAGCTGCCTTCACTGGTGAAGCTGACTATTTTTTTCAGCTGTGAGAGAAAGCAGTGGTATACACTGGAATAGACAGGATGCACATATGGATGGCACAGTGGAACTGAACTTGAGAAATTACGAAAAGGGAGAGGGTGTCAATGAAAGGATTCATGCCTGAATGTGTGTGTAAACAGGGTGCAGGGCAGAGAGATCCGTGACGCTGCGCAGGGCAGGGAAAGGAGCCTGGAGGTGGGCTGACAGAGCAGAGAGGATGCCTGCTGCTTTATCCCTCTTTAATTAGTTTTCAAAAGATAGAGATATCCCCTACCTTCTGCAAGTACAGGACAGTTCCCTTCAGCACAGCATAAAAGGTCTTCCAGCCTCGCTTTCCCCGGGGAGCTGCAAAGAAAACAAACAAAATCCCATTTAACTCAGATCCATTTTTACACTTTGTCCAGGCAACAGGAGAGGTACATTAGTCCTGTGGTAAACCTCCTTTGTACTATCCTTTTCAAAGGACAGTGAAGCTTAGCAGAGCACTGGCACATACCAGCTGTGAGAAAGAGTAATACAACAACCCTGACGACAGCCCCGGACTGTATCAGAAAGGAAACAGAAAACAAGCCACAGAGATACAGTCTTTGTGGTCTTGCAGGTAGACAGACACTGCCTGTACACAGCTAGGTCTGAGCTCTGCACTGTGGTAGTTTTCAGAAAGAAACACTCTTTTTCCATGCCACAGCAGGCTGGCTGGCACTACTCAGGACCTACAGAACACTGCTGAGAAAGCAGTGTCTCTCAAGAGCATGCTTCCCTGTACTGCTGCTGCACACCAAACACATGCAGGCATTTATAAAGCAGAAGGGTGCCAAATAAAATACTAAGAAAAACAAACCCACCCCCAAAGAAACCTAAAGTCAGTTAGAGGCTGAGGAACATAACAGAGACAACATATACAGCCCATGAATTCCTAGAAACAAGCAACAGAGAAAAAAAAATCACCATGAAGGCTGAAGGATCCAGTTTGAAATTCTGGTGGGAGGGAAGAAGGCACAGGCTGTAGAGTCACAATGCCAGAGACTAGAAGCTGGCATCTAAGCTCCAAGCACACAGTATTGACCAGCATCCATATATATATATATAGATAGATAGATAGATAGATATGTGCCTCTATACTGAAACTAACATCCCATACACAACTGAAGCATGACACTCAGAATAGCATCCCATTCTGATCTTAAGAAAGCAAGTGATGATGAAGAGGTTACAAGACCCTTGCTCCAGAGGTTAATCATTCTCATCTTGTATAACAGGTCTTATTTCTTATTGGCATTTGTTCTGTTCAGCTTCCAGGCACAGGCCCCTCTTACATCCCTCTCCTCTAAGTGCCTAAGTGCTTTAGTCCTCAGTACTCCTTTCCTGAGAAAATACATATGAGCATTCTAGCACACCACTTCATTAGAAATCCTGCAGTAGCTGACCTCTGCCCTGCAACAACTCTATTAAGAAATAATATATGAAAATGTCTGACTAACTTAAAAGAAACCCTGTTTTGTTTTATTTGCTACTGGAAAGCCAGAATGCAGCTTTTTTAAGAGCTGCATGACAAGGAGACAGACATCTAAGTTGTACAGGAACTTCTGAAAACATGGCCCTCATTATACATTACTCATGAAAGGGTTATCCCTAAAATGACAGCATCCAGTGTGCTGAATAATGAGCAATTCTGATACCTATAATTAAAGAAAGAATTTAATAAAGGCAACTAGATAAAAATACTTATTAAGGTTAAATAAGCAGATGTTTAATAAAGAGGAATCTATTTAGAGCATCGAATCATCACAAAGAATAAGGTCAGTTTGATTTTGACAGGCCTGTCTGGATTTCGTTGTCCAGTTTTCAGCTTCCACCTTGAAAACACCAACCTCCAATTGTACCTTCTACAATATACTAGTAAAACATGTAAGCACCAAAAAGCTTAGCTCAGCTAAGAGAGACTGGCAGTAACTAGAAACTCATCACAAAGCCACATTTAATCTTTAGGATTTAGCCCAACAATGTGAACCATGAGTAGGTGATCATCAACAATGACGGGGAAAATACAGATGCTCTGAGTAACCTCTGCTGTTTTCAATACCGATAGAAAATAAATGAAGATACCCAAACAAAAAAACACACACAGGTGAATCACAGGCCATGGATGATTAGTGCACCACAAACAAAAGTAGGATAAGAAGGAAAGAGTATAAAGCAAGAGACCCAATATGGTTATTATTAGAAAAAAGGGGCAGCAAGGAAATGCACGGTAAAAAGCTGGCTGTTGCCACAAGCTGCTGCACTTCACTGGGTATGTGACCAAAGGTTGGGAAAGTAGGGAAGAGAATGGTTACAGCATCTTCAAAGCTGAGGTAAAGAACAACCTTTCTTTAAAGACAGACTCAGAGGGGAGTGGAGATTTGGAACAATCTGGTGACACATAAGGAAACAGAGAATTATGGAATTACTGCAGAACAGCTACTGTAATTCACTTGAAATTGTTCCCTCTTCTGTAAACCATGGCATTAATTTTCTTTTAGCACAAAAAATTCACATTGCCTTGCTGTATCACATTTCTTATTATGCTCATGCATTAGAGTTGATGCAAATGGGACTAAGCATTGTAAATCCTGGCCCAACAGTGAGAGTGTGATAATCCAATTGCTGTGTTGTTTGTTATTACTGCAATTTTCCCTAATGAAGCAGCACTATTTGCCTTGAGAAGCACATGGGTTCACTGGCAAGTAGCACTGTGCAGACATAACAAGAAAATAACATGTAAAGAATGAAAAATACTCACTTTTCTTTCCATCCATATCTGCATGAATTTTCCGAGCCAGAAATCCAGTTTTATACACAGCAGCATTTGGGTCATGAGGAATGTCCAGGAATGGGTTATTTGAGTTGCCAATTCGACTGACAGCCTTTGTCTGGCTCCCATTATCCTTTTCATCTGTACCGTCTGAGTGAGACTTTTTTTTCTCTTCTTCATCCCTTAAAAAGCAGCGAAAATATAGCATAAACGATCAGCTGATCAGCAAAGTTTCTCCAGCAATTATTGAACGTTTCTTATCAAAACATACCTCTCTCTTTACAGGGGCCTCTTTTAGACAGAAACCTACACATATGCCAAAACAGAGTGGTATTATAGCAAAGCTCCAGTTCACCTACTTCACCAGCACAGAAGTCAGATTTCCATAAAGCCCAAGTTTCTGTAACAGTTTTGAAAGACAAAACTTCAGCAGTGTTCTGTGTCCTCAAACATCACCTATTTTTAATTTAATTTATTTGAGTTCTAAAATGGGAAGTATTTGCCTGCTGGTCTCTCCTGAAAAATCTCCACTTTCTTCATGAGTTCACATGCAGATGAAAAGAATTAGATTACTACAGATCCCTGTGGGTTACCCTTTACCCTTAGCATACGAAACACTGACTCTACCTCCTTTTTTCATTTTCCTCTAAAGACTAGCATAAAAGTAGTAATTTAAAAATAAAAACTACAGCAGGTGAATTATGTTATCTGTATTTAGGAAACAAAACGCTGTTCAAAATGTTACTTATTACTTATTAGGGTAATGTATTCAACATAGTTCTTGAGGACAATAATGCAACCCATTTCAGCAAGTCACAAACATCACCTGACTAATAAATTCCCTTTTTGCTTGTCACAGGAAAAGGCTAAAAAGGATTAGGCAATGTAGAGAACAAAGGGTGTCCATCACAAGAGAAGGACAATGGTTTTCAGAGAACAGGCCACTGAATCTGGGTGGATGGTGTAACTGGAGGAACCACAGCTAATGCCAAGATCACAGAGCAGCCCTTCAAGGTCCACACGCATTCCTCTCCAGGCTACTAGGAAAGGTGCATTAGGGAGCATGATGGTTGTCATTGGAAAGCAATGTTTCTCCTAAGACAAGTACATGATTTAAAAAAATTATTATCATTGGAACATAATGGTGGCTAACACTGCCAACCCATAGGGAGTGGGTTTCAAGCTGCTGTATCTCAATGGACCTAGATGATTAGTAGAGAGAGCAAGCTCAGGCAAACCCTCCAATCACATGTACATGTTCAAAGACATGTATTAATGAGGATTAGCAAGGCATA
This sequence comes from Formicarius rufipectus, assembly GCA_013399695.1. Taxonomy (NCBI): domain Eukaryota; kingdom Metazoa; phylum Chordata; class Aves; order Passeriformes; family Formicariidae; genus Formicarius; species Formicarius rufipectus. The sequence goes on from VXAU01004937.1 coordinate 174,270, forward strand.
TGTCAACCCAGAAGCTCCTTTAGGGAAACACTGCTTCCATGCCTGGTTTTGGGAATACCCATTCCAAGAAATGTCTTCCAGCTGCAGGCCAGAAGAACAGTCTGAACTCTGCTGAAACAGAGGCTCAGTAAAAACCTTATCACTCTCTACAACTACCTGAAAGCAGATGGTAGCAAGGTGGGGGTCAGCCTCTTCTCACAGGCAACTAGTGACTGGACAACAGGGCATTGCCTGAAGCTGCACTAGGGGAGGTTCAGATTGGACATCACGAGGAATTTCTTCATTGAAAGGGCGGTTAAGCACTGGTAGGGACTGCCCAGGAAAGTGGTGGAGTCACCATTCCTGGAGGTGTTCAGGAAACAACTGGACATGGCACCTAGTGCTATGGCCTAATTGACTAGGTGGTGTTTGGTAGAAAGTTTGGCATGATGATCCTGGAGATCCTTTCTGAACTAGATGATTCCAAATGAAACTAGTCTTCTGGGAAATAACTTAGTCTAAGGAGATAAAAGGACCAAGGACTGGTTTGACAATAAGGAAACCAAATCCAGAAACACAGAGTCTGTATTATTGAACTCCACAGTAACAGGGAATGTTTTCATCACCCGATACTAAATTATGATTGGCATGGTCTCAGCCGAGCACCCTCCCAGACAATTTTCAGACCCCATTTCAGAATCAGGGCAGCCAAGGACCACCCTAACAGGTGGCGTGGAAACACAGGTCTCCTTTGGAAGGATACAACTTTTCAAAAGCATGGATACAGATGCTACGCATTGACATTTGTCCTGGAAGTCAGGCAAAGGTGCCAGAGATTTTATTTAGTTGCAAAGATATAGTCAAGGTGTACCATACCTTCACAGTGTTGTCTTGCAATTAAGGGGAAATGAACTTTCACTTGAAGACCTGATTCCTGCAAGGGAGAGCAGTCCTTACATCTTTTAGTTTACTGATACGTGCTTTCCCACTCCAGAACAGAAAGGTCCACAAAACTTGTAATGGGTTAAAGCAATAAAGGACTTCTTCATGTATGCTTTGGTTAAAGTTCTCTCCCAATTAAACAAGCGTAAACATTTAAGAATTTTGTTTGTCCCCACCCTTCCTGTGTCTACTACACTCACAAACTGCTGGCAAATTTGAATCATTGTGACGTGTTTTTTAGATATATGTCCATCCCAGAAGCAAATTCTCTCAACACAAGTCTTTGGCACTTAATCCAGACTAAAATCTCTTGAAGGGTATAAGAACTCGGGCTGATTTGTCACACAGAAGTGCCTTGTGAATTCTGGGATCTCAGCCAAGGACACAGTGGATTTCTCCTTGTCAGCAGAGACCTACTGCAGTAAAAGGCTTAATAATTTTTTTGAATAAGCTATCTCCTTTGGAGCCATGTGAGTGAATTATCATATACTGATCAACTGTCCTGTGGGAATATGCCAATGCCCTTAACCAAGCAGGCACAGGTGATGTGATGAGCAATCCTGAAGGATCCTGGACACCATTTAGTGATGGGAGAAGTGCTCTTAAACTCAGCACCTCTGGAGTAGGTATTAAAACAGGAATTCTTTAAAAGATAGGGTGGATAAGGACAAAATAGCATCTGTTGGTGCTATATATATGTATACCATGACTGCTGGTTGCACTGAATAAACCTTTAATTGGTCCTTTGATCTATCATGAAAATGGGACGTTCTTAAGACAGAAGGTTTTGGTTTTTCTGAGCGCTGAATGCCCTGGCAACATTCATGAGGTCAAGATGCACGAGTCAGTCTGCAAGCTGAAATAAAGGGAGGTAAAGAGGCAAGTAGGACTCATCACAAACAAGAAGTGGATGAAAACCAGAGAACCTGGGACTCACTTCTTCAAATACTCCATGTTGCTTCAGCGGTCAAGCATAAGAAGAAAGTAGAACAATTGGGAGGAGTGTCAAAGTAGCAAAAAAGTTCAGCTGATTAGCCTTTGCTCAGATGTCCTCCAAAGTTGGCTGAATAGATAGGTCCTGAATACTCTTCATTAGGGATGTAACAATTCAAGCTTAGTCCTCCCAAGCCTTTAACATACATTTGCAAGGACAAACTGCAGAAAATTCAGTGGGCCTCTGGGTATATAAACGTGCAAATTGATCTTTGTTTGAAACCCTAGCCTGTGGGGGATGTGACTACTTCCCTGTCCCCAGATGGCTCTCACAGATCATTCAAGCCCTGTCATCTCCAGTGTGAAGATCTCCAGTGATGGGAGGGCAAGAATCAGTGGGTGGGGTCTCTGTGCAGATATTTCAGTCATGGATGTGGTGTCACACAGGCACAGCTAAGGTCCTTTTTAAGGGCAGAACTGGTGCCTCTCCTTTCATTTCATACAGGAAATAGCACAGTCCTTGTGTCTTAAGGGAAAAAAAACCACAGTGGATCCGATACACCATTTAGTTGCAAAACATCATCATGAGTGTTCACTTAGGTTTGCAGAATTCTTAAGAGATTTTCTGTCTTTGATCAGCAGAGGAAGATCATTCCTGGCTCTGGGCCTGGTAAGCCCGCTCTGATAATGCAAGGGGTTAACAGCTGTGGAATCTCTTGTATGTCCCACTTTCCATCCATAGGAAATGGGACCTACTGTGTCTCTGCTCTGCAGCGTATTGGTAGTAGGAAAAGGTTACCATCTGTAGAGTTTCTCTGAGACTCTGCTACAGCACATGATATTTGCAAGGTTTCCCAAAACAAGGAGCTTCAGTTCTACCTCCCTAAATATATCTCCTTGGAAAATGACCTGCAGATAGAGCAGGAACCAGCATTCTGACTGCCCATGACAATCAGCACACCAAAGTCAGGATCTACTAGCTCTATCACTTGATGTCACAGCATTGAAGCAGCAATGTTTTCCTTTCCATGATCACTGACAAGCAAAAAGGGTTTGCCTCTTAAACACACAGATGTGAAAACCATAAAAATCCAGATGTTGCCACTTTGCCATATTTTTTGCCTGTCCCCAAAGACCCTATAAAAGGGAGCTCCATTTTTGCCTTGTAGGAGAAAAGTACCATCCGGTTTTCTCAGTAACAAAGCTATTTCCGTGTTCTCTGTAGTCTGATTTGAGGTTCTGCCTTGGAAAACTTTGAAGTCACTCAGCTGGAAAGATGGGGTCAAGCCCTTCATTTTTAAAAGTCTGTTTTGTCTCTGTATTTGTTCAAATAGCAAATTTATATGGCATGGCAAAAGGTTGGGTTCATCCATTTAAAAACTGCAATTGAAAAAAATTAGGTTTTTAACATATGCATCTGTGGAACCAATAGTATCAGTATTGGGAAATAGACTTGAAAGAAGTTCAGGGCATCTTTTCCAATGGGAGGAGAGAAAAAAGGAGATCCAGGTGATTACTACCTGACCACTAAAACCAATCAAGAAGCTGCAAACAAGAAACATCCTAGAATTTGGGAGACAAAGAGTTAATTATAGAGGGGAAAGACTTCTCAGTTTGACCTAGAAAAAGGTGAGCTTTAGCACAGATGTCTTCATAATCACCCTGATCTCAGCATCACAGTTTGATTTTGGCAGCATCCCTTTTCCACCATCACTGTCTCAATGACCTGTTTTGTTGCGGCTGAAAGGAGGTAATTTTTCACTGTGGTCCAGAAAAACAAAAAAGAATACACCATGTCTACCTCTAAGCTTCTCTGGAAAAAACCCTGTATCATCAACTAGTTGAAATCAAGTGATTCTTCTAAAAACTACACTTTTTTGCCCTAAGGATACAGCTGGCTCAAATAGAGTCACTTGACTTCAGCAGTTTTGTAAGCAGTGCAATGAGTTTTTGTATGTTAATTCTACATCAGTTATTTTAAGATGATGATTTTATTATTCTTATCACCTTTAACAGGAAAAAGATATAGTATTACAAACAAAGGAGAACAATAATGTTCACCATCACATTTCCATGTAGACATTATGCAAACAAAATATATTTAGATCTGGCACCTTTGTAATCAAACTGATTTTTCTTTTCGAACTTAAAGATGAGGATGATCAGTGTGAAAAACAAAGGATGAAAAACATCTACAAAACTTGGGAGATAATATTATAGGCAATGGGACTGAAGAGATGTTAGGAGGCCAGCCAATCTATCTTTAAGGCTAGATCCACTCTTACTAACCCATTCAAGACAAAATAACCAGTTGTTCATCCAGGCAAACCTGTGCCCTCATGTAAAAGGTTCATTGCTAGAACGCTTTTGCAACGGTTGATCCTAAACTTCCCTTGTTTCAAATTTAAGCTCATCCACTATGGATAATTCACACCTTTGGGGCACGCAGTGTGGAGTAGAAGTGTGCCTTCAGGATTTCACATTCACCAGTTCAGGGCAAATTCCAGGTCAGATCTCTTTATTTTACAGATCATGGTCTGTGATTCACTTTTAACTTTGTGTAGAACTTGAGCCTGGCACTGCTGCAGAAAAAGAACTGTAATGCAATTCTCTCTTCAGAGCTGTACTTGTGCTTTCCTGTTCATAAAGGATGAATGAATACTCCTACTGAAAGACTCTGGAGCACATCTGCTGATTAAGGTGCCACTTCTCTTGACAACAAAATTGGAGTCAGTGGTAGCCTTTTCTTTGTGTGGGCTTTGGATCAGACTATAGTTCTATTGGAAATGTACAGCAAACCATTTAGGATGATAACACACCTAACTCACTACCAATAAGGTAAGGATTGAGGTAGCAGTCTTTCCCCCTCTTCTGTATCATCATTACCCTCTCCTGCCTACAAACTTATTGAGAACCATTAATCCACTAAACAATGTACTTCCAGAGCAGCTCTTAAACCTTTGCTTAGCTCATAAGAGCCTTGGATCCTCAAAGAGATTCTGGCTGGAGGAAAGGCAGTCCTTCAATACGCCAGCATTGCAAGGGAGCTTATAATGGGTTTTGCAGTCCTACCTTCACCTTTGACTTACTTTACACTTCTTCCCCTGCCAAGAGCATCAGGAAAGCAAAGGAATAATCTTTAGAAGAGAGAATGAATCTTCCTCAGTCCCATCACAGTGAAACTGACCATGTCTCCTTCCTATTCAGTTTTCTCTGAAAATCACAGACAGCAGAGCAAGAGAGTTATGTGTTTCCTCCCTCTAGCGCAGGCAGCCACAGGGCTCCTTAGCCTTATTACTTTACACCAATCACACCTCTCTGTAAAAGTGAGGAGAAACATCTTCACACTTCCCCTTCCAGCTAATACTCTCAACTTTATAGGTAAAGGCACAGTCTCCTTGGCTATGCCCAGAGTGAGCTTTGTTTCTCATCATGGTAAGTAAATGTCACTTCAGTTCCAGCGATCTGTCAGTCTCACATGGAAACAGACAACTGACATCTTTGAGCACTCTCCTGTGAGAAGGTGGCTTTATACCCATCCAAAGCCTTATTTAAGAAAGAGTCTGAATTCTCCCACTTCCAGCCTGCTTGCAATTTTCTCCCAAGTAAGGGACATGGAGTAGACTATGTAAATACCAAAGCAGTTACCACTTATACAGGAGCAAGCTATCTCATAAATCACCTTGACTGAAGTTCACGGGAGCAGAGCCAGTCATAAACCAGTTCCCACCTGGAGGCTGCCCAAGTGTATTAGACATGGTATAGTTTCTTGGCAAGAGCTGGAGGAAAATTCTGACATGGAGAAAGTCACATAATGGATTCTGTTTGGTATAAAATACCTGTGAAGAGTCTGGCAAACAGCTCTGGTGTGACATGTAGGATTCACACAGCGTGTTCCAGGTCCAACACACAGTCTGGCAAAATGCCTCCCACTGTGGTTTTTATGACGCTCATCAGAGATGGCACTTTTTGCTGACTCCCCCTTAGCAGCACACCTTCTTTATTAGTCTGACATTATCTAACACACAGCTGAACTGGGACTACAATCCCAGTTAGAATCAGCAGCCCTTTGTAAGAGAGGTTACACACCCTGACAGTAAACTCCTTTTCAGACTATGAACTTAAAACAAGGAAGATCAGAAGCCAGTTGGCCTGCAAGGCCTATGGCAGTTGCTAGGACTTCCAGCACAAAAGGTGCAGAAGCATGCATTCCAGACATGTAAATAAATGCAGGGAACTATCTTGTACAACCGAAATAGAAAAAAGACATTATTCTTCTATTTCTCACCAAAATCCACTGTTCTGCCAGTGGGAAGATCTAAAGAAGACCCTTTTACTCTTTGCTGGTATAACTGGACCACATGAAATCTAAGCGCAGAGAAATGCCTATTTAACACAATCAAAAATAGAAGCTTTTCCTTGTCTGAAGTATTTCCATCATTAACAAGTGTCAGCTTGTTGAAAGCAGGTAGGGATGAGGGACAATAACTGACTTTGTCCAATTTATCATCCTTCATATTAGGTAGTTGTCAGGTTATCCATAGTTAATCAGGAGACAAACCAAGACAATAAACCAAGAGCAGGAAACTCAATCCAAGATGTGTGTTTCTATTCAGTGGTTCTGACACAATGTACAGAAAGATAAAGGAGAAGTCAACTTCTGTTTTATTTATGCAGTCATAGAACAACAGAGGATTTAATTTCTCTCTTTTCAGATTGAAGTTTCCTACTAAATAAAATGTTCTCCTTCCTTACAAATGTAGTTGGCTCCTATCATTAACAACTCCCCTTGCAGGAGAAACAGATGAGGCTGTATTGCCAGGTCATTCATTACCATAAAAGCAAACTCATTATGTATGCTGGCTATCTTCTACAGGCTTTAGAGCCCACACAGATGGTGACATAGAAGGTATAAACAGATTATTACACAGGTACTATTTTTAAACCCCTAATTTCTACACAGTATACTTACACTGCCCATTCCAGCTTCTCATTCTTGATTGAATTGTAGAGGGCCTGCAAAGGGAGAGAAATGAGATCAAATTATTGCTTGACCCCTGTTACATTTGCATATGTTCAGGAAATATGCACATACATTGAGGAATGGTACCCTACTAATATCAGCAAGCAAGCTGCCTCTGATCAAGAAAGTACCATATCTGTCTATGGCAGTGCAAAAATCTGGAGCAAAAATCTCACCTAAAGAAAAAACACCAAATTCAGGTTTTGAGATTAGTCATTTCTTCAAGAAAGTTTTTGGGGTTTCTGCCTTTTTAAAATCACAGAATCATGTAACACTAGGGACCCTAAAGATTATCTAGTTCCAACCACCCTGCCATGGACAGCGACACCTTTCCCTAGACTAGGCTGCCCAGAGTTCCATCCAGCTTGGTCTTGAACACTTCTAAGGATGGGGCGCCCACAACTTCTCTGGGCAATCTGTTCCAGTGCCTCACCATGCTTACAACAAAGAATTTTTTTCTAATATCTAATCTAAATGTACTTTCAGTTTGAAGCCATTCTACCCTGTCCTGTCACTATATGCTCTTGTAAAAAGTACTTGTAGACTCTTTTTGGATACTGAAAGGTTGCAATTAGGTCACCCCAAAGCCTTCTCTTTTCCAGGGTGAACAATCCCAGTCATCTCAGCCTTTCTTCACAGGAGAGGTGTTCCATCCATCTAAACATTTTCGTGGCCCTCCTCCAGACTCGCTCCAACAGGTCCACGTCCTTCCTGTGCTGGAGACCCCAGAGAAGGATGCAGTGTTCTAGGTGGGGTCCTACCAAAGCAAAGTAGAGGGGTAGAATCCCTTCTCTTGCCCTTCTACCCCTGTGGCTTTTGATGCAGGCCAGGACATAGTGGCTTTCTGGGCTGTAAGTGCACGTTGTAAGGTCATGTCCAGCCTCTCATCCACCAGCCTCCCCAAGTCAGCCGAGCTGCTCTCAATCTGTTCATCCCCCAGTCTTTATTGACACTGGGAGTTGCCCCAACCCAGGTGCAGCACCTTGCGCTTGTTCTTATTAAATCTCATGAGATTCCTGTGGGCCCACTTCTTGAGCTCATCCATGTCCCTCTGGATGGCATCCCATCCTTCAAGTGTGTCAGCACCACACTCATCTTGGTGTCATCTGCAGATTTGCTGAGGCTGCACTCCATCCCTTCATCTACGTCATTAATGGCAATATTATAACACTGGTCACAATATGGATCCCTGAGGGACAGCACTTGTCACTGATGTCCACTGGCACCCAGAGACATTGTCCACTACCCTCTGGATGTGATCATCCAATCACTTCCATATCCATCTAACAGTCCAACCCTCTCCAGTTAAGAGAGAAGGACGTTATAGGTGGCTGTGTCAAAGGTTTTACAAAAGTCCAAGTAAATGACATAGGCAGTCCTTGTCCGCTGATGTATACGCTTCATCACAGAAGGACAATGGGTTGGTCAGGCAGAACTTGACCTTAGTGAAGCCATGCTGGCTGTCTCAAATCACCTCCCTGTCCTACATGCGCCTCAGCATAGCTTCTAGGAAGATCTGTTCTGTGATCTTCCCAGGCACATAGGTGAGGCTGACAGGCGGGTTCCAGAGGTCCTCTTTTGTACCCTTTTTAAAGATGGGTACAATGCTTCCCCTTTTCCAGTCACCTGGAACTTCATCTGATTGCCATAACTTTACAAATATCATTAAGAAAGCCTTGACAACTGCATTAGCCAGTTCTGCCAGACTTTGGGATGTATCTCACTGGATCCCATTTATTTATGTACAGTCAGATTACTCAGGTGGTCATACAACTGAACTTTATTTACAGTTTGCAAAAGCCACAAGACTATGGCCTTGAAATTAAAGGTTCGGTTCCATTCCTGATACTCAGTGAATGACAACTGTTGTCATTATATGGGCTTATGTGTGAAAATGTAGACCCATAAGCTACCTATGCCACAATAGCTATCCAAAGTCCTTGAGCCTCACAGATGCCTGAGTGCTTTTCCAGTCACATGCCTAAACACAAATATGTTCAATTTCTACTTGCAGAAGACAAAATTAATGATAAGCAGCTTTTGTGCTTGAAGATCAATATTTTGGACTGCTGTCTGCTAACATCCTTACTATTTCAATTCATAGGAAAGGTGCCAGTAGGTCTGACACCAAAGGTAACAGTTCTGTCATTGATACAAGCCTACAAAGACAAGGGTCTGAAGGCAGACTTAAGCCTGGGTGAGTATCAGACAGCTGGGATGGATTTTTTTTTTTTTGAGAGGAAGTATGAACATCAGCTGGATAAGCATGTCTTACTTCAGCCCTCCAGCAGAAAATGAATAGAAAAGTTAAACACTTGGTATTACTAGAAGCTAATGGAGTTCTTCAAATAGGTCACTTGACTCAAGTGAAGTATTCTGGTATGGAATGTCCCTGATTCTCGCACCTAGAATCTACATTTTTAATTCACCTTATATACATAGCCAGATTTACTCCCTCTGACACATAACTCCTACACAGCCTCAAAATATGTTAACGTGTAGAAGAACTGTTGATGCACATGATTACCAAAAAGTAGCATATCAAGTATGAACAAGCCTGAAAATCACATACTATAATAGCTATGACATGCTCAATAGAAATAGTGTTATTTAGATAGCTTTAACTCCAATCCCTCCCCAAAAAAAAATTTTTGGAAAACTGAAGAGTTGAAATCAGTCTTGTGCATATGCCACAGTTGAATTTGCAAGAACAATCCCATGAACATATCCCATTATTCATCCTGTGATCCACTCACTCCTTTCTGAATCTTGAAGATCCTTAATATTCCACTTTGGAAATCTGGCTTAACTGAATCATACACTAGCAGGTCAAACATACTGGTACAACTCCCTTCATGCTGATGCTACACACGCAGCAACTCTTAGTCACACTGTACCCAAAACAGGTTTCTCAGAGCAATGCAACAGATATGAACACCAGGAACAATCATGCCCCATCCTACTTATACTGAGCTGAGAAATCCTCACCACTAACTGGGCTTCACTGTACTGCTCACAGCAATATGATGAAATATTTCCAACTCTGCTGTATGTCCTATCTTCTCCAAATTTCCTTAAGGAGCTCCGTACCAAATGCAAACAGCCAAAGGGGAAGGGAAGGGCATTTCTGGTAATTTGCAGGCATCATTAATTTTCAGGTGATTGCTATCAAGAGATTTTAAGACCACAAGAAGAAAATAAAAGAGAGAGCTAGTATTTCTCCTAACATGTTGCTAGTAGTCCAGCAGAATTAGACACACTTCCGTTTCTCTACACAAGTTGATGCTCATACTACTTCCCTGGGGTCACCCAATATTTTCCATTAGAAGCCAATATATTTTTTAACTATTTGGCCAAAGCTCCCCACTTTTTCTTTGACTTGTTCTTATCTTCCTGCTATGCTTAAAATATCTCTTACATTTTGAGTCAGAAAACTACTTCCAAAAAAAAAGCATAGTGGCTGCACACTTTCCCCAGTTGCTGCCACATTTTTTCAGAAGTAGCAGATTTTTTCCCCAACTGGCTGAATGAGTTTTTGAAACAGCAAAACCCCGGCTTGGGGAAATGCATTTGCTGCCCTCTGGCCCAAATGCCTACAAAATTGGGTCACAACCTCTGAAAATGAACACCTGCTCTGTGCAGTACTGCTTTTTATGAGATTTCACTGCTTAGGAAGTCTCCAGGGATCACTACAGTCAAAGACTAGGACACACAAAAGCAGCAGTCCAGATTGAGGCAGGAACAACAAATGCCCCAGGCTTCTGCTTTGTGAAAAGTGACATGTGTTTGTCCCAATCTTTACTAATGAGCCAGAGTCTGCCTTCCTTCTTTAGGCAGTAATAGACACCAACCCAGTCATATGGCACAGATTTGATGGAAGGATCTGACCCCTATGGAGCATCAAATACAGCCTGTCAAAGAAAGTCTCTCCTTTTACAAAACAAAAAAAAACCCTAGAGAGTATCCACAGCCTAGGCAGCTGTATACAGGGCATGTTCATTGTGTTTACCAATCATGTTCATTGAGACCTCAGCAAGCAGAAATCTCCAGGGACACAGATACAAGTTCTCATTACTGCTTCCCAACCCACCTCTCTGGCAGAGACTGCTGGCAGGTTACATACTTGCTGTTGGACGTACCAGCCTTTTAGAGCTGCTTTATGTCCCTTCTCCAAAACAATTTATGCTTTAACATTTTTCTGATGCCTACTGGGCTCTCACATGTTCCAGAGAAGGAAAATTACCTCCTTCTGTATTTTGCAGCCAGTAGCAGACATGTACAGCACAGCACCTGCTCTACCATTTATTTCATGGCTGTTCCCCAAGGCCCTGATTCAGACAGCAGCTCTTTTCAGCAGACATTTCTCCTGAGTATGACTAAATCAAACAAACTTGGAGACAAGCACCTAAATGCTTCACTAAATTGCAACAAGGCTGATCAAGAGATTACTGCATGGTCGTGACGTTCACTGTACTTAACTGGTTGCAAGGAGAGACATTATTAACTCATGTTTTCTCTCCGGGAAATTTAAAAAAAAAGAAAAAAGAAAAAAGAAAAGAAGTTCTAATTTAAAACACTGTTACAGTTTGATAACAACCACCACTTCTCACATACTAGTATTGGAAGTGTTTGCCAAATTCACTATGTAATCCAGAAAACAGAAGGGTCAACTACAGCAGGGAATGCTAGGATGAATACTGTATATGAGTCCCATGTTCCAAGCTGGAGTTTCTATCTCTTTTGGCACCCAAGGCTACTATAGACAGGATACAAACCCCTACATATCAACCACTCAGCAATGTCTGACTTCTGTGCTTTCACTTCTTAGTTCTATTACCCCGAACACAAAGACCTAGTCCTTAACAGCTTACAGCCTGCCGCTTTCTAGTAACTGTTGATCTCTTGGCCCACCACACCTGAGGCCCAGTACTGCTATAACCTCCTTGGAGAAACAAATGCAGTTTGGAAGGCAGAATAAAAGAAATTGACTGCTGCATAAAACAAAATAGCAGGCAAAACCTGAGACATCTTCTTTATTTTAACTCCCATGCTGTTTCTTACAGCTTCAATTTGAACTTCAGAAGACTGCAATGTAAAAAAACACTTGAGATTTGCCATGTGTTTGTGGGATTTGCTTGCATTCGCTCATGAAACACTTTTCTTTTTAAGTGGAAGACTGTAACTTTTAAAGAAACTACTGAATCCCATCCTTATTTTCCCTTTGGTAAGCAGGTAGGATAACTAAAAATTCAAATTTTCACAAGCTCTCACCAGTTGGTACTTTTATTCCAATGGGAACAAGAAGTAAAACTATGCAGAGAATGCTTCTGAAAACTCCTGTTTATTTTATAAAGCTGCCAAGAAAGAAAAAAAGGTCACTCACCATCCTCACCTTCCTCAAAACCTTGTCCCATGCGCAGAACACTGGACTCTTTTAAACAGGCTGCTCTTGTCACCTGCTGGCTGCCAGCTATGCTGTGAGTCAGCCTCTGTATGCAGAAGCAGTGCACAAAAGAAAGGCACAACCAGGTGTACACAAAGGGACAAAGATGTAGCAAATTACCCAGACACTGATCTTGGTAAATCATCTAGGTAACAAGCCAGCACAGGGTCCCCAAACCTTGGCCAACAGGGTGCAAGATGTTAAAGAGTTCCCAGAACACTGTACAAGCCCTTCCTTTAAAAGGCAGCACAGGGTTGGTTCTTGAAGCAAACTACTGACTTTTTGCATGCACCAGCCCATGCAGAAAAGCCTGCTAAGAGAGAAAGGAATGCACCACAGGTGTTTTTTGTACCTGTACTGTATACAACAGAGGAACCAGAAACACCTGCCATAAGCAGTTAAATAGGCAAAACCAAACTCAAGTTCAGAGAGATGGCAGGAATGGCTCAGACTGACTTCTCCAGTTCTTGTCTCCTGTGCTCTTGGCTTGCACTCAGATTCTTCCTGATTTCTGGAGTCATTGTAGGGGGTAAGGATCATTTGATCATTACAGGAGATAGCCTGGGTGAGTTTCAATGCTCCCAGGACAAGGATGCACTTGTGCTCTTCGAGCCAAGCCCTTGCCACTCGTCCCTGCTGCCACTGTCAGAAGAAGTCCTGCCTAAATACGTTTCCTCTGCACCTCCAGCAGATAATAGCATGGTAGATCCCAGGAAGACCCAGACACACCTCTGGGCAAAGATATGCTCAGTCTTTGCAGTCAGAAGTTCAGCATCTCCCCCAGTTACTCAGCACCTATCCATCAGCTGTGCCCCTTGGACCAAAGCAGTCAGTCAGGCATCAGCCCCAGCTTCTACCTTATGTGCCTTATTGGAGGGAGGAAAAACAACTAAAGTAGCAGAACCCTACAAAAATAAAACAGGTTACAGAGGCAACAGATACCAGATATCTCAGGTGTCTGAACAGAATCCTAATAGGTGTTAATGGGTTCATTCTCTGGACCAGGGCATAGCTCTGTGTCATTGCCTTCTGCCATGTTTGGATGGGGTGTAACATATTGCTATATACCACTTTGGGTTTGCTCTTTAGGTGATTACCTGAAGTTTGGCCCTCCCCCAGAACTGTTGCTTGCACACAGATCTATACTACTTCACCACTTGCTATTTGCCACCCTCCTTCAAAATCCAAATCTTGACATTTTCTCCTGTCCTTATGCACAGATCTGTAGCGCCTGGCAAAGGGAGGATAAGGGCTCTGATCACTGAGTGCCTGAAGCTCCTTGCCAGACTCAAAGCCCACATGCCCCTGATTTCTCACACATTTTCTCCTTCTGATGAGGATGAAGCAAGGATGCCAGAATAGTATCCCAAGAAGCCTGTACGTTAGTGCACAGTATGGCATGTCTGATGATATTTCTCTCAATTTTAAATTCCACTGGTTTGTACAACAAACGTTCTTCTAACAAGCCAGCATACATTATTCATAAAACAGCACAGAGCTGTTCAGCAGCATATGGAACCGATGAATGTTGTTTTGGTGTGGGTGGAGACAGGGTTGATAGGAATGTTTTAGGGGGAAGGAAAGGAGATCATTTTACCCAGGGAATTTCAAGTGCGTCACCAACTGGAGAAGAACATTTCTGAGAGAAACTCCTCTGTTAAAAATCTGGTTTGTATAGAGAAGGAGGGGGAGGGGAAGATTGTGCCAGATACATCATGTTAAAACAGAAAAGGATGGTTAGCTGGGCCCCCTGAGAGCCAAGAAATTAAAGCCACACAAGAAATGCATCCTCTGTAAAACTGATATACTTGAAAAGATTTGTTCTGTACTTGCTGAAGTGCTTCAGCAATGTTATTGTAAAGGCAGCATATGACTTATTATGGATGAATAGAGAGAAGGCAAGAGAAGTGTTTCTTGATAGTGGAGCATCTACACAGCCTATTTCAAATTCTCCTATTGGCCCTGTGCATTTGCAGTCATGACAGACATGGGCACTTTACAGCTCAGTTCATGACTACAGAAAAAGAGGCTGCTGGAAGACGAGACTGCTGAGCACACTGGGTCACACAGACACCCCTAAAGTCTCACCGTGCAAGTAGTCTGGATTTGAGCCTACATTCCAGAGAACAATGGTACACCAATTGACAGTACCCTTTTCACAAATTCTCCTGCTGGCCTGAGGCTGTGATACTGGCCTATAGTACACACTCAGGATGCATCACTCAGTGGAGCCTGTATACCTACAGGTCCAAGTATGCATACACATGCACTACCTGATGTGTTTCAAGGAGATGATAGGTACTTGGACTACCCAGCTTCTCTGACACTGGCAGCAGGCAGATCTCATATGTAGGCACCATGTTGGTGCTTTATTCATAGTAGCTAAAATCATGAGGATAATAGTCTCCAGCTCAGCAAAATAGGCTCAGTCACATCAGGGAGAAGTAATTGAAGAGCATGTTTCTGAGGCGCAAATGGTTTAAATCTGTCTCTTGTCCAAAGTCAACTGATGTAGTCACAGAAAGAGGTCTTAAGCATAGTAATCACTTTCAGTGTGGAGTAGATAAAATACAAGGCAGTCCAGACACAACAAGGGAAACACATCCACAGAAATATGAAGAGGACAAGTCTACAAACCAAACACTGCTTGAGACTCCGGGTATCTACAAGAAATCAGTGCCCAACCTAGAACTGAAGACAGTTCCTGAAAAGTGATGCACAAGCACACAGAGAGTTACACTGATAAAAGACCTCCTTTGCCATATTACACATTAACAATTTGCAGCTCTCTTCCACCAGTACCATAGTATTGAAGATCCAGAGCTCAATAATAAATCAGTTCTATAAATCAGTGACATCTTAGCAAAATAGATGGGCAGACAAAGATCAGAAGGGGGAACAGACAGATGGAAAGAACAGGCCTTTCCAAAATCACAAGACCAATCAGTGGCACAGTTGCTTGTCATCCTATCAGCCAGGCAGGCATCATTGACAGGAATGCAGAGATCTTCTCAACACCCCATAGCATGGGTTTTGTAGGTCTTAGATGCTCCACAGACACAAAAACCTTTGTATGAAATAAGGATACAGCGCAACAAACTAAAACAAAGCTGCAGTGTGCTTCCCAGATAATTGAGATAGGCTGGAGAAGAAATGTATCTTGTGTAACAATCTACAGCACTCAGGAGGCTGTGAATCCCAAAGAGGAATGAACACTGAGCTTTCATTACTGCAGTAGTGAACCGGCTATGTCAGACACCATCCCTGGGAGAAAGTCCATGCCCTGAAGACATTACACCATGCACACACAAAGTCTGGGAGAGGAACAGAAGCACAGAGATGAAACAATCTACCCAATGTCAAAAGACTAGAATTTTTCCCATATGCAGGAGACTTTCATGCACATATTCCTCCCACTGAATACCATGCAATTATTCCCATGCGTACGGTGAAAGTGATCACAAGAGCAGGGTCCCAGAGCACCTGCAAGATGCTGCCTTTACTTTGCTACTTGCTGGACAAGCACATACTGCATCAGCAACAGCCTGAGAATGATGGCCATGCTATTCTCTGTCACAACTCAGGAGGACACCATTTCTTACATATGGTTAATAAGGTCCTTAAAACAAAAGGCTCATTAAATTGAACTGAACAAAATGCTTAATTAATTTCTGTTTGCAGTACTCTGTGATTGAAGTTTTGCCACTGAGGCTCTGAAATGCCATACAACCTGAAAACTGGCAGTGAGGGATCTCGTAGGAACTACTGTGCAGCACTGGGATCTTTTCACCGTAGCAGAGATTTCTCTCAGAACAGGTAGGAGATTCAGGGAAAGGACAGTACAGTAAGATCCATGCATGCACCTGCTTGTTTGCTTGCACAGAGACACATGGTTAAATGCTTGGCTGATGCTTTGAAACATTTCACTCTGATTCAAGACACTTCTGCAAGCAGTTACATCTTTTAATAAGATGGAATCAACTGGCAGCACAAATGAAATTAGAGGCATACTTGGTCACTGCATAAAGTCTCCCTTGGAGATATGGAACATCTCTGGAAGCGAGATGGCTATTAAAGCTCTTGGCAGGAGTACCTGGTTGCCTCTCAGTTATTGTGGGGGAGCAAGGAATGAAAAAAAAAAAGAGATGCTGCATAAAGTGGGGATTGTAAGCTTAGGAACTAACAATTGGGCTGGGCTGGGTAAGGAGATGCACACAGTCACTGTAACATCTGGACATAGGCTCCCAACCACTATAATACTGATGTATTCCTGCATATGCACAAGCGACACCTTCCTAATAAATACTTCATAGCAATATTTAATTATGCATGCAAGTGACACAGTATTTTCACCTAGCACACGTACTTACTAAACCACAGAGCTGTAGATAAGCAGAAAAAAATGGTTTTCTAGAGAAAACAATTCCCATTAGACAGATAATCTCAAGGACATATCTCACCAACTCAGGCACTTTTCCCAAGAGCAGTGATTAGCATTATCACTAACAAGTTTTCACTGTTTACTATTGCACCAAGCTCAGCGACAAGGCATTCAACTAAGACCCAACCACTACCACACCAGACCTTTTTCACCTTCAGGCCTTTCCTCAAACGCAGAGATTTTTCTTCTGACCTGACAGCAATTCTGTGATCACTGCAGACCATCTGGAGCTCTTAACTCCTGCAAAGCATAACCTTTTCACAACACTAGCCCCATACCTAACCAAGCAAAACACTACGAATATTTAGTTATTTACCTTGCTTTCTTTAGTAGAAAACTCAGAGGAATTGGAGATTTTCATAGATTTTGACCGATGGGACTGCCGCCAGAGAGATTCTTCTCGGGAGTATTTCACCGAACCTGTGGCTCTCACTCGGACTTTGCTGGTGCTCTGAACACTGTTAACTCCAATCATTTCCAAAACTGAGTGTATGGGATGGGGAAGAAGAAAGCTAATGGAACTTCCCAATTCCCTGCGGAGGAACTGGAAAGGGTTACGTCTGAAGAGCCCAGGCTCAAGCAATCAGTGTTTGCTTAAAGCACACTAGGCTGTTTTCTCCAGCATCTTCAGGCACACTGTTTGGAGCCAGCCTGATTGTTCCAGGCATTGCTCACGTCACTGGTCGGCGGAGGGAGGCGGGGGAAGAACAAGAAAAAGAAGAGGCTGATAGAAACTCCTCCCCTGCTTCGCTCCCCTCTCCAGCATCAACTCCCCCTTCACACACGTACCAACAGGGAGAGAGGTGGAGGGAAAGATGCTGGAACAAATGCCAGCAGATCAAGCAAGAGATTCATTTTCAGTTCACGTGGCCACACTTTCCTGCCTGTCACAGCCTTCCACACTCATTACTGCCTGCAGTAACAAAGAACACTCTAAAAAGAGTCTTCCATCACCTGCCAGCTACAGGCTTCTGGATGTGAGAAATACTGATGGATTCCCAAAGCACTGAAGAAAGGAGTGAAAATGCACAACACCATAATGAAGTACTAGCAAGCCTCAGAGAAATGCATCAGCAAATTTCCACAACCATAAGTGTTTGTATTCATTAGCCAGAGTCCTTGGTGTGACTTCCCAGGGTACAAGGGAAAGCGAGATCGCTTTCTCACTCTAAAGGGACTCAGGTGAAAAGAGGTGACTTTCCCAAGGTTATCAGTGCAAACCAGTGGCAGAGCTGTGAGCAAGCAGCTAGGGACTCACCTCCCTGCTTAGTATCCAGGAAAGCTGTAGCTGTACCCCTCCACAAGCAAAGTGCATGCTTCAGTGGCTGATCCACAAGCAGTGTAGCTCCAGAACAGCACCTTGTTTCTCTCTTGTGTGAAACCCTAGTGATGGGAGGGCCACTGCTATGGCCCATGAATGACAGATGCATCACTCCAACCCATACGAGCCTGGCTCTGGAGGTCAGGAACACTCTAAGTGCCTGGAGCCACTCTTCCCAGTGCAGGGGGTGAGGGGAGGCTCACACCAGTGGGAGCCTGTATTCTTACTGAGGGGTGGATTCGCTATATAAGTGAAAAGAGATGTTTACCTCTATGTTGCAAAAGCACCATCATTTCTGGCTCCTGGAGACCCAGAGTGTAGCAGACTGTGCATTGCCATGGTAACATGCTCGGATGAGACAGAGAGATTTCTCTGCTCTGCTTTGCTCAGGACAGGACTGTGGCAGCTGCTGACAAGCACTGAAGCAGGCGGAGCAGCTTGTGTGAGCAGTAAGGCAAAAGTGGACAATGGGGACATTGTCCCAAGCCCATAAAGGGCAAACAGCTTGTGCAGAAGGAGTACAAGAAGCTCGAAGACTCTGCAGCATGATCACCTCACTGCAGGCTAATACTGGGCTCAGCAATCTGCCCCATGCCACCAGATGACCCAACAGAGCAAGGACAGCAGCAGTGGCGTCAGGGTCTGGGTGGACACCAGAGTCTGCCATTCCGCTCACATCACAACACAGAAAGTTGCAAGTCTGTGTACATGGACAGGGACAAGGGACTGCTGCCCTGGCATGCTGGGGTGAATGTCCCGTGCTGAGACACATCATACAACTGAAAGATGGCTGAAGACACTCCAATCCCCATTCAGACCTGAGTCCCAGTCCATGTCTGCCAAGCCATGCCAAGGCAGTGTGAGAGTTTCCTCACTCTACATGCACAACAGCACCTAGTGGCAGGTAAGATGCAAATGAACTGAATGGGCTTTTCCCCATATTACATCTTCTCAATCTCTTGCAAACAGGGATTTACATCGTTACTGGGAAAATGGCCAGACAGCCTCATAGTGGTTCTAAGTGCATTTTTGGTCATAGGATATGCTGCTGTCTCCCCAGCATGCAGTAGCCTTTCTGCCAGCACTCACTCTTTGCTCATGTTACCCCCAAGGATGGTACAGATGCAAATCCTTCCCAGAATGTGCAATAGGCATGGACCATGCTGAAAGACAACAGTCAGTGGAACAGGGAACAGGTAACTTAGGTATCAATGCAAAAACTGTCCCTGGGATGAGAAACTTTGGATTCCTTGCAGATCCTGCCTCTGTCCTGCTTGAGGTACAGATTTCTTCCTTCCTATACAACAAGTAAAATGCATCTTCATTTCCACAACAGTCAGGTCTAGGAAGCCCACCCCTACCTCCCACATCAAGATCAAATCCCAATAGTGCTCCAGCCTTTTTACACAAACCTGTCATTGCCAGAGGGTAACAGAGAGTAACTTTTTTCTCTGGCAACAAGTACCTTCATCCTCTAAGTTACTTGTGCCACTCCCCCCAAAAAAGTTTTGTGTTACTTAACCCATCTGAAATGTTCCAATGCTAGTGGAAAAGCTTTTCAAAGAAAATCCCTTCTTAGTGGAAATTTTTGCTGCAGTCAAACCACTCCAGATGAGCTAAGCAGCAGGTCCTAACAGGTGCTACATAAATGGCCACAAATCACTCTCTATCCTAGCAGCCCCCTGCCTAGCAGATTATTCTCATTCTCATACTTGTAAGGCCAACTCCCCAAGCTCACTCAACACATCTGAAATAATTATAGTCCCTAAATATCACCTAAGCCAATATCAATTATGCAGAGCAAAGAGCAATTTGATTATTAAACATAAGCAAGACTGAATCACAGCAATATTTCTTCTGTTGCCCACAGCACAGCACCATCACTGCTGCTTAATTGCAGCAGTTCACCTATCATTTTCTGAGGTGAGGTTAGCAGATCCTCAGGTAGTACAGGAACCTTACTTCACAGAGGAACAGGTCTGTTTCTTTTGGAACCAAGCAGCAGCCCAAAACTCCAAGGGTGACAGGCTGTTCTTTTTTTATTATCGGTTTTTTAATTGAATATGGAGAACACTTCTTACCTCACACTCACCCAAAAAGAGAGCCTCCTGAGATTACGCTTTTAAATTCTTAAATTTCTTCAGATTAGGGATTCAGTTTACATTTCATCAGTATCACTAGTTTTCATCTGCAAGTGATAATACAATCTTGTACTCCTGACTGAGACAGTATCCTGTGTACACACTGACTGTATTCTGGGGAAAGACCATCCTTCGACGTTATAGAAGACTCACCATTTTAGAAATTAGGATGCACACAGGATTGATTTATGTCTATAACTGAGCAACAGGGATTTCTGAGGCAGATTTATTTGTTAACTAAATAGAGGGCTAGAAGGGATGTTTTTGAAGAGGGGCTGAAACAGCTGTGCAAAAAATATCAGAAAATTTAAAACTAACCATGACCAGGGGACCCTCCAGGTGTGTCAAGAATCTTCCTGTTGTTTAGAGGCCAGCAAAGCAGTGATAAAAATGCAGACATTCATTTAGTCGGTGACACCTACCTAGGATCTTCCCTAAGCGTTCCTATAAGGAACAAACCATAAACCAGCAGAAAGACTTTTAACTCTGGATCAAAACAGACGCAAGAGAGAAAAAACAGAGTTTGTTTTATTCCATCCATCCATTCTTCCATCTCATCCTTTTAAAGCTGCATAAAAGCTCTTCACCTTCACAGACACAATGTCAGAGTACATCATTCATAGAGGAAACAAGCAGCTATTCCAACTTATTCTGCAATAAGCTGCTTCCCATCTGTTTCTTTCACAGTCAAGTTTCCCTGGGAGGTGAAATGTACTCAGTTCTTGCTTGGTCATCTTAATGCTATTCAGCAAATCAACAACACAAGAAGAAAAGCTGCAGAATTCAAAGTAAAATTCAATATTGGCTTTCAGGGTCCAAACCTAAAGACCACATTACTAGACTTTATGATCTCCAATGTCCTCAGACAAAGTCACAAGAATCCGATGGTATCATTTAAGCCTGATGCTAGTGACAAAGGCACAAACAACAAAAGCTTACAAAATACATAAACATACACATATCAATACTTAAAATAGACCCTCAAAGGTCAGTAGTATAGAACAGAAAAGTGGAACTATTTAATGCTGCCATTAAATACTGTTTGTTAAGTAAACAACATTAAATCTTTCATAAGCTTGCTTCCCTTCTTCCTTAATCCTTTACTTTTTTTCCTCCTCAAAACGGGAAAGGACGGGAAAGTTTATTCTTTTGGATAAGCTACTCACAATGTCTACAGAATTAGAGCTTAACAACAGGTCAACATTAACATTCCTGTAATATTGACATAATGATTTCTGAGATCTGCTGACTAGGGGGAGCTGACAATCAACATTAAATCTACATGTCTCTGACTGCTATCCCTGTGAACAACAGAAATACTAGAGCAACCACTTAATTTCTACATGCATAAGCAACCAGATGAACAGAAATCCTACCAGGGTAACAGGAGGAATGGTGGGAGAATGATGGATGACCCCATAAGGGCAACGGAAGTCTTTAGGTTCTACATTACATGAGAAACAGGTTCAAAGCACATCCACAACCAGCTGGCTTAGGGTCACAGCATAAGCCTTTACAACTGATATTTTACATCAATAAGCCCCTAAAAGCGAGAAGAGTGACAAAACCATAATGACTGGTGGAAGATCAAATCAATCCTGGTATCACTGTACCTCTCTGGCATCTATGCTGCATCTTAAGCCAAAATACATCACTCCTAAGGTAAATGCCCTGCTGAGAATGATAGAAGACCAAAGGTTTAATGCAAACAACCTGCTTGAGAATAACTGGGATAAAAAGAATAAAAATATGCCCCTTGTTATCCTGTTTAGCATTTTAAGTGAAGAGATGTCTTTAGCCATCTTCATGTTCCTTGCAGCAGATCTGAAACAGCTGTTCACAGATTACCTGTTGTATTTCCTGGCACATCACTATAGTATGCAAGGGGAAAAGTTTCTCATCTTAAATTCCATTTAGGAATTATCATCTGCTGTCAGCACAGTTGACAAAAATTAAGTGAGCTATATAGTAGGCACCAACTAACACAGACTACCAAGTTCCTTAAGTTAAAGCTGCCAAATGTAGCTACAGAAAACAAGCAGCACCTTGAGGAAACCCCTAAAAGCACTAAAATGCTAAAATTCTGCATGGCTGTTACAGAAATCCACAAGATGATACAAGAACTGATGCAAAGCCAACAAAACCGTCTCAGATCAGCTGCAAACAACCTGTGCCTCTGTCTCTGCAGTGGGCATGCTTAGCTTAGAGTCAACAGCACCAAAATAAACCCCATACCACCCAGCACTCCTACAGAGATTTGCATTAAAAAAAAAAAAAAAAGGAAAAACAACCACTCTCCAGGGAGTCTCTCTGATTCAGACAGCAAATACAGTAACAAGAAGAATGAAAAGGGAAAAGGGAAGGAAAAGGAAGAAGGGGGAAAGGAAGAGGGTGGAAAGGAAGAGTGGGGTAAAGGAAGAGGAGAGAGTGTGGGAAAGGAAAGGGGCAAAAAGAAAGGGAAGGGCTGAAAGGGGACAAAGTGGGAGAAGGGAGGGGCAGGAAGGGAATCAAGGCCTCTCTGAGACCCACACAGGTTTCAAGTGGGTGTCACCTGTGATTGTAAGCATTGCACTACAGAAGGAGCAGCTCCAGGGGGATAAATAGGCATAGCCTTTGAAAACCCTTTCCTGCACGTACCTATTTTCATACCTATGGAGCCATGTCCAGCTACCTTATACAAAAAGTAGGTGAAATCCTTTCCAACACACAAGATGCCTTCCAGAACCCATCTGTCAACAGGGCAGAAAATCAGTCCTCTAGATTTGCCCCATACTGGTACGAGGACCTTGTGAACACTTAATCATCCAAGGACACATGGCCTCAGAAGGAAACTAAATGTTCCATCTAGCATCACAGGGAAGAAGAAAAAACCATTTTTAAAATTTAAGGAGCAACCTAGCACTATTATTTGAAAGAAAACAGTATAATTGGGTCAGATAGAGAATAGTCCAATGTCATTTGAAAAGTGTGATGCTAAATGGAAGGAATACCAAAGATTTATACAGCAATAATTCTAAAACTGTTGGAAGTAATGTTCTCTCCTTTGTTTTTGTTTTGGTTTTTTTTTTCTTTTAAATATGGTATAAATTATATTCCTACTCCTCCTTCCCTTGAGATGCAGCACAGAACTTAAATTTCAAGCAGATCAGTGGGTGGAAGATCAAAGAATGTTTTTCAGAATTTGTTTTCTACCTACACGGAAGTGGGAGTAATATGTCATAGGGACCAAAATGTATGTGTGACATTGTATTAGAGATTTCCCAGGCTGAAAAGAGCCCCAAATTCTTCCTTTAAAGTGGCAGAGCACATCATTCCTGGACACTACCAGTTTCTATCCTTCACACTGACAGCAAAAGAAATGGTAAGCTCTGAAGGGTGACAGTCATCCTTGGGAGCTGCTATGTATTTCAGTTGAAGTGGGAAAAAACTGACAGCGTTGGCTATCTGACAAACTGCAGAACCTGAACATCAAATATTCCCTTGTCTGATCAACCTGGACAAGACACCTTGCCTCCACAGATGAAAATTAACCCCACAAACATTCATTATGAAACTAGTACTGAGCCATGTAATTGCAGCTAGTAGTAATGGAAATTCTTAGCTGACTCTGCTTGGGTTTCACTTCTTGATGACACAAAAGCTTGGTAGGCTAGGTGAGGTCTTTTGAATAACAATTGGAAAGCAAAGAGATGAAAGGTTGGAGGAGCAAAACTAATTCAGAGAAATAATTCAGATTGTAAAAGCAGAAACAGGTCTATCATGAAATATTGTTTCCTAGTGCAATAAGCAATCCTTAGTACCATGCCTAGACTATGTAGGGCAAACCTTACACTTGGATCACCATTATAAAATTCATCTTTTAAGCCTACTGCTTTCTCTGCTCAGAGACACACTTGGTGGGCAGCATTAGGCATTTGCTAAGATGAGGCTTTCCTCAACACAATAACCAAGGTTATTTGACTTGAGAAAAAAATACAGATTTCGGATTTTAATTTTTATATGCATTGATGCAAGTTTCTAGAACGCAAAAAAAAAAAACCCCACACTTGCATTTTAGAAAGGTATCAGCATCTCTGTCATTCAAGGGACACAAAGCGATGCACACACCATCATAATCTGGTCCAATTCACAGTTCTGCACAGGCATGCTTTTAGTGGTTACTACTCTTAAAAGAACAAATGACAAGTCCCAAAAAATTGTAAGCCAAAGAAAACTTATATTATCCCAACAGGAAGGTTCTCACTAAGAATGGCGAGGAGTAAAAACAACCCAGGTGTTCCCTTCAGTCACTGTGGCTCCGGGGCTCCTCAGAGAGTGAAAGGAAAGACTGCTTTCACAAACAACTGTTTAAGACTAGGATTAATGATTTCATCCCGTGTCCCCTCACTTTTATACTACCAGATTAGACTGTTGTCTCCTTGCAGCTGAAAGGGGCATTCAGCAACAGGTCTTCCATTTCATACAAATAAAACATGGTCCAGATATATATTTCCAACATAAATATTTTTTAGAGGACAAAGTTTATTTTGGGGGAGAATCAAGGAGGCAGAGCTCTGTCTTCTTCAGGGGAGCAAAGACACTTGCTCCCCTCCAACCCCTTCTCTGCCCATAGCTGCAGGATGCTTCAGCAGACAATGCTGTCCTCCAGGAGCCCTTCTGACATGTTGTCACATGTTTCTGCATCCACGAATACATCAGGCTTTCCGGGTGTACACAGCAGTCTGAATAGTGTGATTTTGCCTGTGTAAAGGAAGGACTGGGGGTGAGAAGGGTGGAGTTAGCCACCTGATGCTCATTTCCTTCTCTCTGCTAAATATCTGAAATGATGGAATGAAGCAAAATGCCAGTAATTCTCTTTAAATTGCATGTTTGTTTTGGAGGGCTTTTAAAGGAGATTAAAAAGACAGAGAGAGAGAAGGCAGAAAGATAGTGGGGAAAAAAAAAAAAAAAAAGGAGAAAAGAGTCCTTAATTAAAGTGCAGGGAACTGACAGGAAAATTGGATAAACCCTACCTTGTGGCTTCTACAGGAAATTGCATATCCCAGGAATCCTGATCAGGAATTAAGATCATTTAGGAAACTAAGGAAGACTGAAGAGTTCAGCACCTAGCAACTCCAAGCTAATTCAGTCAATTCATTACAGTGCTTCTACAGGATGTAAGGCCTATACAAAAAACAGCAGCCAAGAAAAAGCAGATCTTTTAACAGGATCAGTGTCTTATCCCCATCAGCAGCCGCTGCCAGGATGACCCAAGCGAAGTCCCTGTAGAGCATCCAAGGTCCCTCAGCACAATGGAGGTTCCCAGACAGGACAATGGGTCACTGAAGAGCTACCACCTCCTACCAGAAGGCACACAGCCAGGTATGACCCCCTCATATCCAGTGATCATGCCACAGGGCAGCACAGCCACCAGAGTCATCTCCATGTCAGAAGTTGAGTGATACCCCTGATTCCATGAATGAGGTACCCTGGACATTGTAAATGCAGAGGACATTTACTTATGAAGGACAGGTGATAATTTGCACACAGCCTGACAACGGAATATCCCTTCCAAGACACTGCCTATCAAAAACAGGGATCCATTTCCTCAGAGGCAACTCCTTGCAGTCTCTCTGTGGATCATAGTAGACATTTTCTCTTCTTGCAAAGGCCTTGTCATTATTGCCTTGCAGGAGTGGACTCCCACATACCTTGCCACAAGGTGATAAGAAGAAGACACAGCGGCCAGCACAGTACTGGCACTTTATTTGTGGAGACCACACTGCTTGTAGGAACTGAAGCAACTGTGCACAGCCAAAATTAGGCTCTTTCCAAGCCAATCACCTTCTCACTCCAGAAAATCTCATGAAGACCAGCTTCAAGGACGGCTATGGTCATGTAATACAAACCCAGAGTATCATTGTGAAGACAGTGTCACTTCACCAGATTAAAGCTGGTATGAGCATGTGAGGAAGGAAAAACTCCAATGCTGCAATAATGAGGTTCTTGACATTGCCAAAATGTCAGACTGATTTTGTCATCTTTACAAGTAGGGAGACCCTACCAATGGCTTCCCCTTTTACAGGAATAAGAGATCACTGGTCTAGTCATGACTCTATTAGGCTAACAACCCACAGGTTGAACTTAACTGTTTTAACTGTTTCTGCTGTTAACTGTTCAGCTCTCTCACTCATGGTGGTGCTGCTTCTCTCCTTCAGATTGCCCCACCATCCACAGCAGCATCTGCAGCAGCTAATCTGGGATGCTGAGTAAATCTGCTCTGAGGAGATGAGAGCTGCAGCAGGAACCCTCTGTCTCTCAGTCCGTGTGAACCTGTCAATCATCCCCCTCTGTAAATGCTTGTAACTAAGTGACTCGTTATTAGCCTTAGGAGCAAGCACTGAGCCACTCCAGAGCACAGTGCTGCTGCACTAACTAGAACATCACTGGTCACAACTCTGGGTACTTAGCACTCCTTCCAATGCCTCAACTCACCAAGACAAAGGGACTTTTGCTGCAGTGTAAGATTCAGGCTGAAATGTAGGATTACCTTCCTTGATCACATCTTGATACAATATAAAATTGTTTGTGTGCTTGGACTGTGATAGCTCAAAGGATGGGATTTTCAAGAAGTCTTCCTGCTTTTGAAAAATTAACTTTCAATAATCTTAGTCTGCCTGTCTTAACAGACCTGACTCACCTAAATCTACCAGACCCACACAGATAGATGCCCTTGACTTACACTAGGGAGAAAAATCTCAGCTTGGAAAACTGGTTCTCACTTAGAAGGAATCTGCTCCAATGTGAAGGCATACAGGAACCTTGCAGTTAAGTATAACTACCACTCTCTGATCAGAACGCAATGACAGTACAGAACTGGGAATCAGGCTACTGTCTCCATGGCTAGCTTTACTAGCAGCCAAAGGCAGATAAATGAGATGTGTGACAGACAGTTAAACTGGAGCTAAGTTTGAATAAAAGGTCAGGTACAATTATCTGCTTACTTGGCAAAGTACTGAATACCTGACTATTGAAAGCACTACTCCCATAGGGAGAAGTGCACTTTTAATCACGATTTGGCACATTTGTCTTTATGAGTTTTAAAGCAATCTCCGACCTGACAAAAGAGTGGGGGAAAAGAAGAGGCAATGAACCTTTGTACAGATGGGTGTATGAAAGCAAAACTTTTTTGAGTGTTAATGATCAGACCGCAAGACACAAGATGAGCAAGATCCTACTAGCATTTTTCATTTCTGTCTCTAGCCAGAGTAAAATAACTGTTCTCACAGTACTACCCATGACACACCAAGAATTAGGCTGTGAAGGCTTTGCACTGTTTACAAAAATGTTTTCATTGTTGGGAAAAAACACAGAAAAGCCAAAAGGATGGCTCCTTCACAGAAGTGTAAATAAAGGAACAATTGGATCTGCTGTCCCAAGTTTTCTGAGGCTGATCACTGCTCACATGCTGATGTCTGCCCCTTGATGGGTTATTTTCCTATCCAGACATAACACCCAGGGCCGCAGTGCACTCAGCAGCACCAAGGGTGAAGAATGGGCTGTCTGAAGGCAATGTTTCATTGATGCCTGTCAGCCAACTGTCCTGGAGAGCCCAAGCAGTATTCGCATCCCTGATTATGAACCAGATCTGCAGTAAATGCTGCACAGAGCTTCACAAGCCCTGGATGAGCACTCAGTTCTCCCCATTCTTCTTTCCCCTCCAGGATTGCTCAGCTCTGCTCCAGGACTCAGCAGAGTTGCAGAGGTTCATATAGGGGCACAGCAGAGCTACAAGGAGAGCACAGAGAGAACGGAGAGGCAGAAAAGCCCTTTTGCTTCCCCACAGGTCTGCATTACTCACCCGTGGGTGCTCTGGACCTCACTCCCACAGGAGCACACTGCCACCCTGTGGAAACAGTTCTTGCTCTCCCAGGTGGTAGGGAAGGATGCAGGGAGATGGCTCGCAGGCTCACCAATGCTCATTAGACACACTGCTAATGCAGCAGCAAGCCATATGCACTCTTGTGCTGTGCTGAAGCCGGGCTCTATGAATTTAACTTATTGTGACAAATGCAAAATGAATTTCTGCTAAGTCTTTGTAATCACTCATTTAGTGACAGGATGGCTGCTGTGGACGCTGTAGTTACTGTAATGCCATTCTCTCCATCCCCTTCCATTGAGAAATTAAAAAGGGTCAGTTAATCAGTCAACCTTCAGTCATGCCAGATGAGAGACCAAGGCTGGGAGTCATCTCTGTTCCCAAGATGCCAAGGTAGCACATAAAAAAGGGCAGAAAGCCTCAGGTAAAGTCAGACATTTACACCAAACTTCTTCCATCTGTTTACACTGAAAAAAAAACCTGAGCCCTGATCCTTGCTTTCGGTAGGCTGGTGAAGAGCTAGACAGCCTAGAATTAGCAGGTGAGCACTAAACACCAAGGTACAGCCCCAGCTGCATAATTGTGTCAGTAGGAAAACAAACAGCAGGTGAGTACCAGTGGAAGTTTCTCATCAGTACACTCAGAAGGTTATTTAAACACAATTTGGAGATCTAATTATTCAATAAGGATTGTAATTAGCCTACAAATTAATCTCAACACATCCCTCTATGGCAAATTGACAAATGAGATTCCTTGGAGGAAAAAATAATTTAAGTGTTGCTGCTGACAGATGAATACCCTGTATCCACATTTAAAAATTAAAGACATTAAAGCTAAAATAAAGGGTTGTCGAGTTTATATTCCTAACTGATTAGTAAGAACCAAGGAAGGAGGGCCCAGCAAAAAGCTCCCTGAAGAGACAGGAGAAACTGAAGAAATTATCAATACTACAAAATAAAGCCTGACACTTGTAACCATGCAGGTGTACATCTGTATTTCACAATGGGCCTGACACAAAACCACAGAAGAGATAGCAACTTTTTGAACTCACTTCAGTAGGCTTAGGGTCATGTCTCTGATGCAGCAGCCTCTTATTTTTATTTCCATTACAAAAAAATAAAATAATGAACTCTACTGTATGCGCACCTGCCTTCATTCAAACAGACTGCTGTTTCATGCCAGCAATCAGACAAAAAAGAAGTGAAACATAATTATTGAAAATTAAACAAGATTTGTCCTGCTCAGCCTTCTTTCCTGTTCTTCAGATTTAGCTCCTGGCACAAACTTAATGAACAAAACCTGAAGCAAAGCACTCTGCCAGACAGCACAGTATAATCTGAAATTACATCTCCAGTTCTAATGTGAAAACCCCAAAGCACTTTTGATGAAAAAATATATATGCCTTCCAGATACACAGAGATCAAGATTAGCTCTTATGTATTCAAAGTCAGAACCAACTGGCTGCTTCTGTCCACTGTAATCAGGAGACAGCACTCTGGGTTGGCATGAGCACAGGAGTTTACAAGGCACACAGCTCTGAAGCTAGCCCTACTGGAGTTCAGTCTCGCCTCTCTACGCTGCAGAGAATCTCAATCACTATCAAGTGAAGACAAGAGGGAAAACAACAGAATAAGCACCATATATATTATATATGTTTGGGAGGAGAAACAGGCCCATCGCTTATCACATTTGATAATTAAGATTCAGAAAATGCAAGATGGGTGTTCTGTTTTGAACCATCTCTCAGTAAAAATGAAACCCATGTTCTGTAGTTAACTCCTTACCTTCAACAGCCCTTTTGGGAAGTCTTTGCCATCGTTCATCCCCTGAAGGTTAGCAACAAACTCTTGGCAGGTCATCTTTTTCCCAATGTTCTGGAAGGGATGTCAGAGAAACACAGCATTATATTCCTGCTGCTTTCCAAAATTATATGAATGAGCAACATAAGATTAAATGTATCTCCCTGCACTCATTTAAGGCCAAGGCAGGCAGCACTAAAAAAGCATTCATGAGATTACTCAGAGACAAGCATCTTCGTATGCATAATTGCTAGAAAAGGGAAGGTACTTTCGTACTGAAGGGCCCAGACACCCATCCAAAACAAAAAACAACTTAATGTTGGAGGGTAAGGAAGAGGGTAGTGAGGAAACTCTCCAGTTAATCTGCACGGTGCCTTACATCCACGTATCTCAAAAGGCTCTACCCATCCCTGATGGAAAAGCTCTGCTTGAATCTGCTGTAGGGCACAAAGGAACAGCTGACTGAGGCCCTTTTCGGACCTGTCTCTTACAATTTCGAATGCTCCCTTCCAGTAGCAACTGCCCTGAGTTGGATTGCTATGCTCAGTGGTGGCCATTACCTTTTCTGATTCACAGGCCGAGGTTGCCTTGATATTTCCATAGGATTGTTCTCTTTTTTCTCTTCTCTGTTCTCTCTTCTCTCATTCTCAGACTGAAAGTTGCTCAAATAAGCCGTAAACGGGAAAGGAAGAGCTACGTTCATGTAGGATCCAAATAATTACATATAGAGGCTTGAGGCTGCACTGACTGCTCTTGAAACCCAGTCACCATCACCCTTCAGAGAAAAGTGTCTATACTCAGTCCCCCAGTGCTAGAAGTCCCACACTTAGCATGCAGGGAGCCTTGAGAGTGGGCAACAATGACTACACTGCATTGATGAAAAAGGAAAGCAAAGAGATTTGAGGAAAGGAAAGCAGCCTGAAGCAAGCTGTGAAACACAACAAAGCCAGTGGGAGAACAGGGCCCTGTGATAATCATGGTATCTCTGGGGATGACATCACTGCCAGTCAAGAGAAGGGGGTGAAGGTGACTTCTCCATGGTCAGGAGAATACAGAAGAGCTTTGGGCAAAGACAGTTTCTTGGGCTAGATGCAGGAGCCCAAATCAACACAGGAGTGAAGCCTAAAGGAGAGCACCAGTTGCTAACACAGGTCATTCAACATGACAGTTACCTGATAGCTTGGACTGCACATCCTCTACTTCCCTTTCATAATGTATGATCGGGGAGAGATGGAAAACCACCAAGTCTTGACCACCAGCCTCACCTACTGAGAAAGGAAGATCCCACAGCCTGTGCCCAGCACAGACCCACAGAAAGAAGGCAAGCAGTAATACTGAAACAACACGTGGCTCCCGACAACAGGAAGGCTGCTGACAGCACAGTCTGGCTGTAACTCTGGCTCTCTGGTTGCTAAGCTTGCAGAACACAGCTCGCAACTGCAGTCTTTAGGTGCAGGCTGGAGCTGGTCTAGTAGACTTGCAAATGCTTTGCCATCTCCCTGAAAGTTTGGTCTGCTTCTGTTTGTTTCCTCCACACAACAGTTTGCACCTTCTCCATGATGACCAAAACCAACAGCAATGTGGCATTGCAGATAAATTACTGTTTT
The DNA here is from genome assembly GCA_013399695.1 of Formicarius rufipectus. NCBI lineage: Eukaryota > Metazoa > Chordata > Aves > Passeriformes > Formicariidae > Formicarius > Formicarius rufipectus. The sequence continues at coordinate 205,757 of VXAU01004937.1, forward strand.
GGTCCAGGACCAAAGCTAACATCTCTGCACAATGCCACAGAGGTTCCATAAGATGTGCCTGGTGGTCTAGAGATCCTCAAGAGTCTCAAGCTCCTCTGGGTGATGACTTCTGTGCAAATGAGCAAGCATGCATCTCCAAGATACAGCAAGGCAAAATCATTTACTTACAAAGGGGATGAAATGTAGTGAGACAGAGAAAATAAAGGGATAAGCAAGAGTTTGTCTACAAGAGTTAAAAGGAAGTGTGAACTGAAGGCAGAGTAGCTGCACTACAGCTCTACATGCCACTGAGCTTATTGTGAAATAAGTGTCTGCATTATAAGTACATCAGTAACAAATGGAGCCCAGTGTAGACAAGCCTGGTGACTCATTTGCTTCCTGTTCCAGCAGAATTCTAGTAAAGATGGAGCAGATCACTATCTTTGTTAGGAAACAGGCAATTAGGCATATCTTCGAGGGCTGCATTCCAAGTCAAAAATGCCAAACTTACCACCAATGCGGAAAAATGCAAAGCAGTAAGAGGAAGATCAAAATTACAGAAAATCAGAGGGTGACACACACATGACAAGCAGCAGTCTGGCAAATACTACAGCTACCAGTGAGGTAAACCTCCAAAGTTACACACTGCAACAACCAGAGTCATCCAGGCCTCAGCTGCCAATCAGCAGCCGCAATGATGGGTCAGAGACAGATTATTTACTCCAGTACCTAATGAGGACAGTAGGGTCCACTAAAGAATCGTAGGGAGCAATGAGAATTGCTGTCAGGCTGATGCATGACCATTTGTTCTCTCTCCCTGCACTGTAAGGCCAGGAGGGCTGGAGAACAGAAACTCTAGGGTGTTCATCACTCCAGGGAGCAGCATACCTGTGCACAACATCTCAGGTGTGCCTAACAGAAGACATGTGTGCTAAGAGGCAAACTGGGACACATTCCCTTACCTCTGCTCACTCTCATGTGTCACTGAGGCACTCTTCAGTTGGAGAAGGCAAACTCCCTTCCCCTTTCTTCTACAATTTTCAGACAAAGGCATTCAATTAATGGGAGGTGGGCCTTAAAACTCCTAGCAAACAATCCACAGGCCTTGTTTTCATTACCTGCACCCACCACAGAACTGCACCACACAGGGGCTCAATAGCCCTTGGTAACAGACTCAGGGTGCCTTCATCTCCTGCTGCCTGACTCATCATCTTTGCTGTGTAAGAGCTGCCAATTGAGATCCTCCTGGAAGAGCTCTGGGAAGTGCAGTGGAGGGTCTCAGCCAGAGAGAAGCATCAGAACCACCTGGCTGAAGCCACTGATCCTGCATGCTATTATGCCATAATCCCTGTGTTTTTCCCTCTCCATCATCATTCAAAGACAGAGAAAGCCCCCCAACATCATGGGAATACCATACATAGCAGGCATATCGCACCATGGTTGCTGAAATACCCATCCTAGGGCTGCTGGCACTCTGCAGCAGTGTGACTAAGAGGACTCAAACCAGAATTCTATTTCCCCACAGGCAGGCAATGCGGAGAAGTGTGCAGTGAGGGAACACAGGACTCCCATTCAGCATGTCCACATCCACCCTCCACTCTCTTGACTCTGAAAAAACCCATCATTAGTCTAACTGCGCAAAACTCTGGTTTCACCAGATCTGCCCTCTGCAACTGGATGCCTGCAAACATCACTTTCCCTTTGTGACCTTCCTAAAACTTCTTCACCTTCGTTCTTTCTTCTGCCTACCCACATATTTTTACATATTGTAAAGGGGAAGTCAATCCCAACCACAGCTTCCTGGTCAGGGCCAAATGCTGTAACTACGAAAGAATGGTAAGCACACCAGAAAGACAGAGCCCAGAGGACAAGGAGTATCCTCACACATTATGGCAAAGCCAAGCACAGTGCCAGCTTTACAAGACTGATAAGGCATTCTGGAAAAGCCTGCTCAGGACAACTGCCTGGGAGTGTAGCCTTCTCACTGTTTGCTGTCTGCAGGGGCCTTAGGAGCAGGCCACCAGCAAGGCGACCCCCAGAAGATCACCCCCTCCCAGCACAGTGTTGATAGGAGCAGTCTACACAAAGCTGTGCATACTCACATGGCCATGCAGGTCTGTGTTCAGCAGCATCATGGCACAGGTGAGACAGTGAACTCCATCTGAAGAAAGAGACAAGAGTCACATGGAAGCCCACAACTGGACCTTTAAGAATAGATGAAAATGAGCCTCATAGCCTAATTGCACCTGTTCCCTTTATGAGAATCTGTTTTATCAAGAAATACACATAATTCAATAAATGAACAATGAGGTCATAACATAGCTGCCAAACTAGAATAGTCTGTCTTTCTTCTTTCAGTTACTGACAAAACTATCTTGCAGCACTCATGGATGAGGCAAAGTAGACAGGAAACCAGACAGGTGACCACACTGTCAACCCTTGCATGCTAATACCAACATCACAGTCTGAATCAACTCTTCTTAATTTATTTCAGTGTAGGAAAGAAAAGAGAAAAATACATCCATTCTTGTGTGCACAGTGCATATAACACAGTATCCTGTTCTCCTCCCCTGTTAGCTTCCTCCTCATTCAGGGCTCAACTGACTGAATTTTGGAGAATTTCAGTTACCTATTTATGTTGCCTTGGCTCCATACTGGGTAGAAAGCACTCCAGGAGTTTCTAAGGTGGTCCTCAGCAACGAACAAGAGAGCAAGAGAGATAGATTCACAGAACCAAAGAACAGAGTTGGAAGGGACCCACAAGGATCACGGAGTCCAACCCTTGGCCCTGCACAGGACTATTCCCAAAAGTCACACCATGGGCATGAAAGCATTGTCCAAACACTTTTTGAACTCAAACAAGCTTTGGTGCAGTGACCACATCTCTGGGGAGTCTGTTCCAGAGCCCAACCATCCTCTGGATGAAAAACATTTTACTAATATCTAACCTTCCCTGACACAGCTTCATACCACTCCCCCAGGTACTGTCACTGGTTACTAGAGAGATCTGTGCCTGATCCTGCTTCCCCTCAAGAGGAAGTCACAGACTGCGATGAGGTCTCTCTTCAGTCTCCAACTGGCAGAGCAAATTAAGTGACCTCACTATTTCTCACTATGGCTTCCCCTCTGGACCCTTCACCACCTTCACATCCCCTTTCTGGATACTTTCTGATAGCTTTATATCTTTCTTATATTGTGGTGCCCTAAATTGTGCAAAGTGCTAAGATCCTGGACAAAGTGTGCAGGATTCCCTTTGATCTAAACGTTTACTCGGGCTCAGAAGCGCCAACTTCACTCTCCCATCCTCGACTAGAGCAAGGCTGACACATCAACAGGTAAGCCATTATTTCAGTCTGGACATGACATACCCATTCTATCTGACTGCCTACAGTGTCTTGGAAGTAAAAAAGCAATATGCAGAGGACAGAGATAGTGGAGGAGCAGATCCTGTCTTACTGCTAACTCTTCCTCTCCCCAGCATGACAGTCAGTAAAGTTGAACAGGTGCAAAGCAGACAAACATCACCTCATTGCAACAGGGGCAGGTCATAAAGCAAGGGGTAAAGAAGCATGGTAGTACTTCCAAGTGTAGCAGTTCTTTCTTACTTAACACTTGAGACTAAAGATACAGCTTAACCCACGACTGTTTTCTATTTTGTCCTCCTTTCTCAGTGCGTGATCAGTTTGTGCTGCAATCACTCAGTTCTGCCAGCATGGTTAGCTGAAAACAGCTATGTTAGAGGACAGTTTGTCCTCTTCTCCAATGCCAATTTTCTCAGGTTTGATCTGTGAGGTTGTTTGTTTCCCTCATCGATTTCCAAAATGACTGAAAACATTGGCAAGGAGGAAGCACTCTGACTGATGTTAGTTAGTCAAGATGAAACCATGCCAGGGTCTGGATACAGCACTCAGAATTCACCCCCACAACTGGCAAGAACTGGCATGCCTACTGCCAGTGCATGCAGACACAAGCAGAGAACAGAGTACAAAAAGCAAACAGTTTCTCTTCCATCTGAGATGGGACCTATTCTTGTCCCCATGTATGCAGTTAGAGTACAGGTACCCACATGTACTGAAGCCTGTGAGACCAGAAACTACAATGAAGGACATTCAAACCTGGAGATACTACAACTGAGGCCTGAACACCTTTCCCACTGGGGATACACGTATATTTGCCACAATTATGAGTGGAGAATGTGGACGGTTTCAGTGCTCACCACAGGGAGTCTCCAAAGTGTGTGGCATGGCAACTACACAGCTTCAGTTCATAGACTTGCACCCTACATGCTCTTGCAGGTGAGCACAGAGGAAGAAGGCGACAACCAAAGACCTTAGTACCAGAAACCAAGTTACCTTGAGAAGAAATGGTGTTTGGGTTGCACTGGTAGTATCGACTGGAGAAGTGGATTAACACTCTCTCTCGTTCCTGAGTTTCTCCAATAAGTGAAAAGTCTTTAAAGAAACTCCTAAAAGAGCAAGGAAATAAAAAAAAAAAAGTGAAATTGAAGTAATAAATCTCTTTTTGCTTCACAAAGTGCACAGAGCAAAGCACACTTCCCAGAAAGAAGTGCATAAGCACATACCAGACATTGGGTTCCAAGGAGCCTTTCTAGGAAAATGGGCTATGATTCCATGTGCAGTTAATTCCAGCATTCTAGTAAATGAACCAGTTATTTCACTACTTGTCTCAGTCTTGGAATATACAAAATAATAAGCAATTTCACCACTTGAAAGAGCTCTTGTTATTTCTAACATTTTTCTTTTCTCTGTGAAAGGAACTGGAGCAGGTGTTATTTATGCAAGACAGACATCCAGGATGTTCTCTGTCCTCTTCTAATTACCTGTCACACCTGCATCTTTTAACTTGATACTCTAGTATTCCCCTCCAAATCAGAGAAGCTACTCCAGGCAGTGAAGTCAAGCAGATGCATGGCAGACTTGGAGCTCACACCAAATGTGTGGTCCTCCTTCCAGAACGTCACTTATCAGAGCAGCTAGGACTACACCAGTCACCTTGCAAGAGGCAGTGTGACTACCTGACCTGCAGAAAGTATCTGGCAAAGAGTGCAAAGTGCAGAAGAATTGCAAAGTCTCTCACTGAGTTTCAACATCAGGAGGAGTAACCTGGCCCTCCTCTGTTCTTGCTCATGACAGTCCAAGATGCAGGGCTGATGCACACCTGGGCACACTCATAAAATACAGCCAATGAACCTGTGCAGAGAGGTGGGACCCACACACATCTTTCACTTTTATTGTGATACTTGAGCATCCCTCCCTCTTAACCATTTTTTTCTACTAGAAAAACAGCCAAAGATGACCTTCTATATTCTTTTGTCAGGATGTATCTAGGAAAAGCCTGAAAACACAAACATTCTGGGTCCAAAGTAAGACAGCATACAGAATGAGTCTCTAATAGTCAATTTTTAAATATCTCATGAGACTGAAACTAACACCAGATCTGAGAAGTATGTTGTTGGAACATTCACATCTATCCAGTCGTGATAAAAAAAAAACTTTAATCTTTTCTCTTTGATGCAAGGTCAGAGACAAGATGTACTTGCAACAATCTCACACTCATACAGAGTGTGATCTGCCTGGTAATAACTTAATTTCACATTTAACATACTGCAAACAATCCAGTTCACAAGTTAGTCTTCACAAAGTTTCTCTGTCCTTCCTACCTTGTGCTCCTGTCCTGGTTCCAGCCAGAACAGGGTTAATTCTTAATTGAAGGGCTGATATTACTTCTGATTCTCTCGAAGGGACATCCAGTTCATATTACAAGTGAGAAATTACTATTGTGACTGAAGGTAGAGGGGCCCCACCTCCAGCCAGTGGAGGAAAGGAACAATTGGGTCTATTGGACCGTATGGATCCAAGGGCCTAGCACATCTGAAGATGAACATCAGAAGAACGTAAGGCTTTAGTTGACACCAATGCACAATGTACCCTCATGCCATTGAGATATGTAGGGGCAGAATTTATCTCAACTTCTCACTTTATATGAAGCTGAAGTGAGCCTGACAGGGCAAGTTAGGCAAGAACACTCCATCGTGACTGGTCCAGAAGTCCCATGCATCCTGGGCATAGATTACCTCAGGAGTGAGTATTTCAAGGCCCAAGAGGGGAGGAGAAGGTGGCATTTGCTGAGGAGGCCCCATAATACAATCAGCTACCTGAAAACGAAAAGCCATATGCTCGCTTTACTGACAGTTCCTGTCGTATTGTAGGGACACATCAAAAATGTAAATCTGCTGTATGGAATCCTATTCAACAAGTTACAGAAGCTACAGAGGTACAGGTGAATTAAGTCAGGTTGCAAAGCTGAAAGCCATCAAGTTGGCTTTGGATATTGCTGAATGAGAGAAATGACCAATGCTCTATCTCTATGCTGACTTGTGGATGGTAAAAAATGCTCTGTGTGCTGCCGGATCAATGGAAAAAGAACAAATGGCAGTGCAGAGGTAAATCCATCTGGGCTTCTGGACTGTGGCAACCATCACTGCCCAGGTACAGAAGTTGACTGTGAAAGTAGGTCATGTAGATGCACATGTACCCAAGAGTGGGCCTACTGAAGAACATCACAACAATGCACAGGTGAATTGAACTGCCAAGATTTAAGCGTTTCAGGTGGATCTGGACTGGCAACATAACGGTGAATTATTTCTGGGCCCAATGGGCCCATGACACCTCAGGTCATCAGGGAAGAGATGCAACATACAGATAGGTGCAAGATCAAGGGGTGAACTTAAAGATGGATACTATCCATGTTATCCATAACTGTGAAACTTGTGTTGCCATCAGGCAGGCTAAGTGCGTAAAGCCTCTGTGATATGGTGGACAATGGCCAAAATATAAATATGGGGAGGCCCGGCAGATTGACTACATCACACTACTGCAAACCCACCAAGGCAAACGCAATGTGCTTACAATGGTAGAAGCAACCACTGGATGGCTGGAGACACACCTTGTGCCTCAGACCCCTGCCTGAAACACCATCTTGGGCCTTGAAAAGGAAGTCCTGGGTGACATGGGAGCCCAGAGAGAATTGAGTTGGACAATGGAGCTCAGTTCAAAAATAATCTCATTGCTATCTGTGACAGAGAGCACAGGATTCAGTGGGTGTATCATATTCCCTATCTTGCACCAACCTCTGGGAAAACTGGACGGTAAAATGGACTGTTTAAAATCACATTTAAAACAATGAGTGGTGGAACCTTCAAACATTGAGATCTACTTTTGGTGGAGGTCACCTGGTTAGTTAACACTAGAGGCTCTACTAATCAAGCTGGCCCAATTGAAACCTCCATGTACTGCAGAAGGGCATAAAGTCCATGTGGTGCATTTGAGGAATACGTTAGAGAAGACAGTTTGGATTAGACCAGTCTCAAGTAAAGGCAAACACATCTTTGGGATTCTTTTTGTTCAAGGGCCTGGGTACACTTAGTGGGTAATACAAAGGGACAGGGAAACACAATGTGTACCTCAGGAGGATTTGATTTTTGGGTGACAATGGTCTGTAATGTTAAATTGTATGATGTCAATTGCTGAATGATACTGACGCTGTATGCCATAACCACTATCGACAACGCATATGGACCGCTCCAGATACACCAGTTGTGAGGTCCTGATGTAGTCTGCAATCAGCCAACTGCACACTAGCCCTCCTGCCCTGGAAGGCTTCTAGGACACATAGAACCTATAGTCAAGGTCTAAAGGAACTCAATAAACATTTTGGAGGGACAATCATTGATCAGGTAAATGATACCCCTGCTTATATGTGTGTATATATATAATTTGGAAGGTGTAGGATCTGGGTATAACGTAGGTAACATAGAACAAGGGATGAAGAATATCCTGGTTCTGTCCAGGACAGGGTTAATTTTTGCAGTAGTGAGAATGTCATGCCTAGAACCTTGGGGTTATTCAATACCACCTCATGTCATGTGCAGTGGGTGGGGAGGAAGGGGTCCTTTCTGGTCAGGTAGCACAACAGTGTGGTCTAGGTATTGCCCACTTCTGCATGGGTGAGCATTCACACATGAATTGTTCACCTCCCTTGTACACTCTGTTATTAACATTGTAGCTGTTACTATTCATTTTCTTGTTTCACTTGGTGTTTCCAGTAAATTGTTCTTATCTCAACTCATGATATTTGCCTTTTGTGCCTCCAATTCTGCCCTCCATCCCACTGAAGAGGGAGGAAGAAGCAGGAGTGAGCAAGCGGCACAGTTTCAAGTGTTTCAGTGGGAACAAAAAATTGGGGAATACCAGTCCTAAATGACAGTCCCTAAGGCACATTTTGAGAACTAGCCATCCTTCTGCCTCCTACTCCAGCTCAGATTCTTTTCAGCAACACTCTCTGCCCAAACCAGGCACCATCAACCTACACCTTCTCCTCCTCTTCATCACCTTTACCCCCACTGGAAGCTGACTTAGAAAGGCAATTTATGAAAAAGTATTTAGTAAATAAAAAACACAGATTTGTCATTCTCAGAAAACAGTGCTGCAGCCAAGGGTCACAGGGACAAGCTTCTGTCCACCAGGAATACCAGAGAATCATAGAACATCCTGAGTTGGAAGGAATCCAAGAAGGATTATGGAGTCCAGCTCCTAGTGATGCACAGGACAGTCCTTAAGAATCACACCATCTGCTTGAGAGCACTGTCTAAACACTTCTTGAACGCTGGAAGGTTTGGTGCTGTGACCACTTCTCTGGGGAGTTTGTTCCAGTGACCAACCATCCCCAGGTGAAAAACCTTTTCCTAATATCTAACTTAAACCTCCCCTGATGCAGCTTTGTGTGTTCTGTTACGTCCTGTGACTGCTCACCATAGAAATCACTGCTCTGCTTCTCCTAGCAAGAAGTTGTAGACTGCAACGATGTCTCCCCTCAGTCTCCTCTTCTCCAGGTTGAACAAACCAACTGACCTCGGCCCCTCCTCATACGCCTTCCCCTCAAGACCCTTCTCCATCTTCATTGTGCTCCCTTGGATACTCTCTAATAGCTTAGTATCGTTCTCATATTGCAGTGCCCAAAACTGCACACAATATTCAGGATGAGGCCACCCCAGCGCAGAGCAGAACAGGATAATCCCCTTCCTGGACCAGCCAGAGATGCTTTGCCTGATGCCTCCCAGGACAGGGTTGGCCCTCCTGGTTGCCAGGGAACTGCTGATTCATATCCAACTTGCCATCCGCCAGGACCCCAGGCCCCTTTCTGTGGCACTGCTTTCCAGCATCTCTTTCCCCAGTTTGCACAAATAGCCAAAGTTGCCCCTGTTCCAGGTGCAGAATCCAGCACTTTCACATGTGGAATTTCCTATGGTTGGTGATTGCCCAGTCCTCTAATTTGTTGAGGTCTCTCAGTAGGGCCTTTGTCTTCAAGGGAGTCAAAAGCTCATCTTAGTTTAGTATAATCAACAAACTTTCTTAGTATTCCTTTGAGTTCTGCAACCAAGTTGTCAATGAAGATGTTGAAGAGCACAGGACCTAAGATGGAGCGCTGTGGAACCCCACTAGTGACAGGTCCCCGTCTGATATTCCCCCATTCACTATTACCATCTGTGCTCAACCCATGAGCCATGTGCTCACCCACCACATGATGTGTTTATCCAGCTCTGTGCTGGACAGTTTGTCCAAAGGGATCGCGTGAGAGATAGCATTGAAGCCTTTACTGAAATCCAAAAAGATTATACCAACTGGTTTTCCTTAATCGGTTGAGTGGGTTACCTTTTCACAGAAGGAAATCAGGTTGGATAAGTGGGACTTTCCTCTCATGAAGCCATGCTGGCTGTGACCAGTAACAGCGTTGTCTGTCAGGTGTTTTTTAATAATTCCCAGAATAATCTTCTCCATAATGGTACCAGTCACTGAAGTGAGACTGACAGATAGTTTCCCTGCAGTTTCCAGGGTCATCCCTCTTGCCCTTCTTGAACGTTGGCCAGCTTCTAGTCAATTGGGACCTCTCCATATTCCCAAGACCATTCAAAAATCATTGGGACACCTCATGATGACATCGGCTACATCTTTGAGTATTTTTGGATGAATCCCATCAGGCCCCACAGACTTACAGGGAGCCAGCTGGAGTAGTAGATCCCACATAACTTCAGGGTTAATGAGGAATTCAGCATTCTCACAGCCATGGTCCTCCAGCTCAGGGCACTGAGACCCCCTTGGTCCATCATTCATGTTGAAAACAGAGGCAAAGAAAGCATTAAACATCTCTGCCTTGTCTCTGTCCCTGTTTCTGAGATGATCATCTTCATCCTGTAACAGGAGGATGTTATTTCTGCCCTACCTTTTTCTATTGACTTACTTAAAAAAACTCCTTTTGTTGTTCCCCACAGTACTAGCCATCCTCAACACCACTTGAGCTTTGTCTACACAACTTCGTTCCCTACAGTGGCAAGTAGCACTTTAGTATTCCTCCCTGAACATTCCTCATCTGACTGTCTTTTCAATGGGCATATACCTTCTTTTTTTGCCTTAGCTCCAGAAGGAGATTCCTCGTCATCTGAGCTGGCCTTCTGCTTTGCCTGCTTGACTTTAGACATTTTGACCTTTCCTGCTCCTGTGCCCATAGTAGGTGGTGCTTAAAAAGTGACCAGCAATGACGGACTCCAGCACCAACAGACTCCAGAACCATCAAAAGCATTTTTCCAGGAGACTTTAGTAACTAGTTCTTGGAGTAGCCTGAAGTCTGCTCTCCCCATGTGCAGGGTTGGTCTCCAGAACAGGCTCTGAGAGGGGTGGGAGCAGTCACTCCACCTCCTCCTCTCCAGCAAAGGATGTGAGAGATGTGCTCTGGAGAAGTATGGCCAACATGGGTCCAGGGCGAGGAAGCAGAGCAGGACAAAGAAGGAACAACTCTTTCCAAGTCTCAGACTTGCCAGTGAGGCTGCGCAACTGCCTCCCACAGTCTGGGTCTGGGTGGCTGCCACAGGCTCCACAATACTCAGCAAACCATAGCTTTGTCAGTGAGCCAGCAGCAACAGGGCTGTTACTTTTCCCTCTCTGCAAAGTGCAAGGGAGCACACCTCTGTTCCCCCAGGCTTCAAGATGATGCCTTTTCCCTGGCTGCTGCTGCACACTCAGAGCATGCAGCTGGCAATCACTGCAGCTACTCCTGAAATCTCAGCAAACTCATGGCTTGTTTGAGTACCACATGAGCATGGGCATATTTTAGAGAAGGTCATGACTATTAATATTAACAGATCTACTGGGAGCAGAGACTTCCTAATTATGGGCCACAAAGCAATTAGGTGTTGGAGTTCACAATTTAAAAGATGGGTATATTTAGCATCATGCTTCAGGGCTACTAAAACCTGGAATGAGAAGCAGATCTCCCACTGCATCTTGCACCCTGTGTTGAGCGGGTGCACCAGCTTGGCTCTGCTCCCCCTGGCTTGGGAGCAGGTAGTTCACACTTGCATAGGGATGTTTCATTTCCACCACTTTCACCTCCATCCCACTCCTTGGGGTCTGCCATGGTCTCATGGCATCAGACTCCTGGAAATGCATTTGCAAGGGGACTTAGAAGTGCATGCATACCTCCTGTATTTGTATCATTAGAAAAAAACAATATCCCACTTAAGTAACCTCAGCCAGATTATTTAAATTCACTTTAAATCCCTTAAACACTAGACCACAGCAGCTGAGCTAACAGGCCACTGCTAAACAAACTTGGTGATTTGCCTTCTAAGAAAAAAAGTACTGAAAACAAGTATCATTGGGGCTTGATTCCAGTGTAAAAAGAAAGGAAAATTGAAGGGTTGGGTTTTCAAACACCCATGCTGGCAGCTACGAAACTCTCAACAGCATTTTCCACATTGAAATTTTTGCTGTTCTGCACATTTCTGGATGCCTCAGGGAGACATAGATGTGGGGGGCTGCCAAGCCACATCAAACCCCGCCCTTAATACACTGCAGCCAGGCAGAACAAGCTCAAAAATCCATGAGCCAGAAAGCCCGTGCCTGTGAGCAACACCTTAATTCCCCAGTAGCACCTGGCAGACTAGAAGTCCCCTGCTTACTGAGTGACTGGTCACTTTCCTCTATTTCCTCTGCACCAAGAATCATCTCTCAGCAGGTCCACCCAAGGATTTCCCTCTCCAGGAAATGATGCCACTCCAGTAGCACTCAATTGCAGCAGCACACCAAGTCAAACTGAAGAGCAAAGCTCCATCCCAAAAATGCATCACATACCCCTCTTAACCCTCTTAAATCCCCACAGGACAACCACTTCTATCAGTACAACACTGTAAACAGCACTGTTACTAAAATCAGAACATAAAGTCTCCAAACGGGCTTGTACCTGAGTGAGCAGTCCAGCGTCATGCCTGTAAAGTCAAAAAACTTAAGGTATTCTTCGGCCACAAGCTTGCTGAATTCATTGCTATAGAAAAAGCAAAGAAATAAATAAAGGTTATGATTTGAGAGTGAACCCTTCCAGAACCAGAAAAAAGAATAATGTGGCCAAAGGCCTCATATCAACACGTACTTTTTACCCAAATGCTTTGCCACATCAGAACGTTTGAATCTGTCCAGATGGTAGAGGCGCTTAGCCAGGCGTCTAGCTGCTTCCAAATTGCTGCTGCTACCATTGATGAGATCACAGCCAAGGGCCTCAGTGGCATCTTTCTCCTGAAGTTCATTGCTCCCCATGGCAGCACTGGTGTCTAACACCACGTTCTGCAGTTCAGCATTTCTATGAGAAGAAAAGAATATGAAAAACAAAAAAAAAAACAAGATAACATTACAGTGTCCTCTTAGGATAGAAGGCAATTAACAGTAGATAGGCAAACTTACACACTGCAGAAAATTCCCCTTAAATGAAGATGCAGTGTAGAACAAGGACATTTATTTAGCAGCCACCAGAAGTTATGAGAGATAATCATAGAGAGCCAAATATGGGCTTTCCCTCTGACTGTGGTGTCTACAGCTTGTGCTCACTTCATAGAGAGTTGTTTGCTACTATCAGTCTACAACTGCACCTGAGAACACTTGCTTCTTGTACTAGTATTTTTTAAACCAATTGCTTGTTTGGTTGAAGAGAACTCTGTTAAAATCGGCCATTAGCCATTTTTTAGGAGAAATACAGTGATTAAGCCAGGGCGTTCAGTTATTCTGAGCTGAGTCAGCACAAGTCCCTTCCTCATTCTTCACCAGTTGTCCTGGAAACAATACAATTCCCCAAATCTAAAATAACGTCACCAAAGCTCTCAGTGCCTTCAGAGTCTCCCATGAGCAGTGGACATCCCATGAGCAGGCCCCACTAAAAAAAGAAGGACTCAGAGGAAGGAACTCAGTTTAGGCAATGAGAGATACAAGCCACCCATGCCAGCCTGGAGAACTCCTCGCTTTGCTCCTGCTCCCTTGTGGTGGCAGTTATTTCCCTCATCAACTGCTCAAAGTCAGGATGTTCAGCATGGCAATCCCACAGCATTTTAGATAAATCTTGCATTTATAGACTCCTCCCACCTCTACTAGAGCAGGAAAGCTCTGGCTCAGCTTTGTGCCAGCTTTGCTTCTCCCATCAAAGAGGCAAGAACCCTCCACACCAAAAAGCACACTCCCACATACATACCCCACTTTTCTCAGATACTGGTATGAAAATTCTTGCAAAAATCTCAACTCTCTGTGTGTGCACTTGACAGCATTGCTATTTTTAAAAAATACTATACAGAAATTATTTCTAATAAAACCCCATTTACACAGGGTTAATGAATGATCAGCAGGGGTCATGCACAGGACAGATATGAGTGGAATGAGTTAAAGATGATTTTAAACACATAGCATATGTGTTTAAATAAACAACATACCACAGCTTCATACACCACTGTAATCTTCAGAGTTGACAAGTCATGGTTAAAATAACTATCACTGTGCTCCAGTAAAGATTATTCAGCCTTTTACTCAAATGTCTGCTAGCCACTTAACCCTTTAAATATGAGATTTTCATATTAAGTGAGCTTAAAATAAAAGTTTACGGCATTCTGCATGCCTCCTTCCACACAGGTCATCACCTGTGTCCTACCTCTCTTCCCATCCATGGTTTAAAAGAAGAAGGTGTGCAGTGCCCCTGCAGTAAGGAGCGTTTTACCTGTTTCCATCCTTTCAGTGCTGCTAGAACATTAGAAATATTACACATCCACACTGAGAATACACCTTTTTCATCAAGTATTTGGGGAAAAATGATACTTAGCCTGTCCTGCAGGTACTGGGAATTTGATTTTGCATTTATTTCAGTGTAAATAAAAATATGCTATAACAAAACAGGATCAGTCTCACTGCTGACTTACATTCCCTAATAGGGAATTAATACTGTAAATACTATTCTAACAGCATAAACATCACTGACGGTCAACTTTCCTAGAAAGAAAAAGCAGCCCCTCCTGACATCATGGTTGTGAAAAATGCCTCCTCAGCCCTTTCCAAAATCACTGGCCAATGTCTGAAATTCTCTAAACTTGGTCTGCACCAATCTTGTGAAGAAAGCAAATTCCAGAGTCCTCTGACACATGCCCTGATCAACACCTTGTCCATTCAAATCAGGCACTACTGGTTCCAAATTCCCAGCTCTAACACTTGACATGAGCAAGGGAGAACCAGGTGAGCTGATGCATCTAGAGAGTCTTTCACACACAAATGCTGCTTCAAAAGCCATGCCAACTCACAGAACCTCACTCATAAATCACAGTCCTCTTTCACCACTGCTCTTTATTAAACACAGTATTTATAACCCTGAAAGATGGCCAAAGCTGACAAGAAACATCTGCACCCTGCTAGGAACCAGTATACTACGAGAGTCAATGTTACCACAAACCACCATGAGTTTAGAAAGAAAGTGCCAGCATCTGCCACTTGGTGAAATAAACAGTACAGCAGTTCCCAGCTTCTGTTTTGCCTCCTGGAGCAGTGGCTGGGAGGAGGAGGAGGAACACAGAGCAAGGAGTAGAGTGTGCTTTTTAACTTGCTCACCAAAACTAGCCAACAGAGATGAAGAAGAAACCTTATAACCTCACAAAACTTCATCCTAACTGGGGGTCCCTGTACATGTATGAAAGAATAAGGGACGTGTCCTTCAGTTATTTCAACAGTTAAATCCGACAGTTGATTAGCTTATTAGTAAGTACAGAAAGGCTGTCAGATCAACAATAGATGTTGCCTTTAACATACGCCTCTTGTTCAGGGAAAATAACAGATTCTTAACATTAAAGTGAGACTTCAGTTCCTGTCTTTTAGGTGCTAAGAAGACTCAGTCCTCACTTCACTGAAGGCTGAAATGCAGATGCCCTTGTGCACGACCACAGCAAGCCATCTTCAGGATACGTCATTTTAGCAGGGTCCAGTGGGTGTTAATCAGGGGAAAGGCTGACATCTTATTTTCAAGACTCCCCAGGTGCACCATTTTCACTCTGTGCCTCAGTTTACTCAGCTGCTGAACTCAGTAATATTTGCCTCCCTCTGTAAAGTGGTTATAATTGAGTTTAATCAAGAGCTAGGAGCAACCAAGGCTGCAAACAGATCCCTCTTCTGCACTCTACATTGTCTACACATACAGCATCCACAGCAGCATTACCATCAAAGCAGAGCCAAGAAAGTGATGAAGAGCAAGACTGGACATGGATTTTTCATGCAGCTTCGCTCTTTATCACATAATAATGAGAAAACTTCACAGACTGAAAAATATAATAGAGCAGCCCGAAAAATATAATAGATCGTATTCTATCTAATTCTACATTCAAGACAAAAGGAAGTATAATAAAGTTACTTGTAATTGCCTGTACAGCAATGGCTTCTGACTTTTGTCCACAAATACTTATATTAATCTCTGCCATCAAAAAGCAGAAGCTACAAAAAACCTCCCATACCTCTCTGATCTCATAGGGCATCAGCTGTGGCCAGAAACCAGGTCCTTAGACCTTCATATTTCTGTCCACAAAAATGCACTCTCGACACATCCTTTCTCCTTCTGTCAAAGCAACCCTGGGTTCACAGAAAATATACAGAGGCTGTGATCACCATTTCCAGCAGAAATTACAGCAATTTGATAAACAGCTGCTGTGGTAAATTCAACATTTTCTGACAACAGTAGTCATTCCTCCACACTCCTGGATGAGACACGGGCACACTGTAAGCTCTGTTAAGCTTTCTCATCATAACAGCCTGAATCATTTCATACTGTTTTCTTCATTTGTTTCATTATCAATCAGTTCTACAGTGACTTAGCTCCCAGTGCCTACATACCTCAATCTTGCCATGCTCAGCACTTAGCGCATTTGATCTGTTATACAATGTTTCAGATTCATTTATTCGCCCCTGCCTACCATCCTAGGTTTCACCAAAACTGAAACTCTACACAGCTGTGTATGGTTGAGCAATAGCTGCAACTTTCAGGGAAAAAAAAAAAAAAAAAAAAAAAAAAAAAAAAAGCATAGCTAGGTGAGTAACATAATAAGGATACCTAAGGATAAGGATACATGATAAGGATACATAAGGATACAAAGACATATGCATCTCATATCTGAGAGGTTCATTCTACTAGGCTGCAAGTGGAAAACTAAGCCTCAATATGTGGTGTTTCAAATGCCTTAAATCTTGGGATGCTCTTCATTAAGCAAATCCATGGAGAAGAAAAGTCTCTGCTTTGACTCAAGTAAGAAAAAGCACATTAGCATTTTGCTTTATGGGAGTAAGAGCTCTGATTCAGCATGGAGCAAATGGCCCACCTGCTAACAAGGAGGTGATATTCAGAGCAGACACTGAGGGGCAGGATGTGACAACTCAGCCTAAATACTGTCCTGTCTTCATCCCAGCTACATCAGTGATCCTAGCTTGCCACTGCCTGCTGTTTTACCAGACATGCATAGCATATCCTCTGTGGCACATGGACTCCTCTGGATGCACACGTTCCTTCTCCAGTGAGCACTAATTCATCAAGCATGCACATCTGAAGGGAGTACTGCAGCAGGAGCATAGAGAAGACAGGTCTAAGACTTTGTTCAGATTCTTTTTAGAAAGACAGGAGGAGGAAGCAGAAGGAAAACAAACTTTTGTTCTCAAATAAATGTGCACACCTTTAGTATCAGCTTTACTCTAAGGCAAGTTGTGTCAGGCATCTGCCAACAAAATCCATCAGAGCAAAACAGAACAATGATTCAAAAGGAAGGGTGGAGAGGCATTCTGGCATGCTGAAAGTAGAGCCAGAACTAACACTCTTTTCGGCAGGGGTACAGCATCCACTGGGGAGCCACACTGGAGCTCATAATCACCCTCTGCAGCACAGTTCTGGTCCTGTTGTTTTAAATGTCTTCACTCTGAACCTTATCCTGATTCCAAAACAGGACAGCATTCCCTTAACCATAACCATCAACTCTGGCCATGATAAGCAAGCACTATTTCTAATTCAACAGCCCTTCCAGAAGTGGCTCTTCCCTCAAAGTGTGTCAGGGACATCAGAAAACCAGAAGCAGTCAGGTGCCCTCTGACACCAGCCTGCACTGCAGGGGAAGCAGGTTTCCCTCTGCGAAAAGTTCTGCCCTGAGGGAACAAGTCCCTGCCCTGCAACCCTTCAGAGCGATGTGGACGTTCAGTCGGTGATACCCTTCCACGCTTCAGAGCCAACCGGACATAAGCAGTAGTACAGGCTGAATTTGGTTTCAAGGGAGATGAAAAGCTGTGCTTGAACAGCATGACTCTGAAAGCGGTAGCTCCACAGGAGAAAGCAAAGAAATCCCAACAGCAGTGGGATGTGATGAGTCAGTTCCTGCTACAAATGACCTGACCACATAAACGGACTGGGAACTGCTCTGCTGCAGCTTTGCTGCAGCTCCAAACCAGCTTCTTCAGGATTAGGAGAGTGTGAGCACATAAGCACTTCAAGCAACAATTTACCTTGCCAGTTACCTTCAGCTCTAGGGTTCTTCAAAGACACAACTGCAGGAAGGGGAGGAAGATAATAAAAATACAAATAATGCCCTTTCCTACCAGATGACTCAGTGTGCTATTTTACTCCAAATAGTTTAATCAGCTTTGAAGTCCTACGTATGGATTCTCTTCAAAGACATGCTTTGAAGTAGATCCCTCTTTGAGGATTGACACAGCTGCACTTTGCTGCAACTCAATTCAGTGGGTGTCTCATGAGCACAGCATCAGCCACGGCACACGAAGAGAGGATGGCTTCCACAAGCCAGAGTAACCACAAAGTATCCATTAAAAAATACCTCAGCCTTGTTACACCACACAGAGAGGAGTAAAGTTAAAAGTAACAAGCCCTGTAATGTACTAATGGTTATCAATACAACACATATGCAAGTCAATTTCAGGGGCTGAAATGCTTGCTGCTGCTTAAAAATAACCTCTTGCTTCCTGTAATCATTAACCTTTTTCTTTTATTAAAAGAATTCCTGCTGATCATAGAACAGGGAGCTAACAGCTGAAGCATTCAGAAAACACCATTTCTGGTACGCTTGCAGACAATAAATGCAGTCGTCATTGTTACAGTATCGCAGCATTAGGACAAGAAGTCCTGTCACATGCAGGGACAGGACTGCAGCCCTTCTGAAAGACAGCGTGTCCTTTATCACACAGACATGCTGGCCCGCTGCCTGAAGTACAAATGTCTTGCTAAAAATACTTCAAGTTTGATTCCCTTTTGACTTCAGGCTTCTTACATCGTTATGTCAAGGTTTAGTGGTCATAAAGGGACTCTCACCCCATTAATGCCAGCATGCCACCATGCCTAGAAAGTGAAAACCCGGCCCTCACCAGAGAGAGTATCCAAGGGCTCCCCCTGCAATGAGTATTTCCGACCGATGCATTCACATATAGACTGGTCTTCTGAATGCATCAGGATAGTCCCATGTTCAGGATCTGGCCCACCTGTCCCCAAATATAAACAAAGAACAGACCCAAAGAATGCACTGCAGACCCATGACCTTGCTCAGAAAACACTCAGCCCCTAAGTGCTTCAGTAACACTCAGGCTCTCCAATCTGAGCCCACCTGCTCCAAGTGTCAAGAGCCATCCCCGTGCTCAGCACCAGCATGACTTTTGCCCAGAGGCTCCTGCAGGGTCCTATAGGACAGCAGAACTAGAAAGTCAGCAGAGTACTTCTGCCCTCACCTGGGCTCAGTTTAACTGTTCAGAGGCTAGCCCAGAGAGAGCTTATTAACAGGGCAGCTGGTCCTCCCTTTGCAGGAAGCCAAACAGATGCATAAAAATACAGGTGTCTACACCTTTTGGTTCAAGCTTTCCTGCAGATGTGCAGATGGAGCACTTCAGCACTGGCACTAGTATCACACAGGAGCTTTACACTGAAATCATGCAGCAAAATGAGCCACCTATCCCCCAAAATAATGAATAACAATTTTAAAAAAGAGTTCCACAGTAAAGAAAAAATAACCCCCAACAACCCACAGCTCACCCAGCTGTGCTACCAAGGAGTCTGTATGCTGTGTGCCCTGTTCTTCACTGCTGCTCCATCATCACATCCAAAGCTATCCATGCCTCTACGCGGTCCTGCCAGGCTCTCTCTATCCCAACAGACAGATGGAGGAAGAAGAGACTTAACCAGCAGTAACATGGATGGGGACTTGACTAGCAGCCAGTCATGGCTAACGGATGAGACACTGCTGCACTTTGGGACTGGCTTGGAGCTGGCAGAGATGCCACCGTTTTGGTGAATCAAGGCTTCCTGACCTAAATGGCTTTGACTTTAATGGAGATGTGCCAACAGATGCCAGCTTAGAAGCTGAGCTGCTGACAGCTCTATACTGAGGCACTTTGTGTAGCAAACTGATCAGCTGCTTCACTTTTTTTTTTTTTCTTCTTTCTCTTTTCTGTCTCTGTCAGCTCCTGGATATTTGTTTTGTTTGTTTTATTTTCAGAGGAGGCTGGGAACTGAGGAGGCAGAAAATCAGCAGCCTTTTTTTTCCTAAAACAACAGTTTATTTAGGAACTAGAAGCAGCTTTACAAACTCTCACTAAACTGGTGTTGCAACCTTCATTAGCCAGAGCAAAGACAAACTCTCCACATTGTCCCTCCAGAGCCTTGATAAAATGATGCCACTTTTCTGCAGGGAATACCAAGGTGAGCAGTGTGGCTTAACATTTTTGAAGTTCCTATGGTTTGCAATAACAGGAAAAATCCTCAGCTGTAAAAATGCCAGTGGTGTCTGAAATTTACCCTTGTGAACTGTGTCGCTTCATCTGTACCTGGATTCAACATACCCACACCAGCACATTGTGCTTAGTAGTGTAGGCTCAGGAACTGACGCCCATGTGCCAGCAAATGGGCTCCAGCGATTGTTTGCTTGCTCACCAACGGCAGATTAATTTGACACACTTGCTCTTCTAGGACAACAACCAATGACATTCCTCTGAATAAGTTTCCTTATCCTGGGCATATGGTTATTAGCAAATATGAAGTCCCAACTTCTGAAAGTCCTATCCCTCCTAGGTCCCAGAGTTTGTCATGAGGCATGACTGAAGGCAAAAATCGTCTGCTTAGGAACATAGAGGTCTCATATTTCACACCACATGAAAAAATTCAACCAGCACAAAAGGTGAGTATTCAGAGAGGAAAAAAGTTCTGACAGACTGTTGTTGAACAGACTAATAAAATGCATGTATAAAGATTACATGTCAGATATCTAAGCATTGAGTCTCATATCTACACTGAAAAATAAAACACCTTGGACAAAAATACCAGTGTGCAAACTGAAAGCCACACTTATAACTAGTATACAGGATATTAATAAACTGTGAGGAGACTAAGACAATTAATCTGAAGAAATTAACAAAAACTAGGTTTATTTGTGAACAAAGTCTATTGTCTTAAAGAAAGAATAAGCTTAGTGCCAACTAAGAAACTGCTGAAAATGACCCACGTGCAGGAGAAAGAAAACTATCACAAGAACTCCTATAAGAGGCCCCAATAATTAAAAGCAACCTGGCACCCTTGGGAACTGCAGTTTATCTTCTTGTGCTTTTATTCTGAGAATCATCAGATTGCTTTAGGGAGTGTGTTTTTTTCCCCACTTGAATACATATGTGACTAAATATGTGCTTGGAACTCTAGGAGAAAAAAAAACATAACAGGACTTGTAGAATTTGCTGAGCACCAGCAGTTCTTTGAAGATGATGGCAGGTGGGAAATCCTTAGCATTTTTGAGGAGTAAGAGCTGCAATACAGATTTTTTTTCTCTATGGACTGAGAAAAATCTTGGGTAATGTCCTACCAAAGAGATCACACCTTCTCAACTCAGGAAAAGAAATGTTGCAAGTTTTTCATTTGGGCTGATGGGTTTTTTTAATTTCTTATTCTGACTCTATCATATAAGGGGAGAAAAAACAGAAAGCCTGCTCTAAAGAGTGCAGTAAAAGAAAAGACTACTATAAATTCTGTCTTTGAAGTCTGAAAGTAGAAAGATGGAGATCATCACAGACCGCATTTCATACTTCACTTTTAATCACACTGATGCTCTGCCTCTTACCGAATATGTAGAAAATACAACTCACTTTTCCCTCATGTATATCTTACTGCTTTGGAAATAAATCCCCTCATCCCACTATGACTTTGTGTAAATGGTTACACCTAGTCCACACAACATAAACTCAGGCTTAGTGTCCGGGTAGCACCTTACAGTTTTCTTTACTGCCTCTGATAGTAAGAACAAACTCCCATATACAAAGGCTGAGCCTTGATCCATCTTAACACAACCACTGGCATGAGAAGGGAGGCGTCCATCACCTGGGGCATAGGTGGGACAGTGGTGACCATGTGCCTCTGCAAGGATAACCAGAGACAAGGGTACCAAACATGGCCTGAATGCAAGTCTCTACTGCCACTACAAAGCTTCATTACACTGGTAACCTGTGGGTCAGCACACTTCATGATGATCCCATGGTACCCTGACATACAGAAAGGCTGTCATTTAGTTCTGAAACCTCAAACACTACCCCTCCTCCCCCAGTTCTTCCACTCCTTCCTGTGTGAATTTAGGACTACTTCAACCACGGAAATTTCATTTTTTTCCCCCAGAGGAATGATCATTACCTACATAGGAAAGAGTTTAAGTGCCCCAAAGACACAAAGAGCTGGAGCTATTCCCAAAGGAAGGCAAGCTGCACACCCTTCTCCACTAACCATCCCTTCTCCACAGAGCAGGCACAAAGGGCACTTAATCTGTGCTAGGAAAGGACTAATTGCAAAAGCAAGCCAACCTGCCCTTCAGGAAGACCCAGAGGCCAGCTGACATCCCCCTGCCCTAAGAAAGCCCAGCAAGTGGCTGTCAGAGCAGGCAGGTCCATCATACTGCTCTCACCAGAACCAGGACTTACTGCGTTTAACCACGGCCAGCAGCTGACAAGCAGGACAGTAGGGATGAAATCTCCAGACACCAAGAAGCCCACAGGAACTTGCAGCCTGCAAGTCTCTAATAATTTTTTTCCTCCTCTTTTTTTCTTTTTTTTTCAGTTCTGAAGGCATGTGACCAGCCTTCACATACCAGAGCTGACCCCTCCCAAAGCCGGAGATTTCCTAAGAACGGAGAAGGATGTTACACTCCCGCTTATTCATTACAAGGCTAGGTTTCCTAGCCTTTATGCATCAAAACCTCACTCTGCTCAGGATCCACATGTCAGTTCTGCACTGGATCCCTCCGGACAGGTGCAAAGGAGGCTGTGGTACTCAGCTACCTGCTATCAGGGCGGCATGCCACCAGGCTACTCCTCTCCTAACTAGCACACGGTTTTGAATCTCCAGGTGTAAAACCACTAGCTCTTTTCTCTCACATCCCCTGTCCCCTTCTGCACTGGCCAGAAAGAGATGCCTACGTTTCACACTGCTTCCTCCACAAACTGACGCTGGTAATTGGAAGAGTGCTCCCTCCGCACACACTTTTCGTGTCACCGAAATACCACGGAACAGGACATTGATGAGGTTTCGGTTTCGGTTTTTGCTTGCTCGGGTTGGCAGCGCAGTTTCTGGAGATGAGAGGGCTTCATGCTCCTTGCTGTGCCGCACTGCCACATTGTCCTGCTTTGCTCCCAACCCACCCCCGTCCCCGCCCCGCATCCCAAATTCCTCCGCTTCGCTTTGCACTTGCCAGTATCCACATGCTGAGACCCAATAGCTGCCCCCACCCCTATAGGAAGGGCTCCTCCTGCCGGCACCGCCCGCCGGGGCTGGGGCCGGAGCCAGCGCCGGGGCCGAGGCTGGAGCTGGAGTCCCCCCGGGTCGGGCAGGGCGCTCGGGGCGTTCGGGGCCAGGCGCGGCGGGGCGCAGTGTTTGCCTCTCCCTCCCCCTCCTCCGAGAGGGAGGGAGGGAGGGATGCAGGAGGGACCACTGCGGTAGGTGCCCCCGTCGCTCTGCAGCGCTAGGCGGGCGGTACTCGTGAGAAACTGCGGTCCTAAGCACAGCTGCAGGCTCACGGCACCGCAGAAAGCAGAACTTCAGCAGGGGGCACAGAGGTGCCGCAGAGGCTGCCATACACGTATCACATACGCGGATTTAAAACCAGTCTCGGATTGCTTCAGGCAACACAACCGCGCGTGCGAACTCCCTAAGCAGCCACGGCTCAGGAGGCTATTTCTGGTTCACCTGACCATCACCATGACACACAGTCTTGACTCCTGTGCAAATATATCACACACCACCCCCAGGTTGCACACAGTGCTTCTTACTCACAAACTGTAACACCGTGATTCCTCACTGGCTCCAACAAAACAGGACACGACTTGTCCGTGACCTCTACAATACAACATTCACATATAGTGCAATACAACATGGTATTATAATACCAGACCAAGAGGGGTCATGTTGGATAGAAGGTTATCACTGGGAGGATTACTCTGTTGGGAATATCCATGGCTGGCCATAGTGCTGCAGTGACACACTATTGGCACCAACACCTACCTTAAGTGAACCTCCAAGGTTTGTCCCTAACAGAGCCTGCAGACCACAACAGCAGAGCTTCCTAACAAGCCCACTGCTGGGGACACTTCTTTCTTTTTTTATTAAGGGGACAAAAGATGAAAAATTAAAAAAGCCTCTGTTGGTTTATCAGTATGGCTGAAAATTTAAACTAAAATAATTCCTACTAAAATCCACATTAGGCAGGCACCTAATGTGACTCAACTAAGTACACCTTGACTTTATGATAATGTTTTTCTTGATGAACCAGCGTAAGTCTTACTTGACAGTACGTTAGTCTAGATATTAGATGCTGCAACTATGGGGTAACAGAATCAGGGTCTGCATGTGCTACTTGTCCTCCACCACTCAGTTTTATGTCAGTCTCCATTTCTGGTATAAGTGAGGAGCTGCAAGTGTCAGGACTGACCTCAGTTTCTGGATCCATACGGGTTATTGCAGACTAGCAGTGCCTCCTTGCCTACTGGCACCATGCATACAAAACCTACAGTAGGACTGATGGAAAAAAGATTTTAAACTGCTAATTCCTTATGCCTGTTGTTTTAAAAGCAAACTGTAACGTAATCCACAAAGTTAGCAGAACCACTTCTGCTCAAAGAACTTCTTTTCATGCTAGCACAAAAGTAATAAAACAGGTAAAAGATCACCCACTGATGACTCCCAGGAAAGTTCAAACTGTATTAACCTCATCTGAGGGAATAGTCTAAGGACTCTTAAATAACATCCTGTCCCTGGAGTATAGAGACTAGATGCATCTTTGTCACTTACAAGGTCCTTCATCCCTTTGTATACGAGTTGCACCCTCACTATTCTGCAGATTATTGCTTTTGACTCAATCTCCCACTTTATGGCTGCCTTTCACTCTCCCTATCCTCCCTGACAGGACACGAGGAAAGTTTGCTTACAGAGTAAGTTTGTACAATTGTACAGTATCTTCTAACCACTCAACCTAGTTTTTGCTTCTCACATGACTCTTAATAGGTTTTCTTATCTCTTCCTTTACCTAAATGGAAATTATTAACATTTTTGCAACACTCCCTCCTCTCTCAATAAGTAACTAGTTCTCAAATGAAAGAAGCAGTTAAAGTCTCCAGTCCCATGAATGTGGTAAGAGCAAAACCTCATGCCAGCTGAAGTAATGCTCAAAACTCCCACTAACCTCAAGATACGAAAAGCTACGCCCAGAGACACACCTTTAATATCCATATCACAAACTACATTTGGACAACTCATCCATGTGCACAGAGTGTTACTGCTCCTAAAATTGTTCCTAATAAATTTAGGTAGGAATTGGAGCTGAACAAGGTTTATCTGTAACCAGTAACTAACTCCTCCAGGGACATGTTCCAGAGATGTGACAAGATTAGACAGACTTTTATCAACACAAGTATCACCTAATAAACCTTCATAAAGCAAATTTGCACTTTTCTAATGAATGGTAGGTTTGGATGCCTCACTTCTCTCCTGCAGCTCACTCTGTCACACTGGAAATTATTCACTGTAGAAAATTTGCAGTGTTGGAAGATGCAAAACTACACTCCATGATAGTATGCTGAAG
This sequence comes from Formicarius rufipectus, assembly GCA_013399695.1. Lineage (NCBI taxonomy): Eukaryota > Metazoa > Chordata > Aves > Passeriformes > Formicariidae > Formicarius > Formicarius rufipectus. The sequence goes on from VXAU01004937.1 coordinate 231,234, forward strand.
AAAACAGATTGTGGAAAAATCAGCAGACACACAGAAAGCTCACCCACTGCTTTTACCTTTCCCAGTGACGAACTTCTGTGACATCTCCTTTGAAGAGTGTTTTGCTTGTATCCCTTAAGCCATTAGCAATGCCTTCACCACATTCTTTTGCCTCCCTATCAGGGACATCTGGCTGCCCCACAGCTGATGTCCGATCTAAAAACTGTCCACCTTCCTTCATGCGCTGCTGGATCATGGGAGTGAGTGGCATCTCAAAGCTGAAGTAGCTATCAGGCTCTGAGTACAACGTCTCCAGCGACTCTGCACTGTAGTATAAAGATGCATTGTCTAAGATGTTCTCGAACTGTGAGCTGTACAGATCAGTGGAGACATCAGAGTGTCTCTGTCCAAGAAAATCTTCATATCCTCCTGTGGCTGCTTCACCCTCCTCCATCATCCTGAAAATTAAGGAGAAACAGCTCATTTCAGCTTGGGGGCAAGGTTTAGACAATTGGTTGAACCTTCTCACCTTCCACCTTTGTGAACAGAAAGGTCAACGCAGCTTTGTGCAGGAGAGGGCACAGCAGGTAAAATGGTAGTTTCTTCTTGCACCACCTCTGTTTATGATTGGCACCATCTCCCTCTCCGGGGACATAAAAAGAAACAATCTTCTGAGTAAAAAAGGGGGTTGGGGGACAGCCTAATATTGTCTAACAGATAACATCAGCTGCTTATGTGCAAAGGAGAAGCGCACACACATTTGCATGAAGTCTGTCCTAATATCAGTGCAATCCCAGAGGCTGCACATGTTAGAGATGTTAAGCAGAGCCTCTCCCCCTGAAGGATAGTTTGCTAGCTCTGCAGTCCTAGGACTGGGGTCTTCAGAAAAAAGCTGAAAGAAATTACTCTAAAATGCAAAGGGAAGCAAGTGCATTTAAACACATGGAGATTTAAAGGGAGAAGACTCAGCCTGCTTGCTAATATACAGGGGAAGGTGTAGCATCCCCCTAGAGAAACTTTTCTTCTCTGCTGCATCAGATACTGTGGGGTTCCTCATGCCATATGCCAGAGGTTAGGGCTGCCAGCCTGAGTAATCTCATGTTCTAGCCACAGCAAAACTCCACATATCCCAACGTGCAAAGTCAGGAGAGCCTCCCTTACTGAGATCCTGTTGCCTTGTCAGCAAACAGCTCGCCAGGTCAGAGTGGGCACAGTTTGACCAGAGCATGCCAGTGGAACACTCTGCTTTGTCTGAGATGTGCATCAGGAAAGAAAAGCAAGCAAATCAGAATGCCCTCAGAAAAAGTAGAGCACAATTTTTTGTATAGCTAAAATTCTATAAAGATAGATAGATAGATAGATAGATAGATAGATAGATAGATAGATAGATAGATAGATAGATAGATAGATAGACAGATAGATAGATAGATAGATAGATAGATAGATAGATAGATAGATAGATAGATAGATAGATAGATAGATAGATAGATAGAATATAGAAAGCACATCACAGCATTTATCCTCTTATAATCTACAAGGCCCTCAATAAAATGTCTTTATTATCTGACCTCTCAAGGGTGCTCACACTGTTCTTGCCCAAACTCTGGATGAAATCAGAAAATCTAGACAGGTGCATATGGCCAGGCCCTCATGCTGTTTATATTTAATTATATGACATGTCTGGATCCCAACTCCACCTGCTGTGGATGCCTTGTCACACAGACATCACTGTGCAAACAGCAAGACATGTTTATGTTTCAAAACATGAGATGGACTTCAAACTTCAGCAAGGTGGTGTGGAGGGGTTTCAGTCCAAACTTCATGCATTAGCCATCACCAGACATGAATTACTACCATAGGCACCATGCTGAAGGCAGCAAACAAACATTTGTTGGTTCTCATTAGCTTCTAAAGAGGTAGGCACAAGCCTAGGCCAAGAGAAATCCCACCTGACCCCTGTGTCCCTCCAAACACCATCTCACCTGCCCTGCCCTTTTGCTAGCACAGCTGTCTCTTCCTCGCCACGGTTCTTCTTGTCTTTCACAGAAACTTCATCCTTCCCACTTTCATCGTGCAACGCTAGAGGAGTGGATCCAGATATAGGGGGTCCCAGCCTTGGGTCCTCACAGACCTCACTCTGTGTGCTGTCTGGTAAGGAGAGCAAGCCTGGGGAGACCATTGGTGATGCAGGGCGGCTGGATGTTTTGGAGAATGCCTTCCTCTCCACAGACACAGAGTCCATCAGTGAGTGCTTCTTTCTTCTCTGCTCCTCAGCTTTCTGCAACCATAAAACCTCCACCCCTTGAAATTCCACATGTTTACTCACAGCTGCCTCTTTAGTGAGCCTCTTCTCAGGACCCATTTGCATTTTGCCTTGACTGTACCCTGAAAACTCCTCAGAATGTGCCCACTCCTCCACTCTGATGACTGTGTCCCTGTTTGCCACAGATAGTCTGTGACAACTTGGTTTCTGCACTGCATGGACCTCCTCAGGTTTATTACTAATGGCTTGCAAGGACTCAGACTGCCTTTCTCCAGTCCATATTGCAGCCAGGTCTTCCTCTATGATCAAATGCTCTTTTTCCTCAGCTGTTCGTTCAGAAGGAAAAGGCATGTCTGAGAGTTTTTCTTGGCCTGCTGGAACTGGTTCTCTGGCTGCCTGCACATTTTGGCTGCCAGTAGCACTTTTTTTTTCCATTTGCGTCTCTGAATTGAGAGAAGTATTTTCTCTCTCTTGCACCTTTGTTTCTTCTAAACGTCGAGAGATTTTCATAATCTCTGGCATGTTACCCACAGGTTGCAAATCTTCTGAGATGTGCAGCTGCGCTGTCCCAGCAACAGGTCTCAAATTATCTGCAGGAGCTGCACACTGAGGAATGGGCCTGACACCACGGTGACTGTCCCGTCTTTCTGGGCTGTGTGTTACAGGCTCTGTGTGGCATGACAGTGAAGCTGTTGTTGCTTGTCTGCTTGGCTCTACAGTGCCGTACTCTGGAAATTCATTGATGATGGTATGAGGAAGCAAAGTGTTGCTTCCACGGCCACTACCTGCAAAGAAAAATAGAGACCCTGGATTTATCTACCACATGCACAAAGCAAAAAGCATGACCTCTCTTCCCAGTCCTCTCCTGAAAGAGCAACTACACCCTCCCCTGCAGGGAAAATACTGTTCAGTTTAATTCACTTCTGCACATTCTCACACTGCAGTTATCCAGAGTTAATCCTTTTACATAGGAGTTTTTGAGCTGCCCTATTTTGGGAGTGTGCACTACAGAAGAAGGAATGCTAGAAATGCCTGCTACACTTCAAGAAGGGTCCCTGTGGCCCATGAACACTCTGAGGCCACAGGCTAAGCACACAGGCTGAATAAAGGAGATATTCAGAGGCCTGACTTCCATCCAAAGCATGCACCACACATGATGGTTCTACTTAAAACAGAAGTTTTTAGGTAATTTTCACTTGTAAAGGTGAAATACTGGAAAGATAATCAGCCACACTCCGTAGATTCCACAGCCTTGACAAAACCAATTAGCTAAATTACAAAGCAATTAATGAACAATTCCACTTTCTGCCAGCACTTGCTTTAACAACTCCAGTAGCTGAGGGTCATGTTGAAGTGATGGATGGATACTGAGCAGTTCACATTTTCTGTTGCAGCAAATACACCACTACACACAAAGCCTACTACCACTGCCTTCCTCATGCTGCTTTTCCAACTGACATAGACAAAGCAGGAGCAAAAATGGATGATCCCCTTTTCAAAGCACCAAGCACCCAGTGGCTCCCATTGTTGTGGGGTTACAGAGAACCATCTGTCCTCAGAAGGACCTCAGGAATCATGTAATGACCGGCACTTGGCCACCTTATACCATGGCCCAAGGAGACACTGTGCTTTTGGAAGAACAATAACAAGCCCCACAAGCAATGGCAGCATTTGTTGCATCCATCTGGGAAAAAAAAAATGGCCTGAGTATAAAAGTGATTTAAACCAAACAGCAGGGTGGCCAGACCCAAACACCTACTTTGAAAAATGCTGGGCTGACAACTCTGAAACTGGACACCAACCTGCATTTGGATGCTTTGCTTCCACTCAAGATGTATCTCTAGGTGCTGCACTGCAAACTTATCACTATCTCCGCTCTGGGCAGGCTGGCCACAGGCTGCAGCAGAAGCCATGCAGCTGTGGTTAATGATAGGCTGAGTTCAAGGTGATAGAGAGGATAATTTAATGCAAGTTCAGCACTGAATTAATGCAGATACCTATGTGCCACTGGTGTGTAAAGACAAGCAGAAGCTTATACCAGCCAGCTCACTATCCAGTATATCTAGCCACAGGGTAATTACCACACATGGTGTATGGTGCAGGATCAAAGTGACAGACTTGGACTGTGTCAAGTCAGTCTGTTCCCCAGTAGGTTTTTCAGATCTCATCTGCATGTTCCTTATTTAATCACTATATAATAAAAATTCAGTGCATCCGGTTTTGCTCAGATCACTTGGTTGCTGTTCGACAACGGTGACCAAAACAGGGACTTTTTCTCTGCTGCAAGGTCCCAGGAAAATGTGAGGAGCAAGGATGCCCTTTCCACAGCTGTATCACCAGCCTGCCTTCATGTCAGGGTTTCCAACACACAGGTGTGGGTACACCTATGGAACTTTTTCCAACTGCCCAAAGCACCAGACAAACAGCCCCTTTTGCACACAACTCAACCGCACAGTGCTTGGTGCATCCCAAGCCCACACTTTTCACAGCACAGGCACTAGGCTGCCTCTGGCAAACACTTCCACCAGGACAGACTCACATATGAGAATCATGCTGTGTGGTTGCAACATTCCTACACCTGTACTGGGAGAACCCTAAGTCAGCGAAAGGCCTGCTTTCCCATATCACAACGCTGGTCTGCTCTAATGCAGCGGCGTTAGTGCTTGCTGCTCTCTCAGCACTGTCTAGAGATGGAATTTTTTAGGAGAGAACTGTTGATAGAGAGCCTGTCACTATAGACAGTAATGTAAGCCCTTCTTGATGGACACATCCAGCTACAGAAACTCTGAATGTGCAGCCCTTACAAGCAGGAGGCACTCCATTTGCACTCACCTCATGCCTACAGCGCTGTGGGACAACGCTAGGCCAGGCTAATCCTTGGCTGCAATGCCCAAAGAATAGTAATGCATAGAGCCCCAGGAGCTGGGACCCCCTGAGCCTCACTCCAACACACACACCCCGCCTTGTTGGAAGAATGCCCGGAGCATTGGTCCTCGGCCTCCTGTGGGGCTGGGAGACAGCCAACATGCTCCAGAGGCCAAGCCCTAACAAGGCACCATACACAGACCCTGCCAAGGGCCCAGGCTTGTCTCTGCTAATTGCTATCTTAGCTTCTGAACTGACACGAGAGAAACAGAAGCAGCCTTATTTCTAGAACTGAAACCCAAGTGCACTGCTGCGCATCCCCATCTGCCACTGACAGCCACCACTGACAGTGGTAAGCAATCTTGAACAAGTTTCTGATTTACTTCTCCTCCTGAACTTCATCCCAAGCAAACTTTACCCTCTGGCTAGCCCAGAAGACTCCAGAAGTGGTATGCCTACAGAGCACATACATGCACATGTGGGTACAGAGAGATGGGTAGGATAAGGGAGAGTGTGCACTGGTACTCTCATGTCCCACACCTGCAATCTGTGCTCCATCTAGGCAAGAAAGCAGCACTTTCACAGTAGAAATTTAAGGCCTTTTCTACAGTGAGATGTCAGCAGCCCTGCTCTGAAAGGACTGCTGCTGTATGTGAGCACAAGTCAGTGGGATTCTTACCTTCATGGCATACTGCAGGAATATTGCCTAATTTTCTGCCTGATTAAAAAAAATTCATATTTGGCACCAAGGCAGTATTCTGTCCCTATTATGTTAGACACCACCATGCACATGACTGCCAAGGTCTCCACTCTTTGAGGTAAATCACAACAAATCACCTCCCACTCCTAAAACTGCAAAGCTTTTCCCTTTGCTCAGAGAGCTATTTCAGGTACCAGAGCTCAGAGGAGCTTGAGCTCTTTAAGGGAAACTCCTCCCTTATTCCCATCCACCACCACAGCATCATGTCTTGCTGCAGCTACTGGCATATCCTGTCCAACTCATCCCCCAATATGACTGCATTACAAACAAGGCTAGAAAGACAACAAAATTTAAGGACAGCACTGAAGATGCCCAGGGAAAAAAAACCCATCACCAAACAAACAAAGAAAGGACACACACTTTCAGGTAACACCAATTTCTACTTTGCATTGAAGGTGGCTTATTTCAATAAAGGAAAAAAAAGAAAGAAAAGAATGAAAAAGAGAGAGAGAAAGAGAGAAAAGAAAAGAAAAGAAAAGAAAAGAAAAGAAAAGAAAAGAAAAGAAAAGAAAAGAAAAGAAAAGAAAAGAAAAGAAAAGAAAAGAAAAGAAAGAAGAGAAAGAAAGAGGGAGGTAGACAAAAAGCTACAATAGAAAGAGGGTGAGTGACTAGCAAACTGAGACCGGGCAAATATAACGTAACAGCATTTGGCAGCCTTTCTGATGACTAGACGTTGGAAGAATTAATGACTTAAATTAGGCATAGATATGATAGTTCACAGGTAAATAATCATTCCATGTCAAGCAAGATTGTCTACAGCATAATAAAAGGAAATTCTAGGAAGCAAAACACAAGTTAAAAGCATAGACAGACATTTTGTTTACAGGTACATTTTACAAAAGAATGGTGTGAGTGTCTCTCTCTAAACAGTATATATATATATATATATATATATATATATANTGTAGGTGTAAACAGTATATATATATATATATATATATATATATATAAATTAGCTAGCTTGATAAATTAGATATATTTGCTTGAACAGTCTCCTTACTCACAGAGGTTACTGTAGCTCCAGCAGTTACCCATTGGTCAAAGAAATAAAATGCACAGATCATCAGTTTATCTATAGCGATACCAGCTAATTCAATTGCTCCTGTTCTAGTCAACTGGAATCAAAATAGTTTCAAATTTCCTGGCAGCTGCTGCCCTGCACTGCACACAATGATGTAAATGGATGCTTTCTGAGTATTATGAAACTGATGGGGGAACTGCAGTCTCATTCAGTCTATCGCAGGAGCTAAGGAGTCCACCTTGGCAGCTTGCAGGGGGAAAAAAAATGTTCCTCCAGCAAGCCTGCCTGACGGCATGCCAGGGAGATCTCTGTGCTTTGCTGCTGTTTATTATAACTGCATCCGTAAGGAAAGAATCGGGCAGAATGGCGATGCTGAGAGTCATGTGCTGATTTCAGAGAACAGGATGCTTTATGGCATTTCAGCATTAGTGAGCTGGAAACGTTCACTAAGCAGCCCAGTCATCTTGCATTTTATTTCTCTACAGCTCCTTGCACTGATCACAAGGAGAACGTGGGTGAGCTTGCATGCAGCATCAACAATCACAGTTGTGGCTTCTTGGTATTTCTTGCCACTATTTGTAGAAGGGCGAGTAAAAAGCAATACATGCATTAGGATGAAACAGATCTCTAGCTGCCAGAGCTTAATGAATAAATTGCAGCATTTATGATATTATATCATTACTGCAGCCTGTAAGAGAGGAGGGTTACACATATCTCCTTGTCCTGCACTCCCTCAAGTTACAACTTCTGTGGTCACTAAAACTATTCCAATTGATAAAGCAGCCTGCTCAGGCTGAGATGGTGCAGCCATTCCCTATGAGAGGGGAGGGATGCTGCACAGCCTCTAGCAGCCTTGTGCAGCAGCTCTTTTTCCAAATGATGTCATTCTCCATGCCGTGATAGGTCCTGCCTGGACAGCGTAGCCAAAGCCAGAGGATTAACATAATGTAAGCACAGTGCTTTTGTAACTGGACTGCAAACACCCAGACACGACTGAGTGCAGGGTTTTCTGCAGCTTGTAGCCACTCCAGGTTTTTGGGCAGTTGGCCTGCCCCAAAAAGGGGAAGTGGAGCCAAGTCTTCATCCCTTCTAAAGCTACAGTGGCACTATGTAAAAACAAGTTGGTGAAAATGAAGAAGCTGAGTGAAAGTGAGAGGGAAGCAGAGGGAAGAGATAGGGGAGAGTTGCTTAGAAATAAGCCATGGTTAAATCCCTCTGTGTCTTACCAAGCAGGCAGAGAAGGTAGAGAAAATCAGAGGTATAGCAGACCTACACAGAAAAGTGACCATGTTGGCTGAGATTCCTCACTTCAAAAAGAGACCACCAGTGGGAGTCCCTTCTGTTGTTACTGGGAGGTTTGACACAGAGCCCAACAGTATGCCCAGGCAGCTTGTTCCTTGCATTCACCATGCTTGAACAGCCAGGCAGTGGTGCAGTAGCTGGCAGCTCAGAGTTACCCAGAAATTAAACTAACTGGTTCAGAGAAGAAAATAATCCCCCTGGAAGCACCCAGGGGGGTTGTGTTGCTCAGGATATCCCACACCCACAGCTTGGTACACACTGGAGGAGGTTATCAAAGAAATACTGCTCACCACTGGTCTTTCATACTTCCTTAAATTCAAGGGGTTTTGGGCTACCAGAAGCTGTGCAAGGTCAACCTTCAGTCTACCACAGGACAGTCATGCTCATGCTAGGTAAATCTGTCACAATTCTCTCTGCGAGCCAAATCCCTAAGCTGGAGTCTAGTACTAATGGGATGTCCAAGCTGTCATGGCTTGAAAAACAGACTAAGAAAAGCTGCTAGGTTAAGAATGCAAATTCTCTCCATTAAGAAAACACTGACCAAAACAGCATGTAAAACATATAGGACACTGTTTGTCTGTTTGAGTGTTTGTGGGAGGGATGTTTTTTGCAATTGCACAAGTTCTAACCCTATTTCTGATGGAAAGGTTTATGTAGGCAATGTTGTGACTTGGTTGCATATTTTCTTCCCCCACAGATGCTAACTAATTCCCAATGGTAAGAAGGGTTTGGGACCACTTGCATAACCCCAGCTGCACTGAATTAAGAGTCCTCCAGAGAGTCCCGTACCTTTAGTCCCACTGCAGGAAGAATGGCAACTTGCCGCAGCAGCTCTCAGTCCTACAGTGAGCTCAAAACAGGACGAAGTCCAAAACTAACATGCTGCATGTGCTGAGAGGATTTGGTGTGCGGGATTATCCACTACAAACTGCTGTATGGGCCTCAGATGGTCAGGGAGATACCTCAGTCCCAGGAGTCATTACCCTGGAAAGCAAAATGTTAGAGTGAAACAGCCACTAGAATGAGCAGGAACAGGAAGGGAATACAAAGGGAATATCTGGGCTCCTTATCCTTATGTGAAAGTGCAGGTGAGTCTTACTGTACCTAATGTACTTTTCTTCTTTAAAGTCCTACACCTTGGGGTGACATAGCTATGACAATCTCAAGTTTTGGTTTAAGACTGATGTTTGGAAAATTAATAAATCCAAAATGTAGAAGACAGATTCAGAAAGAATCTGAAATTTTCTATTTTTCTGCTGCTGTGATTTAGAAAGGAAACAGATAAGAGTTAAGTTTCTGAGTGTAGATACACACAGTGACAGCAAGAATCACTTTAAAAGCTCCCTGAGAGCCTTCAGATGAAGAACAAACTTCTGGAGCAGTGACAACTCACAGCTGCTTTGACACCTGCAGGATCTAAAAAGACTTTACAGCCTTCCTAATTCCACTTGCAATTAATGTGATATATTTTAAATATATTTTTAAAGAATTTTCTCAAAACACTCCAAACATTGCTTTGAGCAAGCAACAATGGCTTAAAAAAATCCCACACTACCACACACATTTTCCAGAAACTCTGGATTTTTGCAGATCCAGAAACAAGGCACATGTGCAGAAAAGGATGTCCTTTACTGTCCAAGAGATTGAAAACAATTAACCAGGCTAAGAGTAAGCTTGCTAAGCAGTCCTCAAAGAACTCCAGAAGCTGGATATCAAGTTATGCACCCAGCTAAAGCAAAAATAGGACACAGAGGGACATGTGCATCTCCGAGGCTCCAAGTATTTGTTGATAAAGGACATGCTATGCAGCTGGACATTGCATAGTAACTTTCCAGCAAGCTCACATAGTGAATGAGATTCCCTTCCTCAGGAAGCTGGGCAGAGCTAAATAAACAACGTGGAGGTCTAGAGCAGAAGGCACTTGTTGAAGCAGTGAACTGTGAAGAGGAAAAATACTTGTTGTACACTGTGTTACATTTTTTCAGTGTGCTATCAGTCCAGAACTGCATCTACCCACATAATTCTAATTAAATGCCCTCTCCATGTTCTTATCAAGCCATCTCCAGCAGCAGGTTAACATGCATCCATTCCTTCAGAAAGCTTCAGAAATTAAGCAAGGCTACAGCATGACTGAGGCTTTATGTTGATGTGCTGCCGATTTCACCAGATGATGGGGCTGGAGCTAAGGAGAGGAGGCCATGGTTGCAAGCAAAAAGGCAGCTGTGCCCCACTGCACCTGCTCAGCTGGCTGAGCCACCCCTGTTGTGCCTACTGACCTGGATGCATTATTTGCCATCTGCCTAATGGAAGGGAACAGCTTGACTGCCTCCACGGAAGTGTTGCTGTGCCCTGCCAGCTTCAGCCAAGTTCAGCCTGTACCACATGTGCTCAGAGCATCTGATGTGGCCGAACATTGATGTGCTGCCAGCATCACCAGGTCCCCAAATATTTGTATGCTCACATCAGCATGACTCTCAGCCTTGCTGGAGAGCCCACAGACTGGGAGGCAATTACTGCCTTCACTCATTTCCTAACTTCTGAGTGCTTAATCCTGCACATTTAAAAAATAATATACAAACAGACCATGTTTTAATGATTATTTGTACTAAACCCTTGGCCTTCAAACAACTCTGTTGTTTACCAAGTCGAGGATGTGGTAATCTCCTCCCCACAGTTGTAGGTTATGATAACTGGAACTACCCAGCTTTCAAGTGCAGATCACAAGACATAAAATTTCCTCCTGTGGAGCAAGGGACTTAGCATAATGCCTCGTGCTCCTTTAGTTTTCCTCTCCCTGGGACTGGAAACCCAAACACCCATCACCGCACACCTGATGGCTCCAGAGCATGCCTCAGATTCTCACAAGACCCAGGAAGCAGTATGCAGAAATTCAAAGAGAGACAGCAAGAGAGCTTCACTTCATGCAGCTGAGATGCAGAGTACAGTGCAACCTGTCCTCCTGCACCAGCATTAATTTTTCCATGTGCACAGTCTGATGTGCTCTTCTGACAGCACTGTAAGAACTTGCTGCTCTCCAGAGCATCTAAAATGACCTGGTTTACTCCATGCTGAAGTGAAAGAAGAGCACTCAGCACATCCAGTGAACATGCTACTGTCAGGTAATCACTTCTTTCAGTGCACAAACTCAACTGGAAAGTTTTAATAGAGTACATTTGGAGACCTAAATTAAAAAAGTTAACCTTCTTTTTGCATCATTGCCGACTTTCAGTGCAAAGCATCACAAGTATCTGTGAGAAAACTGATTGCATACTGATTTAATAAATCCTGCAGGTCTTCAGTGTGTCAGAAAATGTCTCATCTAGTGGGACATTAGAAAGAACAACAAAATGCTGATTAAAGTATGCACAAGAGGATGATAGAATTTTAATTAAGGGGGCACCACAGGTCCGAGCTTTCTCTGTTTCAGCTTTGTGTGTGTGTCCATCCCTTTTAAATGCTGCAGGACATCTGATGTACCTGTCCTCCACCATACTTAAGCAACATGAATGTGAAAATCAGGCAGTCCTCTAACCCTCAAAAAAATGCAGTTTTTCAGCTTTTCAAGAAAGCAGAGCTGCAGAGGAAGACACTAGACCAGGGAGCCCAGACTTTCAGGATTGCCTGGAGATAGAAAGAGCAAGAGATGAAAGCATGACAAAGGGTGGTGCCTCAAAATTGAAAGCAATGGGGTTAGAGCACTGGGCAAGATTACAGTCAGCAAAATGGGCTATCATGAGGACAATGTAATGTGAGTGCCTGTGGTCTAAAGGCAGTTTTTAGAGTGAGGATCAAGAAGGTACCATTTCCACGTAATGCAAGGAGGATGCAGGAGAGACGGACATGCATGTCTTGAAATGGTGCAGAGGAAGCAAGCAAGGGAGAACATAAAGGACAACCTAGCACATCAGTAGTGGTCATTTTACACAAAGATACTGGGGTAATTTTCTTAAGGCTCCTTAAATCAGCATCACAGGACCATGAAAAGGCTTTGCTTATACCAGAAAGCATCCATTGTGCTCTTCCTTTGCTCTTGAAACAACATATTTTACATAAAAAACAACAGTTTCCATGACTGAAGTTCACCAATTAGTATGTTGCACAGCATGTGTTTGGTTTTCTTTCATATGCCAGTTCTGGCATTGTTTGACCCCTTGCAGAGGTGATTCGGTGCACCCATGTCAGAAGAAAGTAAGCCTCTTCTTTTAGAATTGTTCTTTTAGTATTGTTTGGGGGGTTTTTTGTTACTCAGTTTTTGCTGGCTTGAACTTGCTAAGTAAACAGATGAGCACAAGAACTAGCATGAGATAATCCGTGGCAGTGTGTGTCTGGGACCATCTCTTTTGGCAGAAGCAAGCTGTTAAATGAGCTCAGTTGCCTCATGACACCTCACTGAACACAAAACAGCAAGTGACAGGCTTTCCAAAAAGCTATTTGTTTCACCAGGAATTCAAAACCAAGCTTCTTCCAGCAGCTGTTGGGAAACACCAGATTTGCATAGCAACATGGGCACTATTTGTACAAGGCTTTTTTGTAAACGATGAGATTAAACTCTCTGTTACACAGGGGGGATGAAAGCTTTCTCCTCCCAGAAGCATCAGAGAAAACACTATTTACTAATTTTAGGAAGCTATTCTCTTCCTAAGAACAGTCTTGGATTTATTTTCTCATATAACAGGAATTACAGGATATTTGGCCTTCATGTTTACTTAAGAAATTATTTTGTAGCATCCCCCACTGTTTTCCCCAAGAAAGCACATTTTAGGACTAAGTCATGTTGCTGGAGGTTTTTTTTTCCTTTTTGGTAGTTAAATATATTAACTGTAAAGTCATAAAAATCAGTACTGTAGCATGCTCAAGCCTAAAGATAAGTCTGCTCAATAAAGATCACTGTTTCCACAGCTGTTTCCAGAGCAGGGTAGGTTTCCATATATAACAAGTGCCCTTTATGTCAACAAGTTTGAGAAGACGACCTGTCCAACCCAGACAAATTCATTTTCTAAAAAACATTTTCTTTTGCTGGAAGGCAAAAGGCTGAGGTTTTGCCAAGGAAGGTGACCGGGCTCTGCAGGGACACATGGCCATTCATGGTGCATCCTGCCTGCTCCCACAGTGGAAGTAGCAGTCCCATGAGCAGGGTCTGCAGGGAGATGTGTAACCACAAGCCCAACCAAAATGTGATGAGGGTCTGAGAGGCTTGAACCTGCTTCCTCTCCAAGTAACACATCCTGGGCAGGACGATGAGCAACAGAGAGAGAGAGGAGAGGAGGCAGCACAGATTAAAGATGAGCACATGAGGGCATCAGTGATCACAAATATCCCAGACAAAACTAGACTGACAGCAAAGGAGAGAAATTATGAGAAAATGTTTTATTAGTATTTGAATATTGTCAATTAAATACCTCTTCTAAAGGCATATAGCTTTTTATTCTTCATTCTCTTATCTATGAAAAAGATCACAAGCTGGAAGGTAAAAATCAGCCCGGGAGCTCTATTAACAAGTATGCCATCTAGGTAAACAGAAATATTCTTCCTTCTTCATGAATTGGCTTGTCTGATGCAAGTGTTTTAGTACTCAGTTAAAAAATCTATAACCTCAAAAGCATCCAGCAGGGCTTTAGTAATATAGCTATGGCTGAAAAGAATAAACCAGAATCAGTAATAACTACGCCATTCAGCAGCTTACATGTTACCCATACTCACAAGTTGTTCTCTTGATCAAGTTTAAACATCCACACTTCTCCCAGCCCTGCCTCTGTCACTCATTTGCTTAAAATATTTCATATTTTGACCCCTAAAAAGTATGTCTTCTTTATTTTAAAGGCAACTTTAGAAAGAACCAGGTTTGTCTGGATTTTCACCGTTTTTTTTCCCCTTCCTATTTAGCACAGAGAAGAACAGGCATAGCTGCTTCCTCCAGAAACATATGTCAAGATATACTTGACATAAATAAAAAATAAGTCAGCACTTGGTGCACAGAGGCCTGGGTTTGTACTACTGTGATCTCAGTCACCCCCTCCTCATTCATCTCCAACTAGTAAGCAGTCAAAGCGTGCTTGCTTGAAGAAAAAAGTAGAAGGGGCAGTAGCACTCTCATTTATCCACTGCAGTCAAGTGTGTTGGAGGAGGAAAAGGAGGATGCATCTGTCTGTGACAGCATGAGGCCAGTCTGAATAGGCACAATGTCACTCAATTTTTGGGTACAATTCAAAAATGTTATATGTTAACCACTGTTAAATATTTGGAAACCCTCACTTGAAGTCACTCCCATTTTGCTAATTGTTAGCCACTAATAGTAGTTTCACATTAACAAAGGAACAGGAGGAGATTCAGAAATGCCAATACATCTGACTTACTCTTCACCACTCTTTATTTTAGGGCTCAGCTTGGAATACCCATCACATTTGATAATTGTTTTGGCTAGGAATAACAATAGATTTGCTCAGATTTATTAGACACAGCATACTTTATTTAATACCAATGCCTGCTGACAATGCTCTCACATTGTGTCTCTCCAAGCAAAAAATGAGGTCATCATGATTCATGTATTAATCCGATACACACTTTGTAGCAATCTGGAAAAGCTTTTAAAATTCCTAATTGAGGACCTTCGGCTTGTTTGGCTTTTTGTGTTTGTTTTTTTTTTTTTTTTCCATTTGTACTTTGGGGCTTTTTCCCTTTGCAATTAGAATTTCCCAAGTGGAAAACCAAACTTTATAAAATCCAGGAAGAAACTGTTTACTCACTCTATAGACTTCAGTTCTGCTTTTTTTCTTTTTTTCCTTTTTTTTTTTTTTTTCCCCTTCTTTTACTGAAGTGGAGAAGCTTACACAGGTTGTTTCTGAACAAAGTGCTGCCAATCTCTGGGACGAAGGGAGTCTTCTTTAATTAAAAATGACATTCCAGAAAGTTTGCAATTAGAAGAGACCAAGGTACAAAGAGAACAGCCTGAGGAAATGCTTTTGCAAAGAGAGCAGGGATTGTTGATAATTATGATGAGGCAAGAGAAATAGTTACAATAACTACATTTATTCTCTCCTATAATGGGGGTCTGAAAGGTAGAAAATGCCTTGTATTTACATGAAAAGAACAGGAGCAAGACCAATCCTTAGGCATAATCCTGGATACTGCACCTGGATTTCTTGAATTACTAACTACAGAGGACAGAGCAGTTCAGATACCACCTCAAGTATCTAAATTAAAATCTTACCTACCTCTAGCTGTAGGAAGAACAGCGTGCAGATCACGAACGGCATTCCTGGAAGGACCTCCAGGCACAGATGGCCGTGTTTCAGCATGTACAATTGCAGAATTCATGGCTGAAACAACTCCGCTACAGAGAAGTGCAGGGTTTCCCTCCACCAGTGTGACTCCAGCACACAAGTCCCTGATGCCACATCAAGGCAGCCCAGATGAGCCAAAGAGAAAGGTGGGGGTACAAGACAGGGAATCACTGTCATTTTCTGAGGCCAAGCCAGCGGGATCCTTTGGTCTGGTACTCACATTGTGGTCTGCCAAAGGGCAAGCTTAGCACAGTGAGCAAGTTCTAGCAGGGTCATTAAAGAAGAAGCTTCTGCGAAACTCTCCTGAGTGACTTAAGAGTTTTGGGGTTTTTTTCTTGCATACAACAGTAATAAATAGCACTTACCCATTTCTGAAGGCTTCTCTTCTTCCAAGCCAAATAAAAATTCATATTTGGCCTTGGCAACATTCTGGGCGTGAGCTGATACATCATTATCCCACACAAGAGCTTCTGCCTGTAGAGTCAAATAAACAAAGCTTATCTACCTTTAAGCAAAAAAACAGCAGTAGGAACATGAAATACCTTCAGGTGAGCTGTCAGAAAGGATTTTCAAAGTTTTCATTTAACTCTATCACTGCCAAGATCATCCAGAGCAGATATGCACCAACTCAGAGTGCTTTTGAAGAGCTCTCTCCGTCTTTGAACCCCATCATTTCAATATGAAGCAGTGATATCAGAACACCCAATCATTCACATCTTTAGTCATCTTACCTACTGCAAGGCCAGCAGCACTGGCCAAATAGCTCAGTAATATCAAGGGTATAGTATAAGCAATAGCAAACTTCAGTACATATGTCACAAAACTGGGACCCATGAGAAAAACATAAATGAGGGAGGCTGTTTCTTTGAAAAGAGACTAGGGCAGAGAAAGGGAGGACAAGGGCTACAACAAGGATGATCAAAACTGGGGAAAAGGATAAGGTATGCAAAAATGTGGCTAGTACTATCTGAGGGTCCCTGTTGAGCTGCCCATACCTAACCACTGTTTCCTAGTTCAGGACAATAGCCCAACCTGGTTTTATAACCATACCACACAAGTCAAACCTGATTATCTGGCCAGGAGGCAGGGAGGAGACATCAGGTGGTGAAGCCAGCTAGCAGGGGAGCACCAGTTGGGGGAGGGGGGCAAATGAGAAACATATGCCACCCAGGCCTAGTGCCACCAGCACCTTCCCACTGCTCCCTTCTTGTAAGAAGCAGTTTGACAGAGCAAAGGTCCAGTTTCTCGAGAGGAGGTAAAGGCTGCAACAGGTGGGGACAAATCAAATCTCCAAGATAAGGCAGTCATCAGCAATAAACTATAGTGCAAAAACTATCTGCAGTTAGTATTAAGTGTGTTCCCAGATGGACAAAGTGGAGCCCATAATTATTCTCTTTGAAGTGAGAGATTAAATAAATCATTATCTCCACAAATTCTTCAGCAAATTTTATATGCAAGCATTATGTTTGAGGCAGTCAATTGTTACAGCATAGCAAGTGATTGTATGGTTCATATTGGTGAAGGCCTTAGCTCACAAAAATATTCTTAAAAAAAAAGTCAAATGTAACATTCTGCCCCCCAGGACAATAGTTTTTATATATTTCTATCAAATACCATATGATAAGTGTCAGCTACAAACAGAAATTCAAAATACAGGGGACCATAATTCACAGGAACACACAGTCAAGGCTCTTCAATGAGAGATGGATGGAATCCATACATTCCTCCAAGGCCAGCTTCCAACAATTACATTTTCTTCCAGAAGCATATTGACAAATAGCTATCTTGCCCCATGCCCTAGAACGGTTCTGCTCCAGGTTTTTCTGGCCTTTTACCCCATTTCTTCTCCTACCTTTCTGCACTGCACCAGTTCTGTATGATATAGATGAGCATCTCTCTGTCCTAAGTAGGCAGCAGATCTTACACAGGGCTCTTGGACAGATTTATTTACCATTCACTAGTGCAATTACTCATCATTAGAGCTCCAAGTACTTTGATGGACACAGGAGCATTAGGCTACCAAATCCTTTGGGAAAAATGTAATGCAATAGATGAAAGGCTTTCTAGCACAAAGACTACTACCACGAACATGACAAAACAAGCTTGGAAGAAGCCTCCATGTCTCTCCTGCTTTTACAGGGTTTCACTGGAAGGGAAGCAGGAAGGGCTAGAAAACGAATAGCTCGACCCAGAGCTCACACAGGAGATGGCTGTTGTCTGCAACAGCTTGGACAGGAGCAGCTTACGGAGCCAGACAAAAATTCAACCTACCCAGATGGATGTGAAGGGATGGGATGGCTAACAACTAGCTGGTGCCAAATCCCAGTCATGGATGGATGAAATGGAAAATGAAATTAACAGAGCAATCTAGTTCCTGAGCAGTCAGGAATTTCTGATCTATACACCTCTGGGACACAGCATTTCCATCCTCAGCCTTGCTCTTTGAGGCTTCACAGACATATGCTGCACTGAGAGTCCCTGCCAGCAAACACATGTTCCAAGGGTCTACATTTGCCTGCACTTCATCATAAAGCAATGGAGAAGAGTCTGGTTCACAGCACCCTCTGCATCACTGAATAACAGGCAGAAAAAAATAGTTAAATTAATGGGGGTTCAATGTACAGGGCAGCATTTATCAGAGTTTGATGCCTAAACAGAGATTGCAAGGCCTTTGTTTTGGCACCAGAAAGGGATAACTTGATTTTCAGAAGTGCTCAGCACCACTGATGAGAATTACAGATACTGGCTTGTGCATAGGAACAGCTGAACTTAACATCTATTTAGGCTGTCAGAGCACTAAAAGGATGTGTAAAGAAACTTCAGATCCAGACTTAAGGATAAGTTTATCATATTTCATCCAAACAAGAATTATTTAAAAAAAGAATGCAAGAGAGGGAGAGAATGAAGATGCTGTGAGCTCGGAGCTGGGTTTTAAGACTGTTTCTTTACCAATGTTGAAATCAAAAGTGAATGTGTGCTCTCCTTTTTTTTTTTTTTCAATCTAGCACTCACCCAAGCCTTGCACAGGTCAACATGCCCTGAAAACAGAGATCTCAGAAAATGCCTCAACAAACATTCCTGTTGCTTTCCAAGCTGCATTAGCAAAGATTAAATACAAGCAAGATTGAAAGGGATATAAAACTCCCGCTTAAGCCTTCTCCCTCAGCTCAAGGGCAGAGAAATCTGCATCCAGGTCAGCTCATTTCATATTCGCTTCCCTCAGAGGGCTTTAACCACCACCTTTGATGCATCTGGTCTTTGCCACTGCTGGTGAGGGTGACGTTGAGTTCGCCAATCCCTTTAAATCAGCCCAGCTGTACACACATTTCTCACAAGCCACGTACCCACTATTTTTCAGTCTGATTATGCTCTGGGCAGAGAGGCAGCAAGCTCCTGCCCATTTGTGCATCACTCTTGTAGCACTTTCTACATGTTTGAACATGTTTGATCAAACTTACTTCTCTCGATCACAGCTCTTAGTCAGGACTTGGGGCAGCGACATTTGCCTCTCATTGAATTTCAGATAACATTTATGAGGCTGCATTAGTTTTGACTTCGTAGCCCACACCCCTCAGCCAGAATACCGGACCAGTTTCTGTTGACCTTGAACAAGGCATTGGCATGGGTCATTACAAGTGTCCCAGCTTCCTGGCTTTTTGTTCCTTGTTTAGGAAGCAGAGATTGTTGAGGACGTGGTGCTCATGGTGGTTTCAGGACAGCACAAGAAGTGAAGTTGCTGAATCCATGTATCAGCACTGAATTAAACAGCAGCAGGATGCTAAGACCCCAGGATTCCTGCTCCTCCAGTGGAAGCTGCCAAGGACAGATATGTCAGCCCGGCATGAAGTACACAAGCTGCCTCTGCTCTGCTCTGCTGTCTGGATGTGCAAACTGGAGCAGCAGGGTAGTATCTGCAAGGAGAAACTGTTTCTGCAATTCACTCCTGAGAGGTGCCTTTCAGCTGGATGCTGCCTTTCCTGAAATACAATTTCTCTCTCTGGACCAATCTGATTTCAATTCCAGTCTGGAGTTACTCTCAAACTGCCCTCTAAAAATCCCAGTGGTTTGTAGACTGGGATGGTGAGTCCTAAAGTCTGAAGAAAATGCTTCTCCTTTCTCCAGGGAAGAAATGCACCAAAGCCTACTCTTTTGAATTTCACTGGGGTTCTCACTGGGGCCTTTTTGGGACAGACTGCTTTCTTCTTGGGGCCTTCTTAATTTTTTTTTCCAAACCTACATGTCAGAGAGCATTTATTGAAGAATATCAAAGTCCTATTCTCTTCCCACCATTTGCAGCTGAGCTTGTTTGGAGAGTTAGGCTCCATCACAGTGGAAGGGGATGAGATGACTGTCCATGGCTGCTGTGACAAGGAATGGGTGAGT
The DNA here is from genome assembly GCA_013399695.1 of Formicarius rufipectus. Taxonomy (NCBI): domain Eukaryota; kingdom Metazoa; phylum Chordata; class Aves; order Passeriformes; family Formicariidae; genus Formicarius; species Formicarius rufipectus. The sequence continues at coordinate 251,087 of VXAU01004937.1, forward strand.
CTGAGCACAAACAGCCAGTGTGAGCCCATGCCTCCTGAAGCATTCACACTTAAGGTCATATGTGTTCTTTCAAAAAGTCTAACAAGGAGGAATATTCAAAGGAACAGATAATTAAATATCAAATGTCAGTTAGGAGTTTCGCAGAGTTCTTGGGAAGACAGATGCTGTTAAGACAGACTGACTCCTTGCAGGAGACCTGGGAAAATAATGCTTAAGAAAAAGCAGAATGGGATAGGTGCTTAAGTGTGAGTCTTCACTGAGCAAGAGTCAGTCAAAATTCTGGACTGCAGGAGACCACTCATGCTAAAGGAAAACATTAGCAGGAAGGGATCTAACAACCTTTCACAAAGGGCTGTTAGCTGGGACAAAGAGGTCAAAGCATCCTAACCGGGAACCCTGCAAGCATGCTTAATGAAACCTAGTCACTGTCCCCAGAAAGAAATGTTACTCTAATTCTTCTGGGCTTATTGGAAAACCTGGAGGGACTGGCCAGTTGGAGTGCAGGTCTTCACAACTAAGCCATACCATGAGGAAGCCACAGGGTACCCCGAGTTTTACACGTTTTTTGCACGTGCACAGTTTCTTTTTCCGGAGATAGCTGACCTCCCCCTTGGCCATACTACAGGTGGGTGTCAGCTTGCTGCCAGCATATGACAGACCCCACACTAGCAGCACAGTGCTTTCTGGAGGCTTCACTGTAGCAAGTGGGGAGATGTTGCAGTGGTTACAGCAGAGCTGTCAGCACTACTCAAAGAAGCAGAAAAACGCCTTGCAGGATGCCTGTAAAGCACAGTTTGCTACGAAGAACTTCACAGCCACACCTCTAATCCCAGGCCGTGCTTGTTCCATTCACACTGCTTCACCAACATCTCTAGCAGCAAAAAAAAAATAAAAATTAAAAAA